>CM067318.1:43660582-43869420 GCA_034231615.1 Meghimatium bilineatum | reverse complement strand
TATGTCATCAATAACTAATGGCAGTATACAACTATGTCATCATTAACTATTGGCAGTATACAACTATGTCATCATTAACTATTGGCAGTATACAACTATGTCATCATTAACTATTGGCAGTATACAACTATGCCATCAATAACTAATGGCAGTATACAACTATGCCATCAATAACTAATGGCAGTATACAACAATGCCATCAATAACTAATGGCAGTATACAACTATGTCATCAATAACTAATGGCAGTATACAACTATGTCATCAATAACTATTGGCAGTATACAACTATGCCATCATTAACTATTGGCAGTATACAACTATGTCATCAATAACTATTGGCAGTATACAACTATGCCATCAATAACTAATGGCAGTATACAACTATGTCATCAATAACTATTGGCAGTATACAACTATGTCATCAATAACTATTGGCAGTATACAACTATGTCATCAATAACTATTGGCAGTATACAACTATGTCATCATTAACTATTGGCAGTATACAACTATGTCATCAATAACTAATGGCAGTATACAACTATGTCATCATTAACTATTGGCAGTATACAACTATGCCATCAATAACTAATGGCAGTATACAACTATGTCATCATTAACTATTGGCAGTATACAACTATGTCATCATTAAATATTGGCAGTATACAACTATGCCATCAATAACTAATGGCAGTATACAACTATGTCATCAATAACTAATGGCAGTATACAACTATGTCATCAATAACTATTGGCAGTATACAACTATGCCATCATTAACTATTGGCAGTATACAACTATGTCATCAATAACTAATGGCAGTATACAACTATGTCATCAATAACTATTGGCAGTATACAACTATGCCATCATTAACTATTGGCAGTATACAACTATGTCATCAATAACTATTGGCAGTATACAACTATGCCATCAATAACTAATGGCAGTATACAACTATGTCATCATTAACTATTGGCAGTATACAACTATGTCATCATTAACTATTGGCAGTATACAACTATGTCATCATTAACTATTGGCAGTATACAACTATGTCATCAATAACTATTGGCAGTATACAACTATGTCATCATTAACTATTGGCAGTATACAACTATGTCATCATTAACTATTGGCAGTATACAACTATGTCATCATTAACTATTGGCAGTATACAACTATGCCATCAATAACTAATGGCAGTATACAACTATGCCATCAATAACTAATGGCAGTATACAACTATGCCATCAATAACTATTGGCAGTATACAACTATGTCATCATTAACTATTGGCAGTATACAACTATGTCATCATTAACTATTGGCAGTATACAACTATGCCATCAATAACTAATGGCAGTATACAACTATGTCATCAATAACTATTGGCAGTATACAACTATGCCATCAATAACTAATGGCAGTATACAACTATGCCATCAATAACTAATGGCAGTATACAACTATGCCATCAATAACTATTGGCAGTATACAACTATGCCATCAATAACTATTGGCAGTATACAACTATGCCATCAATAACTATTGGCAGTATACAACTATGCCATCAATAACTATTGGCAGTATACAACTATGCCATCAATAACTAATGGCAGTATACAACTATGCCATCAATAACTATTGGCAGTATACAACTATGTCATCATTAACTAATGGCAGTATACAACTATGTCATCAATAACTAATGGCAGTATACAACTATGTCATCAATAACTATTGGCAGTATACAACTATGTACCATGCGTGATGCCGATGGTATCCAACTTCTGACTGGTAAAAAAAAAAAAATTCCAAAAACTTACCTCACAGTTATTGAGAAAAAATGCATGGAAATTAACGTTGATGAGAGCAATACATTGGTTAGTAGTTATGTCAAGCGAGATCCCACGAACATCCGGTTAAACGGTCACACATTTGAAGATATTACCATCTTCACATTTCTCGTTCTTAAATATATCATAAGGTCAACTCGGGAAACGAAAATTAAATTCAGTCTCCAGATGGAGGTGGCTGCCATGGTAAGGTTGAATATGATTTGAAAACGTAGAAGAGTATTACAATAAAGATCAATTCAGATTGTTAGTGCTAGGTATATTTTTTATAGAGATGTGAAATCTTAACACTTAAGGCAGACACGGAAAGAAGGACTCAGGCTTTTGAAAACAAGTGTTATAGGCACTTATTAAATATTAGCTATATACAACACACGAATATTTGTCCTGCAGCAAAAAAAAAAAAACTTGCAGGCTATCAAGAATCATTTTTGGCAGTGGTGAAACGGAGTAAACTATCTTGCTGGTTTGGACATGGAAGAAAAGACCAGAGTATCATCTTCAGACTGCGCACAAAACATGTACAGCTTAACAATCACCTGAACAGAATACAACCACAACGCACTCCAGGGTGCTGGATGTGCACTCATCCCTATGAAACTGTTGACCACCACCTTTTTTAATGTCCAGCGCTGGATGATGTCAGGAAAATGCTTCTCCCTCCAGGGCCAGATAAATGGACCACACTATATGGAGCAAAACAACATCTCACAAACACATGCATATATCACACAAAGGCATTGGGTCAAAGGGCATGAGCCTATGGACCGCTGGATCAGGAATCAACCAACCTACTGTTGCTAAGAAAACTCGTACAATTAACTAAGTACAAATATTAAGTATAGATTAAACACAAATGAAAAACACAGCAAAAAGTACATTTTCTATGTTACGGCCAATTCAAATTTTAGCAAGAAACGAACTCCAATAGAAATATTGAATTAAAACTAAAAGATAAGTTAGAAAGACTTCACCAAGCGTGTAGTAATAATGAACTTCTTAATTATCGAATCATTAGTGTTATCATTTCTTATTTGTGTTACTGTGGCCCTCTCCACTTTAGCGGAATACTCTGACACTTTGGTTACTAAACATATTTTATTACACTCTCAACTCAACAATTCTGGTACACTTCTATTTATTTTTTCAATGACATCCTCCATAACTTACCTGAGGCGTGAACCGCGCATAATACACTCATTTTGCATGGGCCTAGATCGTTCATAGATTCTATTCTTAAATTGTAATGGAGCCTCAAGCTGGAGGCAATTCTAAATGTTAAATCTGATATCTTGAAGTGTATTTCTTCGACGCACTTTTATTCGGATAGGTTTTTTGTTAGCAAGAACTGTGTCGCTCAAAGGGGCAGGCTTTCATTTCTTAGTTTATTTCACTAGGGGGATCCGTTATTTGAGAATAATGTGTTATGCATGTACAACCTCGAAGAATTATGACATATTTCGTAGGTCTCATACCTAATAGAATATAATATACCTCATACCGACAATATAAGATATGTAGACTCATTGGATAACATCCTTCTAAATTGACTCATTTAGCTTTTCCCGTGTATTTCACTGGCTGCCGATTCAAAATAATACAAAGTTTTTCCTATGAAAGTAAGCCTAATTTGGTCATTGTATTATTGAGTCCTTCTGTCATTTACTAATGTTAAACGTTTGTGCTTCACGAGAAGTTTACATATCTGAGCAGTGTGTGTGATGTTGTTTTCTGCAGGTCCATATTCATAGTAGCTTGAGAAATATACACGTTCAAAGTGTTGACTGAACTCGCATCTTTTTAAAGATGCTGGTGGTCGAAGACGGTGGACGTGTTGACTCAAGTTGCGAGGCGATTTGGGGCCATCTGAGAGGACCTAGTTCAAATCCTGTTTTCTGCATGTTTTTCTTTATGAAAATAAAATCACGGGAAAATCTAATGAGTCACTTTTGAATTCTGCAAACCAGTAATTTAGGTAGGGGGGGGGGGCGGTGTTTAAACACGCTCTTAACGATTTCTCACACAGAAAGGAATCAAAACTCTGGTGAAAAAGATGGAATTAGGAAAATAAACAAATAATTATTTTTTGATGAGTTAAATCCTAGCCACTTGACCACTGACGTATTTACGACCCAGTGATGGTGATTTCCTATATAGCAGCTGGTCTTATATTTAATTATTGGTCACGCTCATTCACAGAAAGATGATAAAAATGGAAGTCAGTCAAACAAAACAGAAGAAAAGTTTACCAAACTCAATATTCATTTTCATAGTAAACTATCTGTCTATGCGATGTGTGCCTTGTTTGTCTTGCGGCGTCAGGGGTAGAATAGTTCTCTGGAGATGACCTTCTTGTTTGCGGTTTGTAAGCTTGTTCCTGTGGCTTCTTTGTTTTCTATGATACATCTTTTATATGGTCTGCCTCTGGCTTTATTGCCGTTTTGTCTATGTGTTATGACCATCTGTGACATTCTATCTGTTGGTGGCCTGAAAGTGTGTGAAAACCACTTGATCTGTTATCTTTTGATGTGTTCCAATACTTGTATTGTTTTGGTTGTCTGATATTATCGTTTCTAATTTTATCTCTTAATGACAGTCCGAGTATTCTTCGTAGACATGTCATTTCTGCTGTCACTTTTTTATTTTGTCTTGTGCTGTCATTGTCCAGATTTGGCATTGGTAGTACAGTGATGGAATAAAAGTAGTCTTGTATAATGCAACTTTAGTGTCTATGTTTACATTTTTGCTCTTATAAATACTTATCATCTGTCCTAGGATCTGGTATGTTTTGTTGCATCTATTGTGTATCTCTTTGCTGTTTTTTCCTTCACTCGATATAATGCTTTTTAAGTAATTTAACTCCTTTACCTGGTTACGATTTTAATTATCGATAGTGATATTTCTTTCTTTCTTTGCTATTTCCATTATTTCGGTCTTTTCAATATTGATCTTCATGTTGAATTTTTGACATGTTGTGTGGAGTCTGTTCATATGTTCTTGCAATTGTTCTTCTGATGTCGCTATTAATGCTTGGTCGTCTGCAAAGAGCAGTTCGTTTTCATTTGTCTTTTATGTTATCTTCTTCGTTGGTACTTGTTAGTTTACAGATGTGATCGATATATGTTATAAATAGTAGAGAGGATATGCCACATCCCTGGCGAACCTCTAATTGAATTTGGAACTTATTGGATACTCCTGCATTTATTCTTACTTCACATTGGCTATTAGTATAAATGCCCTTTCATATATTGATTAAATATGTTCATAATTTTTGACATGTTGTGTGGAGTCTGTTCATATGTTCTTGTCAATTGTTCTTCTGATGTCGCTTTAGTATTTGGTCGTCTGCAAAGAGTAGTTCGTTCTATTTTTTTCATATTATCTTCTTCGTTAGTACTTGTTAGTTTACAGATGTGGTCGATATATGTTATAAAAAGTAAGAGGGGATGGGACACACCCCTGGCGAACTCCTGATTGAATTTAGAACGTACTGGTCACGCCTCTATTTGTTCTTACTTCACATTGGCTATTCGTATAAATGTTCTTCCATATATTGATTAAATGTTCTGATACTCCGTATATTGATAACGTTTTCCAAAGTGTTTGTCTGTCTACTCTGTCGAGGGACTTTTGTCTGTCTACTCTGTCGAGGGACTTTTGTCTGTCTACTCTGTCGAGGGACTTTTGTCTGTCTACTCTGTCGAGGGACTTTTGTCTGTCTACTCTGTCGAGGGACTTTTGTCTGTCTACTCTGTCGAGGGACTTTTGTCTGTCTACTCTGTCGAGGGACTTTTGTCTGTCTACTCTGTCGAGGGACTTTTGTCTGTCTACTCTGTCGAGGGACTTTTGTCTGTCTACTCTGTCGAGGGACTTTTGTCTGTCTACTCTGTCGAGGGACTTTTGTCTGTCTACTCTGTCGAGGGACTTTTCTTGGTCGACGAATGTCATGTATAATTCTTTGTTGTTTTCTGCGGCGCTTTCTGTTAGTTGTCTAAGTGCAAAGATAACATCTTTACAGCGTTGAGGGTTGAAGATAGAAGTCCTGTGGCGAAAGAATTCAGGGGTGAAGATAGGTGTGTCGTGACGAGAACTTTGCGTGCTAAAGATATAGTTTTCGTGATTAGCGCGTTATGTGCTGAAGATAGATGTGTCGTGACGAGAGCCATGTGTGCTGAAGATAGATGTGTCGTGACGAAAGCCATGTATGCTGAAGATAGATGTGTCGTGACGAGAGCCATATGTGCTGAAGATAGATGTGTCGTGACCAGAGCCATATGTGTTGAAGATAGATGTGTCGTGACGAGAGCCATATGTGCTGAAGATAGATGTGTCGTGACGAGAGCCATATGTGTTGAAGATAGATGTGTCGTGACGAGAGCCATATGTGCTGAAGATAGATGTGTCGTGACGAGAGCCATATGTGCTGAAGATAGATGTGTCGTGACGAGAGCCATATGTGCTGAAGATAGATGTGTCGTGACGAGAGCCATATGTGTTGAAGATAGATGTGTCGTGACGAGAGCCATATGTGCTGAAGATAGATGTGTCGTGACGAGAGCCATATGTGTTGAAGATAGATGTGTCGTGACGAGAGCCATATGTGCTGAAGATAGATGTGTCGTGACGAGATCCATATATGATGAGATAGATGTGTCGTGACGAGGGCAGTGATTCGGATCATGACGTGCAATAGTTGGACTATTGTCGGTTTTCCATAATAATTTTAGTTTGTGTTGTTGCAGTTTCGAGCCCGAGGAATTACTGGCAATCAGCTTTTATTTCCTATAAACAATGATGGGGTTTTTCCAGAGCTTTATTTCATACCTAGAAGACATCAACCCTCAGAGGGATGTAAATATGAATTTTTCATCGTTGCAAGAAGCACACAACGCAAATTTCCGTCTTCTTCTTCTTTGGTGTTCATCTTGCAAGTCTCGCTGGGTCGTTCTTTCAGCAGGACCTTGGTCCTTCTAGATTTCCAGTAGAATGTAGTTCAGAGAACTGAAATATGCTGTGTCGCTTTTTATTTTCGACAATGGCCCGACACATTCGTCTTCTGCGGTGAATTTCTTTCTGAAATAGAAGATTCGTCAGCTCGTAAGTCAAACAATCATACGTGATAAACCCTATGGGTCAAAGGGCATGAGCCCATGGACCGCTGGATCAGCAACCAACCGATAAATACAATCTCTAGGGAGTGGTGGTTATGCTGCACTTGTGACGCACAGTAGTAAGCAGCAATAATCTATTTAAATATATTAACACATACGTTTTCTCTTAGATATTGCAACCAATAACAATAGCCATACTCTTGGTAAAGTACAATGAAGATCAGAAATCTGAGACGTAACAACGTACAATGAACAAGAAATCTGAGACGTAACAATGTACAATGAACAAGAAATCTGAGACGTAACAACGTACAATGAAGATCAGAAATCTGAGACGTAACAACGTACAATGAAGATCAGAAATCTGAGACGTAACAACGTACAATGAACAAGAAATCTGAGACGTAACAACGTACAATGAACAAGAAATCTGAGACGTAACAACGTACAATGAACAAGAAATCTGAGACGTAACAACGTACAATGAACAAGAAATCTGAGACGTAACAACGTACAATGAACAAGAAATCTGAGACGTTACAATGAACAAGAAATCTGAGACGTAACAACGTACAATGAACAAGAAATCTGAGACGTAACAACGTACAATGAACAAGAAATCTGAGACGTTACAATGAACAAGAAATCTGAGACGTAACAATGTACAATGAACAAGAAATCTATATACGATCCGATCTTGTTAAGAAGGATATTCAGTAAAACAAATGCTGAATCAGGTAACGCCGCACGCAGGGCAGAATGAAATAGATATATCTCTTGATGTTTTATATTTTTATCCGATTTATATCCGATAATATAAATCTTCAAAGAACATTCTGAACAATAATGTCTTTATGGTATTCATCGCATAATTCCATAGCTCAGATTTCATCGCAGAATTCGCATATTTCATAGTACAGAATTTTAGTTGACCTACAACGTGACATTTTCTAGCTTATTTGGTTACGTGATGAGACAGGAAGGTCAGGGGAACCTAGTTGCAACAGGTAAGATAGAAGGAAAGAGATATCGAGGGTGACAGAGTGAGAAATTTTAATATAGTTTATCATCGTGGAATGATAATGTCAACAGCGAAACTGATACAAGTTACTAGAAATAATGAGTTTTGCAGATCCATGATCGCTTACGTTACTGGGCACGGCATCTAATTCTGATGATAATGACGATGATTATTATTATTATGAAAATGATGATGAGGCTAATGATGATGATGAAACTTATGACGGTGATGATGATACTGTTGGCGGTGTTAAGATGACGGTGAGGAAGATTATGTTGAAGATGATGATGCTCTTCGTTCTTCAGTCAGGTATGAGGTCACAGCGCCAATATCTTCAGTCAAATATCAGATCACAGCGTCAATAGCTTCAGTCAGTTATCAAGTTACAGCGCCAATAGCTTCAGTCAGATATCAGGTCACAGCGCCAATAGCTTCAGTCAGATATCAGGTCACAGCGTCAATAGCTTCAGTCAGTTATCAAGTTACAGCGTCAATAGCTTCAACGAACTGTGTTTGCTTGTTTGAGAACCCCAGGAATTGCGAGCGATCAGTTCTTACTCCCTATATGCAGTAGGGTGATTTTTCTGAGCTTTCTTTTATACACAGGATACTTCAGCTTTCGGCTTAATGCAATTCTTATTGAAAGAGCCTTCTAATCAGAGGGGATCGATAATTGTACAGATGACATGCTACATAGCTTCCATAAGAGAGCCTCAATATAACGGCATTTCATCTACTAAGGTTTTCTGTTAAATGAGTGGTTTAACAGGGTTTGCCATAGCAACCGCATACGCAATGAACTGTTTAATTCTCTTCAGGTCATCCATGGAACCCTTCAGGTATGAAAAGTAGTGCCTTCTCAGTAGATAATATTTTCTCGCTTTCTTCTTGATAGATTTGACATGCATGAAGAATAAGATCTGCAGTCTCTGAACAAGTGACTTTTCAGTCTGTCGTGTCCAGTTCGTAGCCTGAAGATAATGGTTTGTTCTTTGCGTGACATCTGATGTTAGGAGTCATTTTGTTCTTCAGTTGGGAGCTTCCACTTTTTCTTATTTTCTGCTTTTACCATAGTCTAACATTCATAATAAGTAATATCAATTTCTATTTGTTCAAGTGTATGCGCGCTTTTTCATTTCCACGTATGCCACAGGGACCAGGGATCCACTGCAGTACTGTCTCTTTGCTGGTACTGATGTGGTGTACTAAGCAGGCCATAAGTTCATTCATCCTCGTGTTCTTTGAACCTTTCAATGCCTGCAATACTGACTTTGCATCAGTTAGAAAGACTACATGACTGTTGTGGCTTGTCAAGCAATTAATGAAGACTTTGGCTATGGTTGAATTATGATGATGATGATGCTTAATGATGATGGTAATGCTGATGATGATATTGGTGATGGTGGTGGTGACATAGCGACCGCAATCTGACAAAATGTATTACAATTGCAAAATATTCCTTCCACATAAAATACATACATCAAGGCAATTGATTTAGTTGGAGTAAATAAATAAGTAGATGTGAAACTAGACGTCGCGTAGATGTGAAACAAGTATATGTAAAACTAGACCTCACGTAGATGTGAAACAAGTAGATGTGAAACTAGACGTCGCGTAGATGTGAAACAAGTAGATGTGAAACTAGACGTCGTGTAGATGTGAAACAAGTAAATGTGAAACTATACCTCACGTAGATGTGACACTAGACCTCACGTAGATGTGAAACAAGTAAATGTGAAACTAGACGTCGCGTAGATGTGAAACAAGTAAATGTGAAACTAGACGTCGCGTAGATGTGAAACAAGTAGATGTGACACTAGACCTCACGTAGATGTGAAACAAGTAAATGTGAAACTAGACGTCGCGTAGATGTGAAACAAGTAGATGTGACACTAGACCTCACGTAGATGTGAAACAAGTAAATGTGAAACTAGACGCCACGTAGATGTGGAACAAGGAATTGTAAAACTAGACGCCACGTAGATGTGAAACAAGTAAATGTGAAACTAGACGCCACGTAGATGTGGAACAAGTAAATGTGAAACTAGATGTAACGTAGATGTGGTTGGTCAGAAGAATACTGAGACTCTCACAGACAGCTAGAAAAAAAACAATGAAGACGTACTGATGGAGATTGACACCAAAAAGAAGTTACTTACCAACATCAGAAAGAAACAGTCCTCGTTTCTTGGTCGCATTATGAGACGAGGAGGTTTGAAATACAATGTACCAGCATGCAAAATTGAACGCTGGTAGGAAGGGGGTATGAGACAGATTATGGCAGTTTTTACTTCAACAAATAATTGTTTCCTTTCTTAGTTTGCGGAAATTATTTTTTATTTGCTAATCATCATCATGTGACATATTCTTTCCAGAACGCAGTCTCCTTTACGGCTCATCTGAACACTTCGCGATTCTGGGCGAGTTTATCTGTCGCAGATGGAGACATGTTTAAACAACTAATATAACACTGCACTATCGTCGTCTTTGGCGCCCTCTTCCTCATTGTGGTATTTGCTAATTCCACAAATTATGTCACTATTTTGTGGGTCATTTTTACCCTCTCCACCCCTTTTTTAATTGCAAGAATTCAGGGACCACACCCCAGCTTATTTATGTCAACTAAATATTAGTATCCCAACTACCAAAAAATGTATGGATAAAGTATAATGAAAGAACACTTGATTTGAATTATAGAAAATAAATGCAAATTGAATCAATCTCAATGTGTCGGGCCATTGGTGCAAATAAAACGGCGACACAAAGAATTTCCATTCTCTGGACTACACACTGCTGGAAATCTAGTAGGACAGAGATCCAGCGGGAGTTTGAGAATGAACGCTGAAGAAGAAGCAATCTAATTGGTGTATAAAACACAGCAATGTTGACATAAACTTTTATCAACACCCCTCTTCCCTTTTCAAAATATGTCAAACTTTTTCAGACTCCCTAATTGTTGAAGTGTTTATGAACAGTGCATACCGAGGTAATTTTAATTAACGGGTACCAATGTTTGGGTACTACTCAGAAACGTTTTCCAACCTCGGGTGTTGAAAGATCTTCGTCTTCTGCCTTCGTTCTCAAACTCCTGTAGATTATGAGATGGTAATTCGGAAAATAAAATGTGTTGTATCATGGTTTACAGCTTTGCTGTGATGTCTACGGCTTACGGTGCGACATATCTTACTTCATCGTAGTAGAAAGATCTGAATATTTACAAATTTAATTCAAATCTGCATTAAATCAGTCACGATTACATATTTCTAATGTTTTGACTATTTACATAGACGAGGATTTCCTGTCTTTTGATGTAACACGCGGTTCCAGCTGTATTCAATCTCTTACATTTGACAAGCAATAAAACACATGTTGTACCGAGGTCCAGTTATTTGTTATAATGAAATATTTCATGCAGTGAGAACATATTGGTATAAATCTGTGCTAGTATTTATTCGCTTAGTACCGAGATCAAACCTCGTTACAGGTATGTGTACATGCCAACCATTTAAACAGCAATGCATATTCTATGTATCTATCTATCCTATTCATCCATTCATCTATCTATCTATCTATCTATCTAACTATCTATCTATCTAACTATCTATCTATCTATCTATCTATCTATCTAGCTATCTATCTTTATATATATATCATCAGGTCATATATATATATATATATATATATATATATATATATATATATATATATATATATATATATATATATATATATATATATATATATATATATATATATATATATATATATATATATATATATATATATATATATATATATATATATATATATATATATATATATATATATATATATATAACTTCCTTCAGGGCTGAATGCGGTGCATAGGGCAGAAGCCAGAGCTCTCTAGTTCGAACTACATGATGCAACTGTGCGTTGATTCTTGCATGTCGTTGAGACCAATAGTCATAAGTCATAACTTCATTAGTGGTTGTTCTTCGAAGTGTCTCTCTGTTTCTGTAACACGAAGTGTTTTTTTTTTTACGATAACAGCTTGCTCGACGGGTGACTACTAATCGGTCTTTTAGGATTATCGGGACGATTACTGGATTGTTATTTAATAGTTAGTTAATAGTTATTGAATCACATATTCGCTTATATTAAGTTACATTATGTTATCATTGCAAAATTATTGGGGACAATTTAACACTTAACAGAATGTTCTGATTACCAAACTATCGTGGATGATTGCATACTATTAAATATTTCATTTGTATTTTTCGATGTGAACAAAATATAGCATAAAGCTCCTTTAATAGACTGTCTAATATATGGAGATTATACGGTAGATATATTCGGCAGATGTACGCAAATGTGTGGCGTAGAAATAGTATTAACCTACATACTAAGCTGAAAGTCTACAAAGCAGTGGTACTTCCAGTACTGTTATAGGCTAGCGAAACATGGACTGTGTATAGACGTCATGTGGGGAAACTCAATCACTTTCACACAACTTGTCTCAGAAAAGTTATGAACATCAGATGGCATGACAAGATTCCAGATACCACTGTTCTTGGTAGATCTGGTATCCCCAGCATTGACACTATCATGATGCAGACACAGATTCGTTGGGCATGTCATTTGTTACTTATGCCACACTATCGCCTGTCAAAGATAATTCTCTATGGTGAGCTGGAAAACGGTATACAATCTCAAGGTGGCCAAAAGAAGCGCTACAAGGACTCGTTAAAGACCACTGAAAGCGTTTGAAATAGACCAAGACACATAGGAAGAACTTGCACAAAATAGATCTACATGGCGCTTTATAGTAAAAAAAGAGCGCATCATCTTGTTAAAAGAAGAGAAATGTTGCAGCCCAACAGCGGAGAGTAGCTAGAATATCGATATACCAAAATCCGTCTACAGTATTCATTCCATGTCCGAACTGTCCAAGAACATTTACAGCTCGAATAGTGCTCATTAACCATCTACGAACTATTATGCATGGTCATAATTCTAACTGAATTTTCAAAGGTGGATGTAAAAAATGGTCATTATCACTTGTGATGGACGAACACATATACAATATCTGGAGGTCAAAGTCAATCAGCATACTCACGAAAATTCGCTTTTTTAATTCATGCGTAATTCCAGT
Organism: Meghimatium bilineatum; assembly: GCA_034231615.1. NCBI lineage: Eukaryota > Metazoa > Mollusca > Gastropoda > Stylommatophora > Philomycidae > Meghimatium > Meghimatium bilineatum. Next base: position 43,856,293 of record CM067318.1, on the reverse strand, counting down.
GCTGTCAAACTGATGTGAGAGCTGCAAAAGTTCTCTATCTTCAGAAAAGAAACTATTGAGTTGGGAAAACAAATGCTTTCGCGGGATAACTAACACCCACTAGAGCGAATCCAAATCGAACGAAAAAAATACCAGAAGAGCCACATCAAAACGACATCACAGATGTTATTAGAAAACGTCATTGGTCCTACATTGGACATGTCCTACGCTCAGACAATAACATAATACACCACCAATCTCTTGCATGGAAACAGGCAGATGGGCCAAGGGTAGACCACAGGAAACACTCAGAAGAACAATATTTAGAGAAATTAAAACAAACAATATTCACACCATTCAAGAACTGCACAGAATAGCTTTGAAAAGACAGAATTTGAGAGATCTGACCTCTGCCCTATGCGCTATCTTCAGCGCTAAAAGAAAATTAATTAATGAAACGAAAGAGTATTAATCCATATTGCTAGACGTAAATACTGTCAAATAAATCAATAAACAAATTGAAAAATTCGATTAGGTAGAAACATGCCTTCATTACATCACGAGGGGAACACGCAATTTTATGATCTGAGAGGTTTTCCTAGAGGTGGTGACAAAAGACAACTAGTCGCTGTAGTTGTTGAAAATTATGACTGAGCAGTGCAATATTTTCTACGATATAGAAGAGCACAATATTCAATCAACCACCAACAGAATGGGACAAGAATACATTCTATTTACGGCGCAGCAATCAACCACCACCAGAATGTGACAAGAATACATTCTATTTACGGCGCAGCAATCAACCACCAACAGAATGGGACAAGAATACATACTATTTACGGCGCAGCAATCAACCACCACAAGAATGGGACAAGAGTACATTCTATTTACGGCGCAGCAATCAACCACCACCAGAATGGGACAAGAATACATTTTATTTACGGCGCAGCAATTAACCACTACCAGAATGGGACAAGAATGCATTCTATTAAGGCGATGCAATCAATCCAGTATTTCTTGACTGTATTTACTTTCTAAGCAATAAAATAATTGCAATAGTGTTTTTTTTTTCTATGCAATTTTTTATTTTCTGAACGGTCAGGATGCACAATTGCCTGCGGCAAGATTTGGACACGGTAACTTGGCCGTCATATGCCTCTACTACATCGACACAAATCTGGACAGAAAATCACTACATCCAAAACAGTGTAATGTAAACATCCTGATAAGCTAGACAGAAGGTCACTAAAACCAAAAACGTTTGATGGCTACTTCCTGATAAGCTACAAAAATATATTTAAAAAAATTATTTTTGTGCTTGTTGCTTATTTTTACTTATTTTTAAAAGAGTAATAATCTTACTGTCAAAATTACTTTCCTGGTGCGACTCGACTTTTCAGATGTTAACAAATTTCAAACAAGAAAATATGAAACATTTAATACATTTGAAAATTGGCTAAACTAGTAACATTTCTAAGTTATCAAATGTATCTAATTTGTTCCAAAAATTATCGAAATGGCAGCCTGGTGTATGGTTACAGCACGTTGTAAAGCAGTATGTTATAGTCTTAATTATTTAGTATTAGGAGACTTGTGCATCATGTGTCATTATCCAGACTTGTATTGTTGTATTGGGAGACTTGTGCATCATGTGTCATTATCTAGACTTGTATTGATGTATTAGGAGACTTGTGCATCAACTGTCATTATCCAGACTTGTATTTTGTTGATGTTATATGTGTCTCTGAGCAAGTCGGTAGCGACTAGTACAGATTCTAAACGTTCGAATAATGATAGTGGATGCAACTCGGATGAATTACACAGAAGATGACAATGTGAGAAAATATTAGATAGCCTGACAACCTGGCACGGCAGGAAAACAACAGCGATCTTGATACATAATACTGTGGACAGAGAGCTGTGGAGAGCAATGACCGCCTACGCCAGCCGGCATGGCACCTGATGATAATGATACTTTATTTTCATCCCCTCTTCTTTTTCCACCCTCACCTGTTCCCTGTAAGATCGTTTTTGAAAGAGAATTGTTCCTCGTCACGTGGCCAAACCACGTCCGATTGTGACATTTCATCACTGCCCATGAGATGTTCTTGTTGGCCTGTAAAAGTATTCATTTTGATTCTCAAATAAATGTTGGTTTTATGTTCTGTATAATATATGCGCAATATTCGTTTGTAACATTTGTTTTCAAAAGCCTACATTCTCCTTTCAATTTCTGCTGTAACTGTCCAACCCTAACATCGGTACAAATGTTTAGATAATTAGAGATTTATATATGTTATTTCACTGCTGTACTTATTCTGCTCATCCGATGGTATTTAAACTGGACATTGCAACCGAAGCTATTTCAAGTCTAACATTTATTTCTTTGTTAGTGTTGTTATCTTTTCTCATATAAGATCAGATGTATTTCAAGTTATCAGCTTATAGTTTCTGTCCTTTTACCCAGATATTAACTGGAGATAACAGATTTTATCTCTGTTTGCTCTCCGCTACTACATTCTGATTTGTGCCTATAAATACTTCAAGCATATATATATATATATATATATATATATATATATACTTTCAAATTTTTCATGTCTTAATAAGATCATTGTCCTACTACAAGATCCAACGCGTTGCCCTAATACAAGATCGAACGAGAGTATACCGAAAACACTAAAAACATTTATAAAAATATTTATGCTATTTTAATGTTTAAATTAAAGTATTTATAATATATTTTAATATTTAAACAGCATTATATATGTTATTACCTTGTTATTTAAACACAATTATTTGTTATCATCTTGTTATTTAAACACAATTATTTATGTTATCATCTTGTTATTTAAACACAATTATTTATGTTATCATCTTGTTATTTAAACACAATTATTTGTGCTATCGCCTTGTTATTTAAACACACTTATATTTATGTTAACATCTTGTTATTTAAACACACTTATATTTATGTTGTCATCATGTTATTTAAACACAATTACAAAGGGCTGTATCTTGTCTACTCTTTCCGCTCTCTGTCAAAACCACGACATGAGATAATTATATTCATATATACAACATAATGCAGCAAGTAGGATTTGAACCAGGTCTGTTAAGACGGCAGCCACTCGCCTCGCTATTTGAGTCAACACGTTTACCTTCTTTGACCACACCATATCCCTAAAAAAGATTCTGGTTTAGTCAAGACTTTCGTCGTGTATATTCTCAAGCTAATATGAATATAGACCGATCAATCGACACGTAGACAACACATACATGACGCATGTATGTAAATTCCTTCTAGACATGAGAGTTGACTATGGATATATATGACCCGAAAATTTGTAAAATAACGCAAAAGTGGTTAAATATCCGATTTACAAATAGGACGAATACACAGATTCAACGTTTCAACCACTAAGCCTTTGTCATAAGAAGGGCACACACATTTTCTCCTAATGTAGTTTTTTTAGTCTATTTTAATTCTATTGTATGTGTTTGTCCTTATCTTGGCAACTACCTAGTGGTCGAAACGTTGAATCTGTGTATTCGTCCTATTTGTAAGCTGATATTTAACTTTAATCATTTTTGTACTATTTTACTAATTTTAATTTATCACGTTATAGGCCGTTTTACGTGAGTTTTTCTTTCATAGCCATGACCTCTGCTGTGATTTAACTCCTTATCTCCATTCGCTGCTAAAACAGTCACAGCTAATCAGACTCCAACTGCTGACAACACAGAATAACAAGATAAGAAGATTATATTAATCATATACAACTGATTTTCTACAGATTATTTTCCTACTGTCCACTCAACCATGCCTATCTCTAATAAACACCTTCCAACAGAATTAAGTAGGACCCCATTCGCAACATTTTGTATTATTGAGGGGGTTTCGATTGGTCATTATTTACATACTTAGAATCACATGTCAAAAAAGGCAAGGCGATTCCAAATATATAAATAATGACCAACGGAAAGCCAAGCAATAATCAAAATAGTCACGAATGGGGGACCTAATTAATTCTATTGGAAAGTCTTCTATCATTACGACAGTCTCGACTCGACATATGGTACACATTTTTATTAAGGATTCATCTCCAGTTTATATATATATATATTATTCAATATGAAGATTAATTCCAGCCAATAGGTGTCTAATTCGTCTAACAGAAGCCTTAAATGAATAACTAATAATTACACATTTGGAATTTGAATGCGGATAAACAACTTGTGTGTATAGGTGGCTTTATTTAGGTATATATAATCTTGTACTTAAGTACTTATATATAAAAGCGTAGCGTTTTGATAATGTACCACTGTGGATATAGTTTTGTATCGCCCTGTTACTGGGGCCCGCATCTTGACAGGGGTTTCAGGGGACGAAAGAATATCGATAAGGTTATCTGTCACAAATGTTCTAACTGGCTACTAAGGGAATTTTGGTGGTAGAGTTCGATGTCCTATACCATAGAGGTCAAGGTGACACAAAAGCCGTGCTGAAGTTGAATATCTCAGAACGAAATGCACAGAGACCGCATCCAAGTTGTTTCCTTTTGTGTATATTCTCAAACTCCTGTAAATTTAGTCCGGAGAACAGAATGTGTTGTGTGAGCCATGCTATAAACTACTACACAACTTATTTAATTCTTTGGTGTACATCCTGGCAATCTACTGGAGCTTGAGAACGAACACAGAATAAAAAGACTGAAGCGCGAATGAGAAGAAAATAATGAAACAAATTCACCTTATTCTTCTTCTACTTCTTATTCTTCTTCTACTTCTTCTGCGCTCTCTGATAACCAACACGAAAGTTTGTGTAATATCTGCTGGGGAGCGTAAAGTACGTTGAGCAGTTTCTATCACGACAGAACTACGCTATTTTGCGCCTTCCGGCTCAGCACATCCATTTTCGGCATGATACACTTTTGATTCTAATGGGCTTCTCTATTGTGTGACAGCTTTCCTATATATCGCTAAGCGACGGATGTGCATCGACTCTTCCTCGTAACGGTTTATCATCCACTGTGTTGTTGGACTTCCCAAGCCACAGAATGTTGCTGTGTGGCAGTCTATGAGGATACGGTAATCAGGTATTTTGTCTTGGGTCGACTACGTATATTTCACCTGTGATGTTTCCGCTGTCAATGAACGTGTCTTGCGTAATTAGATGCATTGTCCCTGTGTCATCGGGAACTGGGCCCTTTCTCATCTGTGAGTATGTTACCGGTATTGGAAACATTCTACAGTTGGGCTTGGTTCCTAGATTTCGCCCTATTAGCCAAGGTATCATTACGGTCGTCGTGTACCAAGTCTTATCTTCTATACATGTTTAGAAGCGCAGGGGCCATTTGAGGCTGTTTCACCAAAAGGCATTCGTCGTGGAGAAAGCTGGAAGCAACAAAGCCACCTAACATGCATGTAGCAAGAAGTGACTAAGGATGTAATGATACTGGACATGGGAGGTGTCTACGAAAATATATTAACTCTATAAATTCTACCTCAGAATTAAAATAATTCTGGAGATAATTTCTTGAAATGCGGAGTGAATTAATGCTGTTATATGCAACAGATGCTGTCCGTTGGTTACCGGAGCCTAAATGGAGAGTTAAGAATAGCAACACTGTTTACCTTCCATTTATGTCGTAAGAGATAACTATGGATAACGGTGGAATTGGCTGTCACATCTTATGTGGGATAAAAAGAAGCTCCAGAAGTCATGCTGATGTCTATGTCAGACGGAATGGAACAGATATCTCAGTTAAACTGCAAACCATGACACAACATATTGCCATCTCCGTATTACATCCTGGTAATCCGCTAGAGTTTGAGATCGAGCACAGAAGAAGACTCGGATTCAAATGGGAAGAAAGCAATGGAAACCACTAGAGACGACTAAGGATGTTGAAAACAAGGTGTGACTATAAATACCCATGACCTCTAATGTGACTACAAATACCTATTCCCTCTGATGTGTCTACAAATACCCATGTCCTCTGATGTGACTACAAATACCCATGTCCTCTGATGTGACTACAAATACCCATGACCTCTGATGTGACTACAAATACCCATGACCTCTGTTGTGACTACAAATACCCATGTCCTCTGTTGTGACTACAAGTACCCATGTCCTCTGATGTGACTACAAATACCCATGACCTCTGATGTGACTACAAATACCCATGACCTCTGATGTGACTACAAATACCCATGTCCTCTGATGTGACTACAAATACCCATGTCCTCTGATGTGACTACAAATACCCATGTCCTCTGATGTGACTACAAATACCCATGTCCTCTGATGTGACTACAAATACCCATGTCCTCTGATGTGACTACAAATACATATGTCCTCTGATGTGACTACAAATACCAATGACCTCTGATGTGACTACAAATACCCATGACCTCTGTTGTGACTACAAATACCCATGTCCTCTGTTGTGACTACAAATACCCATGTCCTCTGATGTGACTACAAATACCCATGTCCTCTGATGTGACTACAAATACCCATGACCTCTGATGTGACTACAAATACGCATGACCTCTGTTGTGACTACAAATACCCATGACCTCTGATGTGACTACAAATACCCATGTCCTCTGATGTGACTACAAATACCCATGACCTCTGATGTGACTACAAATACCCATGTCCTCTGATGTGACTACAAATACCCATGACCTCTGATGTGACTACAAATACCCAATGTCCTCTGATGTGACTACAAATACTCATGACCTCTGATGTGACTACAAATACCCATGTCCTCTGATGTGACTACAAATACATATGTCCTCTGATGTGACTACAAATACCAATGACCTCTGATGTGACTACAAATACCCATGACCTCTGTTGTGACTACAAATACCCATGTCCTCTGTTGTGACTACAAATACCCATGTCCTCTGATGTGACTACAAATACCCATGTCCTCTGATGTGACTACAAATACCCATGACCTCTGATGTGACTACAAATACGCATGACCTCTGTTGTGACTACAAATACCAATGACCTCTGATGTGACTACAAATACCCATGTCCTCTGATGTGACTACAAATACCCATGACCTCTGATGTGACTACAAATACCCATGTCCTCTGATGTGACTACAAATACCCATGACCTCTGATGTGACTACAAATACCCAATGTCCTCTGATGTGACTACAAATACTCATGACCTCTGATGTGAATACCCATGTCCTCTGATGTGACTACAAATACCCATGACCTCTGTTGTGACTACAAATACCCATGTCCTCTGATGTGACTACAAATACCAATGACCTCTGATGTGACTACAAATACCCACGACCTCTGTTGTGACTACAAATACCCATGTCCTCTGATGTGACTACAAATACCCATGACCTCTGATGTGACTACAAATTCCCATGACCTCTGATGTGACTACAAATAGCCATGTCCTCTGATGTGACTAAAATACCCATGATCTCTGATGTGATTACAAATACCCGTGACCCCTGATGTGACTACGAATATTCATTACCTCTGCTATGACTACGAATATCTTTGAATTTTGCTGTGACTACACATATCCATTACCTCTGATGTGACTACAAGTATCAATGACCTCCGATGTGATTTTAACTCTGTATCTCGACACGCCATTAAAACAAACAGCTAAGCAGACCACTTCTACCAACAAGTCACTAAAACCTCCACAGTCCTCACATTTCCATTGTGTCTGGTTGTTTCCCGACACAAGACCTTAGTCTCTGAGATAAAATTACGGTGTCGAGAAACAATCCGACACTTGAAATACGAGGGATAGGGTGTCGTTTGGACTAAAATAGCCTTCATCAGTATGGGAGACAACGGAAAAATAATATATTTAACATTGGGTATTAAAAGCGCATATGGTGTAACGATGGAAAGTGGGAGATATTAAGGCGTGGTATGAAACATTAGTAATTTCTAAATACATTATGAAATATCCGGAAACATCTTAAGAGATCAAGAGTTGAAACTTATGAAGATCATTGATTGGAATGTTGGATCAAGAGTTGAACTTTATGAAGATCATTGGACGGAATGTTGGATCAAGAGTTGAAACTTATGAAGATCATTGGACGGAATGTTGGATCAAGAGTTGAACTTTATGAAGATCATTGGACGGAATGTTGAATCAAGAGTTGAAACTTATGAAGATCATTGGACGGAATGTTGGATCAAGAGTTGAACTTTATGAAGATCATTGGACGGAATGTTGAATCAAGAGTTGAAACTTATGAAGATCATTGGACGGAATGCTGGATCAAGAGTTGAAACTTATGAAGATCACTGATCGGAATGCTGGAAATAATCAATCCTGTTATATACATCAGAAGTAAGAGGCAGCCGTTTTAATTTTCCCAATACATTAAGAAGGAATGATAAACAAAATAATGATAAACAAAATAATGATAAACAAAATAATGATAAACAACATAATGTTAAACAAAATAATGTCCCCATGTTGTAATGTCCCCAGTACTTTTTAACATATACTTAGAGCACATCATACAAGAAACATTGCATGACTACAACACGTCTATATCGATCGGAGGTCGCCCTATTTGCAACTTGCGTTTCGCTGATGATATTGATCTTATAGCTGGGTCAGAACAATCATTGCAAGAATTAACATCAAAGTTAGAAAAAGTTACCAGCAAGTACGGAATGGAAATCAATTCAGATAAGAGCAAAATTTTGGTAAACAGCAGAGACACAGAAAACCAGACTAATATCATGATGAATGGACACAAGCTTGAAGAGGTGAATACCTTCAAATACCTCGGATCCAGTATATGCAGCGATGGTAAATGCAAAGCAGAACTAAAAATAAGGCTGGAGATGGCTTTAGCGTCATTGTCAAGGCTAACTGTGATTTGGAAAAGCAACATCAGTGTTGGAGTGAAAATCAAACTGTATAGGTCGCTGGTGCTTTCTGTTGTGTTGTATGGTTGTGAGAGTTGGACACTCACTGCGGACATGGAGAGAAGATTACAGGCTTTCGAGTATAAATGCTACAGAAGAATTCTACGAATTTCCTATAGGGAACATAAGACCAATGTGTACGTAAGAAATAAAGTAGAGATGTGTGCAGGTGTCCAGGAGCCATTGCTTTCAATAGTGAAACGACGAAAACTAGCATGGTTCGGACATGTATGCAGGCACGATTCCTTGTCAAAAACAATACTGCAGGGAACTGTCGAGGGTGGAAGAAGCAGAGGAGGACAAATAAAGACATGGACAGACAACATCAAGGAATGGACAGGGCTAGATATTTCCACACTCATCCGCATCGCTGACGATAGAATTCGCTGGAGGACTCTGTGTGCTGAAGCATCCAATGTGGTACCCCTACGACCCTGAAGGGTTATGGGTTTATTGATTGATTGATTGAAACAAAATAATGTTAAACAAAATAATGATAAACAAAATAATGATAAACAAATAATGATAAACAAAATAATGATAAACAAAATAATGATAAACAAAATAATGATAAACAAAATAATGATAAACATAATAATGATAAACAAAATAATGATAAACAAAATAATGATAAACAAAATAATGATAAACAAAATAATGTGACATTTTGTAAAATTTGCGAGAAGAGACGTAGAAGTAGACAAAGAGAAAATATCTAGGCCCGTGTTACCCAACGGGAGGACATGTCTCACAGGGGGCTTCTTCTTCTTCTTTCGTTCACTTGAAACATGTCTATATCTGTAATTCTGTCTCCTTAATAAAACTCACTGTCTTTTGTAGCTCATACAGTGTCCCATAGAGCATTGATTCCAGTGTTGTTTCCTCTGGACAATATGTCTGCCTCAGCGTTTCATGCTCAGAACACTCTTGGAGTATATGTTTGGCACTCTGTGCTGCCTGTCCACATGTACACATGGCCGTGTTGCCAATCTTGAACTTTGTATACATGTGACTGCGGAGTCAGTTCTGTCCTGTTCTGAGACGTAGAATTATAACTTGTTCTGGTCTGTTCATAATGTGATAGTCATCTTGTGTTGGTGTTTGTGGCTTTCTTATTGACTTGATCATTTGTTTTTTCTGATGGTAGGTGATTGATATATCTGGTTGGTCTTCGGTAGCACCTTCCTTAGCCAGTTTGTCTGCTTTTTCATTTCCTGTAATTCCACAGTGAGAGGGTTTCATTGATTGCATGGTTTTAACTGCATGGTTATGCTATACTGGTAAGACAATTCGATAAGTAGTTTTTTCAAGTCTGTTAGTTTTCCAGACTGAAGAGCTTGAAGCACTGACCTTGCATCTGTCAGGAATACCACAGGCTGTAGGCCAGAGTTGGAGTTCAGCAGTTTTAGCTGCCACACTAATTGCCTGGATTTCTGCATCATAATTATTGCAGAATTTTCCTGTCGGTGTTCTGATTGTATCTCTAGGCGTGTGTGGATATTCTATATATACACCTGCACCTCCATTCCTCACAGCATTCTGTGCTGATCCATCTGTGTACACTCTGACCCATATATCTTGTGGATATTCCTCCTCCAGGAAACTTTGGGTGACTGTCATTCCCTGCACACTGTTCTGTTCGTCCTCGCTTAGTATTCCTTTCACATGGGTCTGAATGTATATTGGCATTCCATGGCTTTCAATCCTCGGAGTTTGTTCTGGTACAGACCTTATGGGGCTGTCAACTTCAGGTAGGTCTGTAAGTTATCTACAGAGTCGTTTAGCTTGATGGATAAAGCTGCTCCTTTTCAGTCGCCCCATTGCTAGATTTTGGAATCTTTCCTTCATTGGATGACTTGACATACACTGAAACTTTTCTGCTTGAATTAGTACTTTTGTGTCTCTGCGTTCGCCAAGTGTTTGCATTCTTCCCATTTTCTGCATCTCTGCTATGGGTGTTAATTTCATTGCTCCCAACATTATTCTAAGTGCCTGGTTTTGCACTTTATCTAGATCTTGTAATGTGGTGTAAAGCTAAACGACTCCGCAGACAACTTACAGACCTACCTGAAGTTGACAGCCCCTTAAGGCCTGTACCAGAACAAACCCCGTGGAGTGAAAGGCATGGAATGCCAATATACATTCAGACCCATGTGAAAGGAATACTAAGCGAGGACGAACAGAACAGTGTGCAGCGAAGGACAGTCACCCTCAGTTTCCTGGATGAGGAATATCCACAAGATATATGGGTCAGAGTATACACAGATGGGTCAGCACAGAATGCCGTGAGGAATGGAGGTGCAGGTGTATATATAGAATATCCACACAAGCCTAGAGATACAATCAGAACACCGACAGGAAAATTCTGCAATAATTATGATGCAGAAATCCAAGCAATTAGTGTGGCAGCTAAAACTGCTGAACTCCAACTCTGGCCTACAGCCTGTGGTATTCCTGACAGATGCAAGGTCAGTGCTTCAAGCTCTCCAGTCTGAAAAACTAACAGACTTGAAAAAACTACTTAGCGAATTGTCTTACCAGTATAGGGTAACCATGCAGTGGATACCCTCTCACTGTGGAATACCAGGAAATGAAAAAGCAGACCAACTGGCTAAGGAAGGTGCTGCCGAGGACCAACCAGATATACAAATCACCTACCATCAGAAAAAACAGATGATCAAGTCAATAAGAAAGCCACAAACACCAACACAAGATAACTATCATATTATGAACAGACCAGAACAAGTTATAATTCTACGTCTCAGAACAGGACACAACCGACTCCGCAGTCACATGTATACAAAGTTCAAGATTGGCAACACAGCCATGTGTACATGTGGACAGGTAGCACAGAGTGCCAAACATATACTTCAAGAGTGTTCTGAGTATGAAACGCTGAGGCGGACATATTGGCCAGAGGAAACAACACTGGAATCAAAACTCTATGGGACACTGTATGAACTACAAAAGACAGTGAGTTTTATTAAGGAGACAGAATTACAGATATAGACATGTTTCAAGTGAACGAAAGAAGAAGAAGAAGAAGTAATGTGGTGTTTGATGCAGGACACCACGCAGCTGAACCATATTTCAGGTGTGGTCTTATGCCTTGCTGGTAAACTTTACTGAGTATATTCCCACTGGCTCCCCATGTGGTTCCACTTAGTTTTCTCAGGATAGCTAACTTCCTCCTGGCTTTTGTTGTTGCTTTGTTTATGTGCTGCTTCCATGTCAGCTTATCATCAAAAGTAACTCCGAGGTATGTGGGTTGTTTGTCTTCTTTCAAGAGCTCTCCATCTATCTTGATATGACCAGCTTTTTGTTTTGGTGAGAGGGTAAAGAGTGTAGTACTGCACTTATCTGTGTTAATGCTGACGCACCATCTATTTGCCCATAAGGTTAGATCATCGATATCTCTTTATATTTGTTTAGTGGCCACTGTTGCATGTTCTTCCGTGCACCAGATCACCAGGTCGTCAGCATACATTGCCACTTTGATCCCGTGTGGTAGTTCAGCAACTAGGTCATTGATGTAAACCAAGAAAAGTGTGGGTGACAGGGCTCCTCCTTGAGGGACTCCATGACGCAGTAGAACTTTCTTGCTCTTGCGACCATCTAATTGTACCCTTTCTCTTCTATTATGCAGATATGCTTTTACCCATTTGTACATTCTTAAGCTAACCCTGCAATTTCGCAATTTCTTTAGGAGCCCTTCTTTCCAGACCTTATCAACGGAGGAAAATTTGTGCCACAAGGGGAACTCGGGACGAAAACGTTGCGAAACACTTCTAGAAATTATAATCAATTGGTACTGAAGAGGTTTGTCAGTTGAGCTTCTTTCTAACATATTAGTGGTAGGAAGTTGTGGAGATACATTGTTGTCTACGTGAATGATATACTCCTATCTATCTATCTATCTATCTATCTATCTATCTATCTATCTATCTATATATCTATCTATCTATCTATCTATCTTTCTGTCTGTCTGTCTGCCTGCCTGCCTGCCTGTCTGTCTGTCTGTCTTGTCTTGTCTGCCTGCCTGCCTGTCTTGTCTTGTCTTGTCTGACTGTCTGTCTGCCTGCCTGTCTGCCTGCCTGTCTTATCTTGTCTTGTCTTGTCTGTCTGTCTGCCTGTCTGTCTTGTCTTGTCTTGTCTTGTCTGTCTGTCTGTCTGTCTACCTATCTATTTACCTATATATCTATCTACATATCTGTCTATCGGTCTATTTATCTCTCTCTCTCTCTCTCTCTCTCTATATATATATATATATATATATATATATATATATATATATATATATATATATATATATATATATATGTTTATCTATGTTCCTTCAGCGCCAAATACAATGCATGTGACAGAAACCATAGCTCTCCAGTTGCAGCCGATGATGCTGTGTGTAATTCTATAGTTTCTGATAGTTGTTCTGCAAAGAGTTTCTCATGTTTTCCTCTCATTTTGTTGCCATCTGGTACCCATTTTAATGCATGCAGTAGCAGTCTGTTACACACTGCTTCTTCTTCTGTGTTCGCTCTCAAACTCCTGCAGATGATCAGGATGTAGTCCAGAAAGCGGAATGTTTTGTGCAATATATTACAGCTTAGCTGCGTTATCTGCACCTTTCCGTCTAGCACATCTGATGTTTTCATGGCTTCTGGGTCACTTTGACTTCAATGAGATGGGACAGACAATTCCACCTCATGATATCCTTAGTCGTTTCCTACAACATGCGTGGCAGATAACAGTGCTGCTATTCTGTACTCCTCTCTCGGCCCACGAGCACACACGTGCAATCTGTAATTTAACTGTTCATTACAGTGTGAGCAACGTGCTCTATCGTCGACGAATTCAATAAAACTATAATCCAAGACATAACGTGTTCATGTGTGTACTGTTTATTGTTCAGGCATCAATCCCTGATTATTTGTGCGTATTTTCAACATCTCACATCGATTTTCAATATTCGTTAACCTGGTATTCTAAATCCAGTCAAAGTGAATCATTGCGGAGTATAATATTCAAATTAGGGACAACAAAACCACATGAATTAATGACGTCATCCAATAACAATAATTCAAAGCAAATCATCCATAGTAAAACAAAACTAATCAATTTTTTTAATTATCGCAGGCTTTAAATGTGTCATCGTTTATTTTACTCGAGGGGTTCTCATAATGTAGCATGGCTTATTTTACTCGTGGGGTCTCATAATGTGACATGATCTATTTTACTCGAGGGGTTCTCATAATGTAGCATGATTTATTTTACTCGAGGGGTTCTCATAATGTAACATGATTTATTTTACTCGAGGGGTTCTCATAATGTTGCATGGTTTATTTTACTCCAGTGGTGTGTGTCATCGATTATTTTACTCGAGGGGTTCTCATAATGTAGCACGGTTTATTTTATCCTAGGTTCATGGTTCATTTTATTTCGTAATTTGAAATGTCTACACAGTCAGTAAGTCTGGTTTAACATGTCTACACAGTAAGTCTGGTTTGAGCTATCCATAATATTATCAAATCTAACATATCATATATCTAACATAATATCATCAATCTAACATAATATCCTCAAATCTAACATAATATCATCAAATCTAACATAATATCATCAAATCTAACATATCATCAAATCTAACATAATATCATCAAATCTAACATAATATCATCAAATCTAACATAATATCATCAAATCTAACATATCACCAAATCTAACATAATATCATCAAATCTAACATAATATCATCAAATCTAACATATCATCAAATCTAACATAATATCATCAAATCTAACATAATATCATCAAATCTAACATATCATCAAATCTAACATAATATCATCAAATCTAACATATCACCAAATCTAACATAATATCAAATCTAACATATCACCAAATCTAACATAATATCATCAAATCTAACATATCATCAAATCTAACATAATATCATCAAATCTAACATAATATCATCAAATCTAACATATCATCAAATCTAACATAATATCATCAAATCTAACATATCACCAAATCTAACATAATATCAAATCTAACATATCATCAAATCTAACATAATATCATCAAATCTAACTATTCAATATCATCTCCATCACTCTCACTGTTTATATTCTGCCACAGATTTTGTCGCAGTGTCTTCCAAATGCTACATTGAGTCCAGATATTCTCCACAACACCCACTGATCAATCTTTGTTGTATGAAAGATTACTGTTTATTTCTGACATCCCTGTTAAGATATCAGCATTTATCTCTTATAACATCTTCATTCCTGTTTTTAGCTGTCCACTGACACACAAAATTCCACTTTCCTTCCTGCTTGAAAAAACAACACAAGAATATATCTCATTGAAATCGCTAGCTAAACATAATTTAGTCTCACACATTAAATAGTTGTCCTACGCCTTATCATATCTCCTTGTTATTAAAATACCAGTTTAAATGTACATCAGCGTAAATCGTAATCAGTTTGATATCTATCTCCTGGAGAGTAGAGCACCATAGACCGCTTCTCACAGGCCTGCAACAACTTTGGTCTCACTATTAGCACACACAAAAAAAACAAGTTTGCACCAAACAACATCAAATAGCCAACATACTGCTACTTCCATCATCGTGAATCAGGAAAACTGCAGGTAGTCGACAATTTTACTTACCTTAGAAGCACTCTCTCTCTCTCTCTCTCTCTCTCTCTCTCTCTCGGGATGTCAACATCGATGTGAAAATTAACAAGAAACTGGCAAAAGCTAGTGCTATATTTGATAGATTACCCACACAATGTATGGTACAGAAGAGGTATAAGAACAACCACCAAACTTCAAGTATATCATGCGGCTGTTATACCAACCCTACTATACGCTTGTGAAACGTGGACAGTGTATGCTAGACGTGCAAGAAAATTAAATCATTTTCATCTTACCTTCCTACGTAAATTACTAAACATCCATTGGTGGGACACAGTACCAGACTACGAGGTCTTGGAAAAATCAACCTCAATAAGCATTTACACTTTACTTATGAAGGGCAAGCACGATGGGCAGGTCATCTTGTGCGCATAGAGGACTCGCGTCTGCCAAAACAAACATATTATGGAGCACTCAAGGCATGATTTCGAAAAGCTGGTGGACAGAAAAAGCGCTTCAAAGACACGCTTAAGTCATCACTGAAACATCTTACAATTGACATAGGCTCTTGAGAGAGCCTCGCTCAGGATGGAACATCATGGCGTTACAGCCTTAGAATGGGAGCACTAGCGGCGGAAGAGACCAGGCAAGATACTGCAAGACAGAAGTGGGCACGTAGAAAAAAAATCTCAACGTCCCATAGACACCCTCTACAATTGTCAATTCTGTAGAACATTTTGTGCTCGCATTGGATTTGTTAGTCACTTAAAAATGCACTATTAACTTTATTATTTGTATTACTTACTGTTATTATTATTTTGGTTGAGTTTTTGATCATCGTTGATTACGACGGACGAACAACATCATCATCTCCTGGAATTCCTATTACACCGTTGGTATTGTCTATTCCTAGCTACAGTTTACATGAACACAACTGTTATATCACTAATATTTTACACGTCTTTAACTTTAATTATCACCACTTAATGTACACTTCCGAGATCAGCATTTATCTCTTATAGAACATCCTCATTCATTTTTTTAAACTGCCCACTGACACACAAAATTCCACTGTTTCTTCCTGCTTAAAAAAAAAAAAGAATATATTTCATCGAAATCGCTAACTAAACATAATTTAATGTCACACATATTAGGTTGTTGTCTTCATTTTATTTGAAGTCGCGATAACAGTAGTACTTGAACAGCAGCCTCCATTATTCAACAGTCGAAGCTTGCATCAGGTTAATAACGTTGTACTAATCACTGGAAACACATATAACAAAACGAAAATCAACGTTTCGACCATTAGGCCTTTATCATTCACAACAACAAAAATACGACTAAGAACGGTACTATTGACGTACACATGGCAGAGTTAACTCCTTAGCTGCGGAGGCATTCTTAATGATATGATGAAAATCCACCGCCATGTTGCGGACATCCTCCTTATCTTAGCTTCCCTGGGAATAAATGTGTCTGGATACTATTAATAAAGCATTCAGTCGAATTGTTTCCCTAGGATACTAAGAAGACGAAGATCTCTGCAAAATGGCAGCAACCCCTCATCGTATCCTTAAGGATACCTCCGCAGCTTTAAATATAGTTATGAATAAATATAGCTAAATATAGCCATGCCATGTGAAGGTAAACAGTGCCGTTCTTACTCTTTGTTGTTTATTGTGAATGTATTCTGTAAATTTTCAAGGATTTACACCTATAAATTTGTTAGAGAAGGGATGTGAAATCAATCTTCCAATATGTGAATCTTTCCACCCTGGGGTTTAATATCAAGGAACTAATTCTTAAATCATAAACCCCAAGTTCCAAATTCAAATAGCCACTTGATAAAAACAACTTAATTGTCTTTCATCACAAGGAAGAAATTAATATAGTTTCAAGGAAAATTGTCAGAACAACAATCTTCTAAACTTAAGGAATGTGTGTACATACTATGTCAATCTAGGACAGTCACCCTTGACCCTTGGTCTAGTCGTAAGTTACACAGTAACTTGGACACGTCACTCAAATCAAAGTAATTCGTGCTCCCTCTAGGTCAGTAATTCTCAACATGTTGGTCGGAACCCCTTTGGGGGCCGAACGACCGATTCACGGAGGTCGCCTAAAACCATCGGAGAACACATATTATGAAGTATCAACGAAAATAATTGTATGGTTGAGGGGTCACCAAAACATGAGAACTTGTATTAAAGGGTAGCGGCATTATGAAGTTAGGGAACCAAAGCTCTAGGTAATTAGATAACTCTATGTGACTTGTTATTTTTTGATGTATACGTGTTTGTAATCCTTGATAAAGGTCTTTCGGTCGAAACGTCGATTTGTGTGTACATATATGTGTTTAATGTTATTAGCAAAACTTCATTACTCTGTTTCACGCTTTAACTGCGCTGGGTAATAGTACTAGCTAGGTTGTGTGATGTCTTTATTCTAGATCTACTTACTACACTCAACCGTCTCAATAACTGACATAGCTACAATGTCAACAAAAGTAAGTCCAATACTTCAGACGTGACTGAACTTTAAATATGGGGCTCAGATTCCCACACAATTACAAATCCAGTGTACACAAATTGCAATCAGTAAATACAAAATCTAATAAACATACAAACATGAAATACTTATAATAGAATTCTTGATCTGTGAAGTCTTGATTCTGCTTCCTCCACTCAATCAAATTCTAATAAACTTACAAACATGAAATACTTATAATAGAATTCTTGATCTGTGAAGTCTTGATTCTGTTTCCTCCACTCAATCAAATTCTAATAAACTTACAAACATGAAATACTTATATTAGAATTCTTGATCTCTGAAGTCTTGTCCCTGTTTTCTCCACAAACAAATTGAACAGAAATAGGTATACGTGTTACCAAAATAAGTTAATAGAACAACCTAGCAACAAGACATAGTGATAACAGGTAGGCTAATACGTATTTCTGCTCATTTTATTTTTGCCCAGTGTTACCCCAGCCACCCATTTCCAGTTTCGGGTTGTTTTTCGCCACATAATTTTATCTCTTCATCCACTTAAGTCTAAAGCCTCATGTGACTGCGTGATCCCCTCGAGTGTCATAGATGGATACACCAGTAAATATGTATGTCAGGCCAATGACATTGTCAAGATATGATAACACTGGTCACAAGATAACAAGATATGATAACACTGGTCATCATATAACAAGATAACAAGATATGATAACACTGGTCACAAGATAACAAGATATGATAACACTGGTCATCATATAACAAGATAACAAGATATGATAACACTGGTCATCATATAACAAGATAACAAGATATGATAACACTGGTCACAAGATAACAAGATATGATAACACTGGTCATCATATAACAAGATAACAAGATATGATAACACTGGTCACAAGATAACAAGATATGATAACACTGGTCATCATATAACAAGATAACAAGATATGATAACACTGGTCACAAGATAACAAGATATGATAACACTGGTCACAAGATAACAAGATATGATAACACTGGTCATCATATAACAAGATAACAAGATATGATAACACTGGTCATCATATAACAAGATAACAAGATATGATAACACTGGTCACAAGATAACAAGATATGATAACACTGGTCATCATATAACAAGATAACAAGATATGATAGTTCTGTTCCTATGGTCTGGTCTTCTAAATTTCCACATAACTATGTGCTTGTCTCCGGTTCATCTAGTCTTGTCAAAGGAATGTCAGATTCCTGTTCTTGATTTTGCATCAATAATTCTGCAATGGTTTCTATATCATAGCCTCTCTTCTTGTTATTAAAACACAGTCTAAATTGTACATCAGCATAAAACGGTAATCAGTCTGATGCCCATCTCCTTGAATTCCTATACAGGCAGTCCAAACTGACCAATGCCCATGTCAAAAGGGTTCCCAGACTCCAGAACACATTCTGCAGACATGCCCACTCTTCGATGACGTGAGAACTAAAATATGGCCCCAAAAGACAGATCTGAAAGAAAAAATGTGGTGCAACCGTGATGACCTCCTGCTGACGACTTAATGCTTGGAGGCGGACCACCTTCCTGTATGATAACAACTGTTCTGTCGCTAATATCTTAACACGTCTTTAAACTCAATTATCACAACTTACGTGCACTTCCTAGATATGGCAAGCTCTCTTCAATAATACGTTGAGCTATCTCAATGATTCCTTATGCACAGTTCATACTCTATCTATACGTTGTGGCCATTGTTTGCCTTGCGACGTCAAGGGTGGAAGAGTTCTCTGGAGATAGCCTTTTTGTGTGCTGTCTGTAAGCTAGCTCCTGTGGCTTCTTTGATTTCTGTGATCCATCTTTTACATGGTCTGCCTCTGGTTTAATAGCAGTAATGTCTATGTGCCATGGCCATTTGTGGCATGCTGTCTGTTGGTAGTCTAGAAGCGTGTGAAAACCACTTGATCTGTTGTCTTTTGATGTGTTCCAATACTGATATTGTTTTTCTGTCTGATGTTATCGTTATCATCTCTTAATGACAGTCCGAGTATTCTTCGTAGACATGTCATTTCTGCTGTCACTATTTTTCGTTTGCCTTGTGCTGTCATTGTCCAGGTTTGGTACTGGTATCACAGTGATAGAATAATAATAGTCTTGTATAATGCAACTTTAGTGTCTAATGTTTGCATTTTTATTTATGAAAATAAGTGTCATCACTACTAGGATCTGGCATGTTTTGTTGCATCTATTTTGTATCTCTTTACTGGTTTTCCCTTTCACTCAATATAAGGCTTCCTAAGTAAGTGAACTCATTTACCTGTTTAATGTGTTTATCATCGATGGAGATAATTCTTTCATTTGCTATTGCCATTATTTCTGTCTTTTCAATATTAATCTTCATATTGAATTTTTGACATGTTGTATGGAGTCTGTTCATATTTGTCTTTTATGTTATCTTCTTCGTTGGTACTTGTTAGTTTACATGTGTTAGTTAGTTAGTTAGTCGTCGGATCATCATCTCTGCAAACTTAACACGTCCATAGTTTCTCCGATCTCTCCTTAAGTGTATCCGCCATTACACTTTTGATGACAGTACCAGTCCTATGCTGGTTGACAATCATTCTTCTGCGCCGTCCAAAATATTCACTTCTAACAACACCGCATTTCAATCCCAGATCTTTAATCCTAGCCATTGAAAAGGAATCATCATCCACATTAGTCTCACTCTCGCGTGTTATATCTCTTAAGGAGTTCAAAACGTCAGCGTGATCCATTGCCCCATCGCCCCGTGTCACAATCGCGCATGATGCCAGTTGATCCGATATTTCATTACCTCGAACACCCACATGTCCCGGCACGAAAATAAATATAACCACTATCAGCCTCGCCTTTCTCAAGGCCTTAATCCACTGTTCGCGAACGAGACCCACTTGTACCTTCTCAACCATACTCATAGAGTCACTCAAGATGCAGACCTGCGTTACCTTATGTGTGTATAGCCACTCAAATGCCCTGGTCACGGCCATAGTCCCCATGGTCATACTACTCATAGTGACCACAAAGGCACCACTCTCTTCCTTGATCGTTTTACCTGCGCACTGAGCTATGAAGGCCCAAGCACTGCGAACATATCTAATCACAGATCCATCAGTGTATATAATCACATCCCCCTCCTTTGTATTCTCACTGACCAAAGCCTGCACTTCTTTCTCCACAGCTGTGGGACACCATTCTCTGCATTCCCTGCTAAGTGATATTACTACTCTCAAACAAGTTTCGAAATCTGTTGGTAGACTTATCCAATCCGCACCTGCTGCCACATCCTGCAATCTGCACACGCTTTCTATGACATCCTCAGCACGTCCCATCCACGACTTCCCTCTCTTCAGTCTGATGCCTTTAACTTTCTGTATTTCGGAATGCAACGGGTGTTTCTTATCTGCATGTATTTGAAGGTACGCCTGTGCACGGCAATACTGTAATCTGTGCTCAGCTGCTGTACAGTCAAGTAGGTATCGCATATCTCTTATCGATGTGTCTCTTGTGTATCCCAGTATGATACGCATTGCTGCATTCTGGATTCTATCCAGTCTTTCGATCTGAGTTTGACTAATAGTCAGAATTTCCAGTGCATATTCCACCACAGCCACAACCAAACCCTGGTACAAAAGAAATAACAACCTCTGCTCACACTGCGCAGCAGCCATAACCTTCATTGCTGCTATGCCTTTGCCTGCCCTTATGATAACGTGGTCAACATGTTCCCTGAAACTCAGGCTTCTGTCAAAAAACACACCCAGATATCTCACTGTGCTAGTTCTTTTTAAACTTTTCCCAAACAACAAAACTTGTGGCATTGGTGTGTGATCGATATATGTTTAAAAAAATGCCACATCCCTGGCGAACCCCTAATTGAATTTGGAACTTATTGGATACTCCTGCATTTATTCTTACTTCACATTGGCTATTAGTATAAATGCCCTTTCATATATTGATTAAATATGTTCATAATTCTCGGTGGGATTTTCTGAGCTTCCTTCCAGGAGTCCTGCTGTTTTGACAACTTGAATGATTCTTCCTTTCTAGAGCTCCGCCAAAGTCTGCTCTCAACCAATAAGTGAACTACTAGTTTATTTCTCGATCGCCTCTTGTGATTTCAATGAGTTAATGTATTAGTATTCACAAACTCAGATTTCCCTTGTGCTTGGACCTCGACTAAGTTTGGCTATTTGTTTGCTGATGTTTGAGAAAGGTGTAACAGTTGAGTGTAACAATGGACTGTGCTGATGTTTGAGAAAGGTGTAACAGTTGAGTGTAAGAATGGAGTGTGCTGATGTTTGAGAAAGGTGTAACAGTCGAATGTAACAATGGAGTGTGCTAGTGTTTGAGAAATGTTAACATCAATTTTTCTGCTTGTGTACAGGAATTAATTTGTGTGATTTCCTTCTTCTTCTTCAGCGTTCATTCTCAATCTCCTGCTGGAGCTCTCTTGTAGCAGGACCATGATCCTACTGGATATCCAGCAGGATGTAGTCCAGAGAATGGAAATGCGTTGTGTCACCGTTTTATTTGCTTTAATAGCCCGACACATCCGTCTTTAGCGGTATGTGATTTCCAAAATCGTTTATACAATTTCAAATACAACATGTATGTCACTGTCCTTTATCTGTTAAAAGCATTATTTGGTAATTTGTTGTTTTCATATAATTAAGCAACGGGGGATGTCTTTGGATTCTTGACAGTTGTTGACAAGGGCGGAGGGGGAAGGGGAATTGGTGAACAAATCGACGCAACATTGTTGTCGTAATTTACGGGCAAACGAAAAATATAACATAGAAACAATATAACATAGGAACAATATAAAATATAAACAATATAACATAGAAACAATATAACATTCGAACAATATAACATGGAAACAATATAACATGGAAACAATATAACATGGAAACAACGTAACATGGAAACAATGTAACATGGAAACAATGTAACATGGAAACAATATAACATAGAAACAATATAACATGGAAACAATATAACATGGAAACAATATAACATTGAAACAATATAACATTGAAACAATATAACATGGAAACAATATAACATGGAAACAATATAACATGGAAACAATATAACATGGAAACAATATAACATGGAAACAATATAACATGGAAATAATTTAACATAGAGACAATATAACATAGACACAATATAACATAGACACAATATAACATAGAGACAATATAACATAGACACAATATAACATAGAGACAATATAACATAGACACAATATAACATAGACACAATATAACATAGATATACCTAGAAAATAATACCATAAAGCAAACTAACAATATAAAATAGAGGTGCCGATGATTTACTTTCACATAAAAAAATAAAATTCAACAAGCTGAATTTTAATTAGTTCCGTTCAGATGGCACCCACCTCGCAACCCATGCCAACACGCTCTTCATCTTCAACAGCGCCTTATCCCCATAAAAATGCGACTCCCTTCACGATTGTCAATCTGTATATTCCCATGAACAACAGTCGAACGACACACAAGCAAAAACAACAACACACACTGCATAGGCATGTATGTGTAGCGCTGTGTATATTATTATTTCACATGGGCATCCGACAGTGATAGTGTGTTAGTCGTCATTCAGTAAGACTTCATTACCTGTATCCTACGAAAGTATTATTAACACAGAAGCAGTGAGCTTGGGAACACACAGGTTGGGAAATTTAACTGGAGTCGCATCATGGGGGAGGGGGGGGAGGTGGTGCGATGTGAAGACGGAAACGGCGTTGAGTCGGGTTGCAAGGCGAGTGAGTGCTATCTGAGCGGACCTGGTTCAAATCCGGTTTGTTGCCGTATTTTATGTGCAGAGCTCTACAACTAACAACAATTAATAACAGAAAACCTAATGAACACAAATATTGTTTAGAAAATCACTACAGCCAAACCTTGCTGGATTGATCGCATAATTCTGAATAGGACATACTATCAACTTTGTGAATATTCAAACAACATATCAATTCTTTCGTTGTAAATCCCTAAAAAATATTTTGAGAACCACTGTTGTATGTGGGCCTGGTTTGAAAGAGTCAAATACGAGCGAGAAATCCTATAAATATTTCAGCAGACGAATAGTTTTTCTTGTACACGGACTTTCTTGTATCAGGTAAAGTGTTTTTGTTAGTTGCTATGTAAGTCAATGTGGACATGTGTATGAGTTTTTGTTAGTTGGTGTATATGTTAATATCGAAATGTGTGTGAGTTTTTGAGATAATCTACGACGAGTGAAAGACTCATCAAAAGTGTGTGCGAGTTTGTGTGTTGATTATGAGAAATAGGGGAATGTGTGAGTCAAAAAAGGAAAAGCACGTTGTGTATGTAAGTCAGAAAAGAAGATAAGTTGTATGTGTTAATCAGAAGACGTGTGTATCAGGGAAAGAAAGAATGTTTATGTAAGAGATAGGGAGTTGTATTTGTTAATCAGAAGACGTGTGTATCAGGGAAAGAAAGAATGTTTATGTAAGAGATAGGGAGTTGTATTTGTTAATCAGAAGACGTGTGTATCAGGGAAAGAAAGAATGTTTATGTAAGAGATAGGGAGTTGTATTTGTTAATCAGAAGACGTGTGTATCAGGGAAAGAAAGAATGTTTATGTAAGAGATAGGGAGTTGTATTTGTTAATCAGAAGACGTGTGTATCAGGGAAAGAAAGAATGTTTATGTAAGAGATAGGGAGTTGTATGTGTTAATCAGAAGACGTGTGTATCAGGGAAAGAAAGAATGTTTATGTAAGAGATAGGAAGTTATATTTGTTAATCAGAAGACGTGTGTATCAGGGAAAGAAAGAATGTTTATGTAAGAGATAGGAAGTTATATTTGTTAATCAGAAGACGTGTGTATCAGGGAAAGAAAGAATGTTTATGTAAGAGATAGGGAGTTGTATGTGTTAATCAGAAGACGTGTGTATCAGGGAAAGAAAGAATGTTTATGTAAGAGATAGGGAGTTGGATTTGATATGTGTGTTCCATGAGATATATAGAGTTTGTGTTTGTAACAAACGGATACACTAGTTGTATTATTTGACAAAGATAAAGCTTGCCCATGTAGTAGTGACTTGTTCAATTCCCAGTAAATCAATTCCCTAGTGCACCATCTAACGATATATACTTTGATTTTTTTTCTGAGTTCTGTACAAAATAAATGCAGAATGTAGATTGTACTTATAATGTGTAGAATGTAGATGGAAATGCAGAATGTAGATGAATTTATAATGTACTGTGGTAGCTATCAACAACTGATAATTTCAGCTTTCATTAATAGAACCAATATCTATTGGGACGCACTAATTTCGTCTACATCCAGTTTTCCTACGAGAAATATATTTATAAATAATGTTTGTGTCCCCGCAATAGAACTATAAACATCGACACCAAAAATACATAATTTTGAGAAGGTTGTCATATAGGTAAAAGTAAACGGTAACGGTAAGCTGAGTTAGCAACCAGAGTTATAGGATACGGTTTCCTATAAGTGCTGCTTAGTCAGTTGTTAATCAGAAACCGTCTCATAAACGTCGCCTTCCACATTTGTGCAGTAGCAATGGTGCCATTCCTAGCATGAACCAGTGTTGCCTATTTCATGGTAGCTGTAATTTTTATTTCAAGCAATGAATAACCGGGGGGAGGGGGTTAATATTACAAGTCTGCAGGTCGTCGGGAGAATGACTTAACATTACAATACCGTAGCTGACACATATGTAGATATGATGATAGTATGTTACTGCCGTCTCAGTATCAGATATATAATAATAGTTATTCATCGAAGACGGTGACAACAGTCTCAGACTTGTGTTGTTGCTTCTCTCGGACGTCTGCGGATATGATGACAACAGTCTCAGACTTGTGTTTCTGCATCTCTTGGACGTCTGCGAAAATGATGAGAAGTCTGATACTTTAGTTTGAGAAAAACGTTTGAAGAAGAGAGAAACGTTTGAAACGTGCAGAAGAAGAGTGGCTAAAATGGATATTGTTTGGAACGCGTGCCTATCTATTTGACTATTTCCCTTGCCAATGTGTGTCAGTCTATGTTTATCTTTTACTAATTTTAACATAAATTTATTTATGGTTAGTGTTAGTTATGTAAAATACAACTCTCCTAACCATAAACCTAAAATAATTAATATTTATATTAATTATTGATGGAATATTTATATTAATTAACCCTAAAATAAACTGGTAGGCACACGTTTCAAATAAGAACCGTTAAAATTGTTAACATTCTTAGTTTCATCATTGTCAATAGTTACTGAATCTTTGAGGGAGCTTGAAGTGGACAAGCATTATTTTGACATTGTTTACTTTGTGAAAAAGATTTTTGAGTCTATGTCACTTTACTGACAGAAAAATGTTATCTTTTTTTGTTCCTTGATATGTCAACTCTCTCAGCCTCATATTGAATTTCCGCGATCTCATGACCTCCGATGTTTAAAGGTAAGAAATATTCTTGTGTGTAACCTCCCACATCATGTTCTCTGTTTATGTTCTTCTGCACGGGGGTTTAGGATGATAGTTAGACGGTCAAATAGTCCCAATATGTAGACTTTTTAAATGTCTTCTTTGAATGTTGAACCACCGAGGTGTGTTTTTCTTGCATATACTTTGCGTACTTCTGACAGATAAATTTAAATATTGATATGAGATGTTGTGGGAAACTCACACTTTCATTTATGTTCCATAATTTTCCATGTGATAAACAGGCAAAATATATCCGTATAGAACATAGTCCGTATAAGCATCAAAGAAACAGATGAATAGCTTTGCATTGGACCCTTTACATTTCTTATTTTCCTATCGTGTTTCACATATTGAAGACATGGTTTCCAATATTCCTTTTATGTCCACAATCTATCTGCAATGTATCTCTCTCGCCGTCTACCGTTTTCTTAAATTCTTTCCATTATTATTGTGTGACTTTCTTTGTCACATCAATGTATAAACAATTACTATAGTGCGTTCATCGAAAGTTGAACACCGATATTGTCTATTATCTCCGTAATTACTAAGCGTATGGACTACACATTTTTCATGTGTAGATTATTTCATAACTACGTTAACTTCTTCTTCTTCTTTCGTTCACTTGAAACATGTCTATATCTGTAATTCTGTCTCCTTAATAAAACTTACTGTCTTTTGTAGCTCATACAGTGACCCATAGAGTTTTGATTCCAGTGTTGTTTCCTCTGGCCAATATGTCTGCCTCAGCGTTTCATGCTCAGAACACTCTTGAAGTATATGTTTGGCACTCTGTGCTGCCTGTCCACATGTACACATGGCCGTGTTGCCAATCTTGAACTTTGTATACATGTGACTGCGGAATCGGTTGTGTCCTGTTCTGAGACATAGAATTATACCGTGTTCTGGTCTGTTCGTAATATGATAATCATCTTGTGTTGGTGTTTGTGGCTTTCTTATTGACTTGATCATCTGTTTTTCTGATGGTAGGTGATTGGTATATCTGGTTGGTCTTATGCAGCACCTTCCTTAGCCAGTTGGTCTGCTTTTTCATTTCCTGGTAATCCACAGTGAGAGGGTATCCACTGCATGGTTACCCTATACTGGTAAGACAATTCGCTAAGTAGTTTTTCAAGTCTGTTAGTTTTCCAGACTGGAGAGTTTGAAGCACTGACCTTGCATCTGTCAGGAATACCACAGGCTGTAGGTCAAAGTTGGAGTTCAGCAGTTTTTTAGCTGCCACACTAATTGCCTGGATTTCAGCATCATAACTATTGCAGAATTTTCCTGTTGGTGTTCTGATGGTATCTCCAGGCTTGTGTGGATATTCTTTATATACACCTGCACCTCCATTCCTCACGGCATTCTGTGCTGACCCATCTGTGTATACTCTGACCCATATATCTTGTGGATATTCCTCATCCAGGAAACTAAGATTGATAATGCGTTCCATTGTTTTGCATAGACAGCTTGTGAGGCTCATGGGCCTGTAGTTGGAGACTGTGTTGCCATCTTTTCCTGATTTGAGGAGTGGTATCATTATTGCTTCTCTCCACGCCTGTGGTACATTACCTGTGGACCAGCTTGTGTTAAAGATCTGCAGTAGCTTTACTTTTGCTGCAAGGCCCAGGTTTCTAATCATTTCATTGGACACTCCATCAGCTCCAGGGGACTTTTTCATTTTCAATTTGGATATTGCATGCTCCAGTTCTCTCATTGTGATTGGTGCCTCCATGACTTCAGGTATAGGTTCGCCTTGTCCAATGTTTTGCTGGTTCACTCGAACCTCCTGTTGCTTGTCTGGGCTGACTTTGATGTTATTGTCTTCTGCAAAGGAATCTGCAAAATAATCAGCTGCATGTTTACCTGTTAAAATGTTTCTATCTTTATAAAGTGTGATCCTGGTATTTCTCCCTGTACCTTCATCATTTAGTTGTTTTACAAGTTTCCATAATTTCCTAGTATCTCTTTCTAGGTTCAGCGACTCTGTTTTTTCTTTCCAGCTGCTCCATCTGGCTTGTAACTTGACTCTTTTAAATTTAGCCTTTGTTTGCTGATGTTTGTTGTGATGTTCTTGGCTAGGTCTGTTCTCGGCCTGCTGTCTAGATGTTTCAATCTCATTTTGCAGCTTTTCCAGTTCATTATTCCAGTAGGGTTTGTAGTTCTTGCGTGCCCCCTTAGGTATGGTTTTACTAGCAGCATGTAGTATACATCTATTAAATTCACTCACTGTTCTATTGATGTCTTTGTCCAAGTTCATGTCCTTAGCTAGAACACTGTTTAAATGCTGGTACATTTTCCAGTCTGCCCTCTTATAGTTCCACCTAATGAGCGTGCTGCTGTCCTTGGTAAATTCATTGGGGATTTCCAGAAATACTGGTCTGTGGTCACTACCCCCAAGCTGCTTTCCAACGACACGTGTGATGTTCCATTCCAGGCCAGGTGAGTGGAATGCCAGATCTGGTGTAGAGGTGGTGTGCCATGCTCTCGAGTAGAAGGTTGGTGAGTCTGCTGGCTGGTTAATAAGGATGAGATTATTTTCATCCTGCCAGCTCTCAAGTTCCTCTATATCTGGAATTGTGTCTAGTGCCAATGGTTTATCATTTGGGCAGTATTAGTTCAGGAGATGGAATTCTGCACTGTCTGTTCTTAGGTGGAGCATCTGGTATTCTGCCACTTCCATATATACTTCCAGCTGACATGCGCTGATATTGTTTTTAACAAGTGACAGAATTCCACCCTTTCGCCTGTCCTTTCGGTCAGATCGGTAGCACTGGTAGCCTCTGATTTTGAAGGCTATGTCGCTGCTGAGGTGTGTTTCTTGGATACAGCATACATTAATTTGTTCTTCACTGAGGACATTTTCAAGTTCCAATTTTTTGCTGTATCCATCTCTTTTACTGTTGACACCCTCAGCATTCCAGTGCATTATTTTTATTGGTCGTTTAAAGTTTGTTTGGCCAGTAGCTCTATTCCCTTGCCTCCTGGCTCCTCGAGGCAATTGAGAAGGACTTTCAGTAACTGAGGTTGGGCCCTTTCGAGGTATAGGGCCCGGCACCGTCCCTGCCTGAACGTCCGCCACAGGGCAGGCACCATAACTTTTTATAGATACAGACATGTTTCCATTGTGTTTTGTGCGTGGCATCCTGATTATCTGTGCGCCTTTTGGCTGGATGCTTCCGTCTTCAGCACTCTGCTTACTTGGGCAGGACTATGGTCCTGCTCGAATGGGACTGCCCGACCAGTCATAGTTTCCAGCCCCTGATGGCTGAACTAAGCCCCATCACCACTTCACGGTGCTGGCCTTGATACGTTAACGATTTGTGATTAATTATTATCTAGACTGAACGGATTTAGCGCAGCTATCGCTACGAATGTCGTTTTTAATATAACAATACTTGTTTATTAATAGCTATAAAAGTAGATATGTGTACAGTAAAAATTACCGTATTTTCCACCATTGAGGAGAAATGCGTAATATTTGAATATTGGATTTTTTTCCTACTCTTTATTGGCTTCAATAGCGTCCTATACTTTATGCTATTTAAGCGATTTGTACGAAACTTTACATATGAAATGTCTATTCTACAAACATTATATGTGAATGTGTGCATTATAAACCGTAAGTAGTCAACGAATTTGTTTATATATCGTATGTGACAATATAACCATCTCCAATAAACATTATACAAGCAGGAGTGTATCGTCATTGAACATATTTTGTGAATGTTCACAATGTGAAGTAATATGTTCACGCAAACCTTAAGAAATACTAACCCATAAATCAATTCACAAATATTTTCTGACAACTATTTTAGTAATTAGTGCTAATCATCAAGTTGCGAACATAATACAGAGGTGACTTTAGTGCGTCTTGAAACGCATATTGTACTACTGTTGAAATGTATTATTTTATCTACGTAATTCATTTGTGAAACATTTCAAATATTCTGTAGTGATCATGATATTATGCCTAGTCTCTGGTAACACTTCGTCTTCTTCACAGCTCACTCTCAAACTCCACTTGGAGTTCTATTAAAGCAGGACAATGGTCCTACTAGATCCCCAGCAGGATGTACTCCTGTGAATGAAACTGCACTATTGACGTTTATTTGCGCCAAAGGCCCGACATATTAGTCTTCGGCAGGTTGCAGTAATATGATTCATCTTTTACGACGTATAACGTAAATAAAATATTCAACTCTTGGCTTGCTCAGGTTTGCTTGTCTTACTTGATAAATCTACAATAAAATTATTTTCGTTCCCTATAATTAATATTCCCTATAATAACCTTCATTAATATGATGGTAAAACTGCCAGATAATTACAATTACTAATGATGTTGTCGATACACCTGACTGAAATTGACATCAGTGGTAGGTAGTTGGTAGTTAATGAGTTTGTCTCTCTTTTGGAGAGGCGTGCTCCTTTCAACCAGCAGACAACAAAGTCCAATTAGGTTATAATAGGACACACTACCATAAAATATTAGAGGTAACGAAGACCCCAAGACGTAGCATCATTTTGATCAGTGTTTCCAACACTTCATGTGTTATACCATGGGTATCCACATGAAAATTGGGTACAGTACAAGTAGATACCACCACATAGTCGAGTTGTTTCCCTTGTCTGTGTTTACAACTTTTCATGTTCATCATTTAATAATTTAAATATTAATTTATTTTAGGGGTTTGAGTTAGGGTTAAGATAGTTGTGTTTTATATAACTAACCCTAACCCCAACCCTAAATAAATAAATATTTCAATTATTAAATGATGAACATGAAAATTACAAACATAGACAAGGGAAATAATTAAACATGTGGCGTCAACTTGTACTGTTCCGAAATTCGTAAATGGAAAATATTGTTATAATATTTTACAATTATTTTTACAGCAACGCTAAACGTTGTTCTCTGTAAACCCATATTTTCAGGGAATCTAAATTGTGTTCTCTGTAAGTCAATATTTCAACTATTTATTTTCATTACACTCAGCAATGTTTCTTTAAAAGGTACACACACAAAACGCAGCTGAAGCATAGTATTCGACATACATAAAATAACAGTCATAAAATGTAATAGTATCGAACATACGATTACAATCATAAAACGACAGTTGGAATTTAGCTCACGTTTGGTTAACATCGACACTTAAAATTAATGCGTTACGTTTCATAAAATGTGAGGCGTATTTTTTTCGGGGGGGGGGGGTATTTTTGTGCCTTTTCTTTTAAAATAAAGTACGGCGAGGGGAGGGGCCTTATATTGATCTTTTCTCTGATTTTGCTGTAAGACGTCGTAAGATTGAATGACTTTCGGTTTTCTGAATATGTCACGTTTGGTCGTTTGATATGCAGTAATAGTGTGACCTTTGATGACGTAGAAAACTCCTTCAATCCAGCTTCGTCTTAGTCTTCTTCTACACCGTACATACAATTCAGAACTAACCATAACTCAAATATCATTATTTGTCATCTCCATCCTTTTTATAACTGAAAGGCCATTGGTTACAGAAAAAGTTATTCCATGGAGACTTCAAGCCAGACTGACTCCCTCAATGCTGGAGGACAGAAGGAAGCGTCTGTTTTCAAAACACAATGTAAGACATCGTTGACTCTTGTACAAGACAGATCTGACTGACGTCACAGAATCAAGAGTGGTTCAACAGCTGCAGAGAACCTCAGACATCTGCTGCACAACACAAGCGCGCTAAAAAAATCATGCGCTAAAAAAAAAAAAGCAAGAGCTGCTCAATGTCTCACAGACTCCTCCCACGTATGCTCAGAGTGCGGTAGACAAACTCAGTCACGCATAGGATTCATTGGTCCCAGTCGCACACACCGAAGACATCATCATCCCAGTAGAGCTGACTGGTTATCGCTGATTACGACGGACAGATAACATGTTTCTACTTGGTATCCCTGTATGCTGCCGTCTGATGTTACGGTTTATGTCAGTTATTTACTAGCACCACTGAATTTCCATTAAGGAATGCAGTAAGAAGCTTTATGCTGTATTGTTAAGTCTATGACATGTAAAGGAAGAGTTTTGTTTGTCTCCCTTTCAACAACAAAAGCGCAACCCTTACTGGGAGTCGAAACCTGGATCTCACGGTCGTAATATCAAAGCTCTAACCTGTCAACCATTGACCACGCATATACCCATTAATCTCCTAAAATAGTCACTGTTACGGAAATTTATGTTATGTAAAACTGTTCCTCCTCATATGGTGAGATCAGCTACTTATATGGTGCTCATATGGTGAGAACAGCTACTTATATGGTCCTCATATGGTGAGGTCAGCTATTGTATGGTAGTCGGACCCCACCACCTCTTGTCAATAAAGGTCAAAATGTCAGGGTCCACACAGCCTCTTGTCAATAACTGTCAAAATGTCAGGGACCACACCGCCTCTTGTCAATAACTGTCAAAAAGTCAGGAACCATACCGCCTCTTGTCAATAACTGTCAAAATGTCAGGGACCACGCCGCCTCTTGTCAATAACTGTCAAAAAGTCAGGGATCCCCACTCCCTGCCATGTTGAACTATGTCTAACAAAAATCAACCTTCCCGATAATAACATTGTTAGAAGACAAAATACATGTTCTGTTTCACATTTTGGGAAAAATAAAACAATTAAAATTCAAACAAATTAGTTAGTGTATTTTTTATAAACAGTATTTTTGACGTCAACGCTTGTCAATCTCCCCTCCCTCCTCCTTGTCAACAATAGTCGAATTTTTGTCTGATACCCCTACCACCCCCATATTGTTAGAAATACTATTTATAAACCACCTTCACATTGAATAATGGTTCAATGAACTGTCTTAAAGTAAATACATAGCCCGTACAGTTAGAGTCTTGTCTTATCCGAAAGTTAATCCTAAACTTGAGCATACTCAGGCGTTCTTAAAATATCTATCAATTCTGTTCAAATATATTTGAAAAGAGGGAGTGACTTAAAATATATAATTCTGTTCAAATATATATGAAACGAAATGGCAATGGGAAACGAGAAAACAGATCGTCTGGTTACGGGTGGTGTTGATAATCAAGCAGATGTGCCAATAATGTGCCATCAAAAGCAGGTGTGCCAATAACGTGCCATCAAAAGAAGCTGATGATCAAAGCAATAAGAAAACCAATACCAACACAAGATGGCTAGCAAAAATTATAAACAGACTAGAACAAGTTGTCATTATGCATCTCAGAACAGGACACGACCGACTCTGCAGTCAGAAGTATATAAAGTTCAAGATTGGCAGCTGTGCCATGTGTAAATGTGGACAGACATCTGGACAGCAGAGCATATTCACGAATGTCCGGAATATGAAATCCTTAGACAAATACACTGGCTCAGAGAAATAACAGTGGAAGAAAAACTCTACGGACATCTGTGTGAGTTCACCGTCACGTTTATAGAAGAGATAAAACTTCAGATATAAGCACACTCTAGAAGAATGAAAAAGAAAGAAAAATACCGCCGAATGTTTGACAATGACATTGAGTTTTATAAGAGCAACAGGACTGTAGTTATATGTAGTATTGTGAATCAATTTTCATTCTCCTGTTAATCATGTCCATCCTTCACAAGCGAAGATGATCATGGCATTTAAATAAAGGTAGAATTATATTTATGTTTTTACTTTTAAAGTCCTCAGAACGTCTGATGGGTCTTATCCGGCTTAAGAAACCTGTTGCAATATGAGCAGGAAATTAATAGGTGTTGAGATGAGATAAAACATTCTGATCTCTCCTTTCGTTTTTGTCATTTTCCAATCGCCTTCCGTGTTCTGCCATGGACTTCTAGGTATACAAAGGACATGACGGATCGTGTCACATTTCACTGAAACAGTCCAAGAATATTCGGGGTTTCGTGTACAATATTTGGCAAGTTCTTCTCCAGAGTGGTCATGCGTGCTGATCTCAGTCTCACTCTTATTGACTGACGAGATAGATCATTGTTATATTACGTACACTTTGAAAAGTGTGGCCGGTCAAAGAAAATCACGGAAATGTCGGATATATCAAGACAAGTGACTGCATGAGATCAGAGTGAAATGTTATCCTATAGTGAAATGTTATTCTAGAGTGAAATGTTATTCTATAGTGAAATGTTATCCTATAGTGATATGTTATCTTATAGTGAAATGTTATTCTATAGTGAAATGTTATCCCAGAGTGAAATATTATCCCAGAGTGAAATGTTATCCCAGAGTGAAATGTTATCCCAGAGTGAAATGTTATCCTAGATGGACATGTTATACAAGAATGAAGTGTTATCCTATAGTGAAATGTTATACTAGAGTGAAATGCTATACTAGAGTGAAATGTTATACTAGAGTGAAATGCTATACTAGAGTGAAATGTTATACTATAGTGAAATGTTATACTAGAGTGAAATGCTATACTAGAGTGAAATGCTATACTAGAGTGAAATGTTATACTAGAGTGAAATGTTATACTAGAGTGAAATGCTATACTAGAGTGAAATGTTATACTAGAGTGAAATGTTATACTAGAGTGAAATGCTATACTAGAGTGAAATGTTATACTAGAGTGAAATGCTATACTAGAGTGAAATGTTATACTATAGTGAAATGTTATACTAGAGTGAAATGCTATACTAGAGTGAAATGTTATACTAGAGTGAAATGCTATACTAGAGTGAAATGTTATACTAGAGTGAAATGTTATACTATAGTGAAATGTTATACTAGAGTGAAATGTTATACTAGAGTGAAATGCTATACTAGAGTGAAATGTTATCCTAGAGGGACATGTTATACTGGAGATGTACCTGTTTTCTAGTTTATACTAGTGACTAGTTATACTAGTGGGTCAACACGAGAAATCCCAAAGAAAATATCCTTAATTGTGATGCTTTTCTGATCTCTCATCTGGAAGTATGTTTTTTTTCTATTTACGGTGTTCAAAACGTTTAATACTCGCACTATAGTTACTGTGACAGGCTGTCCCTTTAAGAGCTGTGATTTTCAGGGATATCAATCCTGCATTGTCTGAGAGATTGCTTCAAGTAGTCTTAAAAAGCTTTTTTCGACCTCCATTTGAGCGCTTACTAGCACACAGTTCAACATAGAACATTCTCTTTGAAAGACGCTTGTCCTTCTCCGGTTACTCAGTCCGTTATCTTGTCAAAAATATTGAATAACGGAGACTGTAATGGTTCGGTAATTTAATGAGATTTTGCCTCAATTGACCAACTGCAAGGGGATAAACACATTGATTTTTTAACACAAAAATTTGGTAGCATATCCTATTCAAGACGTAGCCATCAACCCAGCATTTTTTGGTTGTAGTGATTTTTTGGGCAATATAAATACGTTAAGTAGTTTGTCATTGCTTTCTGAACGGTCGGGAAACATAAGTGCCTGTGGCGAGATCGAACCATGTAGCTTGGCTGTCACAGATGCGTCTGTGCCACAGAGCCGGACCTAGATATGTTGAATGCAAGAGCACAGAGCCAGACATAAATATGTTGTATGCACGAGCCGGACCTAGATATGTTGTATGCAGGAGCATACAATATGAAAATATAACCATAACCGGATGTCTAAATATTACGTAAATGATTAGGGCGGGGGTGAAAAGATTTGGAAAATGTTTGACAGTTGTTTTGTTGACAAAATGGGAGGAAAGGTTGACAAAGTGGGAAGGAAGGTCGACAAATGTTGACGTCAACAATTTTTACTTACCAATAAAATTATTTATATAAATATTCATCACAATAAAGCATAAAATTATGTGTTATATTTATTAGACATATATATCATTATATGCATGTACCAGGAATAGGCCTAAGTGAGAAATTACATTGCTCTGTCTTGAAACTAGATATTAGATTACGAATATGAATGTCATAGGTGCAATCTATGATTTTAGCTTTCTCCAAACACAGTTAATAGAATTTCGCTAGACTCTTTTTATGGTTCGTTCAATTCTGAATCTATTACGTGAAAGTAATATAAGGAAATGTAGTTAAAATTCACAGGGCATCCTGACATCAGGCAAACATTTATCATCTTAAGCATATTAATATGAAGCCTACTGATATTTGAAAGTCTACTTGACCGATTTTGACACTATCTCAAAGGATGAACGCAAGAAGATGGTCATACATATACGCCATTTCTCTATGGAACGTGTACTAAATGAAAACCTGATGTGTAAGAAACTTATTGATGTGGTAATTTATGCTTGGTTTAGTGATTTGTTGCTGATTATGAGGTCAATGTGCGCATGTCGTTTTGACCTTTTATTATGTTGGAAATAATTCACACACGATCCAGCGAACATCGGGTAAATTGTTACATAATTGAACAAATTACCACCTTCAAAAATCTCTGGTCCCTAATATGTCATGATACAGAATTCTAAATGCTACAGAATTCTTCTGTAGCATTTATACTCGAAAGATTACAGGCTTTCGAGTATAAATGCTACAGAAGAATTCTACGAATTTCCTATAGGGAACATAAGATCAATGTGTACGTAAGAAATAAAGTAGAGATGTGTGCAGGTGTCCAGGAGCCATTTCTTTCAATAGTGAAACGACGAAAACTAGCATGGTTCGGACATGTATGCAGGCACGATTCCCTGTCAAAAACAATACTGCAGGGAACTGTCGAGGGTGGAAGAAGCAGAGGAGGGCAAATAAAGACATGGACAGACAACATCAAGGAATGGACAGGGCTAGATATTTCCACACTCATCCGCATCGCTGACGATAGAATTCGCTGGAGGACTCTGTGTGCTGAAGCATCCAATGTGGTACCCCTACGACCCTGAAGGGTTATGGGTTTATTGATTGATTGATGTCATGATGGCAATTCAGTACAATATGGTACAAGATAGTTTCAACTTCCCAGCGTTTTTACTATTTGTACACTGTATGTCTTGTATTTTCTTTACAAAGAACTTACGGGTGAAACGTTTACACTGTTTTATATACTGTTATTTGTATTTTTCCACACTCAGTAGCATGACACAATCGTCTCCGCGACGAGTCAAAACACACACGCGTGCATGGCGACAGATAGGCAGGCTGTCACGGACTAGGGAAGCATACTACCCGAATTAAAATCATGACGAAAACGGATGTGCTGGACCTTGGACGTACAGACAACAGTGACCAAGCAAGGTGCAAATAACACAGTTCTACTGTGAAACCTGCAGCACAACATACTTCACGCTCCTCGGCGGAAATCACACGATACATTCGTTGTGGATATATGAGAGCGAACGACGAGGAAGAAAGAACAAGAATTAGCATGATGTTCTTTGTGTTCATTGTAACACAGATCTACCTTGTGTTTTATTATGTTCTTTGTGTTCATTGTAACACAGATCTACCTTGTGTTTTATTATGCTCTGTGTGTTCATTGTAACACAGATGGACCAGGTGTTTTATTATACGAATATTCTTTACTAATATGTAATAAAACGTGCATTTCTTGCATAATTTGTCTGCAATTATTTTGGAGGAAACGATGTAGGGGTAAAATATGTTCGACACAATTAATAGCAGGGGTTTGAACAGTTACTGACAAAATACGTAGGGGTCAAAAATTGGCAAACAAAAATCTACTCCAGAGGCAGGGAAAGATCAAGAAGAAAATGGGGGGGGGGGGGAGTCAAAGAGCTCGGAGACGCACCACGACATCCTACGATCGTAGCCTGCCAAGCACCAACACATGTCATAACCGAAACATGTCATAACCCAAACATGACATAACTCAAACATGTCATAACCCAAACATGACATAACTCAAACATGACATAACTCAAACATGACATAACTCAAACATGACATAACTCAAACATGACATAACTCAAACATGACATAACATAAATATAGTATAACCTAAACATGACATTACCCAAACATGACATAACATAAA
The DNA here is from genome assembly GCA_034231615.1 of Meghimatium bilineatum. Classification (NCBI taxonomy): domain Eukaryota; kingdom Metazoa; phylum Mollusca; class Gastropoda; order Stylommatophora; family Philomycidae; genus Meghimatium; species Meghimatium bilineatum. The sequence continues at coordinate 43,817,759 of CM067318.1, read as the reverse complement.
TATAGATGACATGTGACATATGACATATTGTGTTAGCGCAATGCGAGTTCTAATTTCTGACATGACATCACCGTCGAGTGTTAATTTTTGTTTTTGATGTATTGATTTGGAGATCTATTTGTTCTGTGATGAGTTTTAATCTATCAGTTTTTGTTTGTGCATCTTGATGGTTTTCAACCCAAGCATGACATAATCCAAACAAGACATAATCCACACATGACATAATCCAAACATGACATAATCCAAACATGACATAATCCACACATGACATAATTCACACATGACAATCCAAACATGACCTAATCCAAACATGCCACAACCAAAACATGGCATGGCCCAAATATGACATAACCCTAATAAGACATAACCCTAATAAGACATAATCCACACATGACATAATCCAAATATGACATAATCCACATATGACATAATCCAAGCATGATATAATCCAAATATGACATAATCCACACGACATAATCCACACATGACATAATCCAAATATGACACAGCCCAAACATGACATAACCGAAACAACAAGCAGAGATAAGGGAATGTCCAAATATTACGTCAAAATGGGGGGGGGGGGGATGTGGTGTCTGAAACAGTTTAACATTTGTTGACAAGGGGTGGGGGGGGGGGGTGACAAAAACTGACGTTAGCATAGTTGTTGTTTTCTTTTCTGCACAATTTAAATTATTGAATTTGAAGTTTGTTTCTGAAAATCTGATCAGTCGTGTAGTTTTTTATCGTACTTTTTCTACCAATTTTGTGTGTATCGTGGTTACAAATTTTGACATAATTACGTGAGGTTGCGGTCCTTGAATTTTTGTCACGGGGCAGAGTTCATGAATTATTAACGATCGTTGACACGGTGAGGTAACACATTGGCAAAAACAATTGTTGACTTTAATTATACGAAATTGTTTCATTTAATTACACTAAAATCATATGAAGAAAGGGTCCAGGAATTAGGAATTCTGGCCACGGCTACAAAGCTAATATTCTGCTGATGATAACTGAATGGTATTGTTCTGGATTAATACATTGATAATGTATCCCCTCTTTCCCCCCCCCCCCCACACACACACACACACACACACACACACACACACAAACGGGATTTCCCGTATTGTAAAGCAAGGCACCTCATTAAGATAAGAGTTGTATAGCTTTTATCGACGTACTCGGTTTCTACAATATGCCTTTTGTGTCGCGATATCAAAGCTGCTTATAACAATGGTCAAACATAACGAAGGAACGAATACTACCAGCGACAACTGAGTCAGTGAGAGGTGGGGGGGTGCATTTTTTATAAAAGGGAAAGACAAAATTATTTGGTATTATGACAGCATAGTTTTGTTTTTACAAATTGGAAATGTGTCAGCTGTGTCTGTCAGATGTGTCAGCTGCGTGTCAGCTGTGTATATCAGTTGTGTATGTCAGATGTCTGTAATTGTTTCAGCTGTATTTCTGAGCTGCGTTTGTCAGCTGTGTCTGTCAGATGTGTCTACCAGATGTGTCTCTCAGCTGTGTTTCACAGCTGTGTCTGTCAGATGTGCCAGATGTAGGCTATGTGTCAGCTGTCACTGTCAGTTGTGTCTGTCAGCTGTGCCTATCAGCAGTGTCTGTCACATGTCACTGTCAGTTGTGTCTGTCAGCTGTGCCTATCAGCAGTGTCTGTCACATGTCACTGTCAGTTGTGTCTGTCAGCTGTGCCTATCAGCAGTGTCTGTCACATGTTACTGTCAGTTGTGTCTGTCAAATGTGTCAGCTGTGTTTGTCAGCTGTGTCTGTCAGATGTATATGTCAGCTAAATCAGATGTGCCTGTCAGCTGTGTCTGTCAGATTTTCTGTTAGATGTGTATGTCATATCTTGAAGCCATATTGTTCTGTCTCTCTGTTATTTATGTTTATACGCATGGGTCCTTATTTTACGAATACTGATGTTCTATGTTTGTGTTCATGAGGATACTTCAATACTTGCACGGGATGTTTGTTGTTGTTGTAAAAGGAAAACATCCAGACCATTAGGTCACATTTAGATAAAAGCTTCCGCCGAAGACGGATGTGTTGGGCCATTGGCGCAAATAAAACGGCAACACAACGCATTTCGATTCTCTGGACTACATTCAACTGGAAATCTTGTAGGACCATTGTCCTACTACAAGAGAAATCCAGTGGGAGTTTGAAAATGAAAGCTGAAGAAGAAGATAAAAGCTAATACGGCCTGATATAACCAAAATAGACTTTTGTCTTAGGTTGAAAGGGTCGTGCCTCAGCTAAGAGGCTTTAATCCCCCATTTAACAAACAAACAATGTTGTAAAAGGCCTTTTTCTCGATTGGTCCGTTCTCCATGACTTGAGTTCGTTATTCCTCTAGGACCAAAGACAGGGCAGATGTCATAGATTCCCATGTCTCTCGTTTCATTGCAATTTGCTTTAGATCTTCATTGTTTCTGATACCGATGGTGAAACGTTCTCTTGTAATAGTTCTACGTAAAGTTTCTTTTGGTCTTCCTTGTTTTATCTTGCCCTTTGGTGACCATATCAAAGCTTGACAGGGGAGTACACAGGCTTCAGTTCACAGGTTCAATGTCTTGACGAGATCACATCTTTTTTATGGGGGGGGGGGGTTGGTCAAGCACAGAAAACCTGTTTACTAGAGTTGCAAGAACTGTCGTTGTTCAACTTCCGCCTTAAGAATTACTGACAAAAGGAATGTACCTCGCCATTAAGAGGTACATTTGACTTAACCAGCCAGCGGTGTCTGTCTGAATCATAGCTTACGCTGCATTTGAATTCATTTTGTTTGTTAGCTGGTGGATTTGTCTGTCTAGAGTCAGACACGCCCCTTTCAACTGTGGAATGGTTTTCCTTTAGTTATATCGGGGCGTATATTGTGGCCCAATGGCCTGGGTTGTCCTGTTAGGGACTGGTGATTTGACCTGGGTTCTGGTCTACGTGTCCTTATATGGACAAAAGGAATATTGGGGGCATTTGAATTCAACTTAGAAAACTCCGCTTGTATACACACGCATAAGCCTACACACCAACGTCTCAACACATACATGGAACCTTTACATTCAACATTTTTTACTTCCAGTCTGGATTTTTTTTTACCAGAATTTATTTGACTAGGATTTGTTTGACCAGGATTTTTTTGATCAGGATTTGGTTACGGCGCGACCAATCGCCAGATAAGACATAACAGCAGAATGAATATTTTTACGTGGTTATCGATTATTGTTGTGGATTTTCATTGGTCACTATTTATATACTTTGTGCCTCCTGCCAGCGCTGACCGGTGAAATTCACAAACAATATTCATACTATTCAAGAACTGCACATTGTCTTTCCGCAGGTGGTTTGTTATCACAAGTGTAGGGGTTATTGGAGCTCGAGCTTGCGTTCTAAGGAAGAAGGGTGGCCTCAGCTGTGCTATGACCGTGTTTGTTCAGGATGTCTCTGGCGTTTTCTATCCATCTTTTGAGTGGTCTTCCTCTGGCTATGTACCCTGATCTCATTTGGTTATATGCCTGTATGGGCAACTTGTCGTGATGCATTCTCATAATGTGGCCAAACCACTTGATCTGCTGTCTTTCTATCTAATATGTGCAATGTATTATACCTGTTCTTCCCCCGATGTCTTCATTTCGTAATCTATCGTGCCTATGACCTCTGCGGCTTTCCTCGAGCATTTCATCTCACATGTCTTTATCTTTCTGTAATGTGAAGATGAGAGAGACCATGTTTGGCACTGGTAACACAGTGTTGGTAGGAATATACTGTAGATCATTTATCTTTTAACTTCCATCTCGATCTTGAGATGAAGAAGTAGTGGTGACAGTTGGTGTGTTACTACATTTTCATTTTGACATCTCGTCTCTATCTCTCTGTCTAGGCTTCCGTTTCTGTAAAAATACTACCGAGATATTTGAACTCTGTTACTTGTTTTACTCCTATGTTGTCTTCTTCTTCTTCAGCTTTCATTATCAAACTCCCGCTGGATATCTCTTGTAGCAGGACAAAGGCCCTACTAGATTTCCAGCAGGATGTAGTCCAGAGAATGGAAATGCGTTGTATCGCCGTTTTATTTACGCCAATGGCCCGACACATCTGTCTTCGGCGGGGAAATGTTGTCTATCTGTATGTTTAGTAGACTTTGTGTTCTGCATATTTTCATAGTTTCTTTCTTTTGTGTATTGATCTTCATGTTGTATTTTCTACATGTTTAGTGATTTTGTAGTTGTTCTTCGTTTTCGTATATAAGGCAGTGGTCGTCTGCAAAAAGCAGTTCATTTAGTTCATTGTTTAGTTGCTCTGAGTTCTCTATACATACCCATATTTATTCCTCACTCTATACATGCCCATATTAATTCGCCACTTTATCACATACCCATATTAACTCATCACTCTATACATGCCCATATTAATTTTTGTGAACTTCCTTATTCTCTGCTTTGAACACAACAGGCAATCATTTGCAAAGTCGGATAACAAGGCTATTTTTGTTGATGTAATGAAGAATTATCTTAGCTAGTTAATTAGTTGGTTCATTGGTTGATTGGTTAATTAGTTAATCGTTGGATCATCGTCATTGCACTCCTGACAAGTCTATAAGTGCTCAGATCTTTCCTTGAGTGTATCCGCCATTAAACTTTGACTGACCACCATTCTTTCTCGCCCACGAAACCGCTCCTTTCTAGCGACACCACATTTCAAACCAAAATAAGAAATATCTTGTTATCTCTTAAACAATTTTTAAATAGTGTAAAATTACTTCTTTTTCTTTGATATGAAATCTCGTTTTTTTTCCAGTAGAAGATTGTTAACGATGTGAATATGAATGGTTCGGTATTTTGTCTACTAGATTTTCAGGCCAGGCACTAGAACGAAGCTCCCAGTCCTCTCCAGCCCAAAGTGTTTACCTCAGTTCAGTCCAATGTGACCATTTCTTGCCCCGCGGGTCTTTGTTCTGGACAGTCCTGGAGTAGACCCTATGTGTTCAGGAGTCTCTATTCTTATTTCACGTGAACATTCATTTAGCTAGGTCACCCTGATCCGGTACATGTGGCCCTGTATTCTTCAGTGGCTAGTTCTACACCAAAAGATGGCGGTCTGCTGTTGCCTATGAAGTTAGTAAGACTATCTCAAATAAACTGCTCTATGCATTGTCAGTATCGAACTGTCAGTATCGTACTGGATACGATATGAATGATCATAGAAGAATAATGACGGTATGTACTTATAACGTAGCAAGTATCTTCAATCTGTATGTTTCGCTTGATGGGTTCGGCGGTCCTTCATGATATAATCTCTCCTTCTCGCCTATTGATCCGTCAGCACCCCCTGAAATACATTATCGCCACTCGTCTATGGATGATACCATCTATTTTGAGAATCGCTGTTTCTAATATTATTTTTTTTTAATCAACTAAACTCTGCGGATTTTCCCATTCATTTTCTCGGGCTGTACCTGACAGTCGGATATGGCAACTTTAACCGATTTAAAGGGATTTGAGCATTCAAGTTTTATTTCTAGTGACATCATGACACATACTGTCTTTACAGTAGGTAAAACATACAAAATAATGACTTTTTATTCACTTATTTTACTGCCAGAAGTAAACATTTCGAATGTTTTATATAATTTCTAATTTTTCTAATCTTCAGAAAAAGAGATCAATCTTCAAAGACTGCACGGCTCAAGCTGTTACTATGGTAACCATCAGCTGCTTTCTTGTCGTTATCGCTATTTTTAGCGCAGCAAGGAGTATTCCTATCACATCTACGGATAATTATAACGCCGCGAGGGCTCAGTTGATTGCCGATGAGCAGTGCATGCGAGTAGGAGGAAACACCATTTTAAATGCCAATGAGATGATTGTGAACCAGTTCATAATGAAGGTAATTTACAGGTGTAATAGATTTGTTTAATTTACATGTGAAGGTCAGGTACAGCACAGGTGTAATTAATTTGTTTAGTTTATTGTGAAGGTAATTCATTGGATGGTTGGAAGGTTGGTTAATTGATTGGTTGCGTTACTGGTTAGTTAGTTGGTTGGTTTGATTGGTTGGCTGTTGTTTTTTAGGTTGGGTTGGTTCATTGGTTAGTTGGTTGTTATTTTTTTTGGTTGGTTTGATTTGTTGGTTGGTTTGTTCGTTAGTTGGTTACTCTGTTGGTTAGTTTATTGGTTGGTGTATTGGTTTAGTTGATCTGTTGGTTTATTTTTTGTTTGCTGATCTCTTGGTTTTGATGGTTGGTTTCGTTGTTTGATTGGTGAATGGATGAATATGTGGATTGATTTGTGGAGTGGAGGATCAGTCAGTTGATTTGTTGATTGATTGATTGATGATGAAATAATCTCTTTAGCTGTGAGCAGGTAGTTCTTGACAACCAGATAGACATCCTGACACAAGCAAAGATCTTCCTCAGTTGAGTAAGCAAGGAGATACCAGGAACTCCTATAAATCTGTATTAAGGCATAGTTGTGTTGGTAGTGGGGACGAAGAATTGATGGATGCACATGTTTTGTCACCAAATGAAGGCATTCCAGTGTGGTAGTATACCAGGATCATGATGTTCTTCCCCCATCAAGGCTAGCACCGTGACGTGGTGATGGGACTTAGTTCAAACATTAGGATCTGAAAAATAAGACTGGTCGGACAGTCCCACTCGAGTAGGACAACAGTCCTGCCCAAGTAAGAAGGGTGCTGAAAATGGAAAACCAGTCATAAGGTGCACAATTAATCAAGATGTCACACAGAAAACACAATGGGAACATGTCTGTATCTAATAATAATTATGGTGCCTGCCCTGTGGCCCTATACCTCGAAAGGGACCAACCTCAATTACTGGAAGTCCTTTTCAATTGCCCTGAGAAGCCAGGAGCCAAGGGAATAGAGCTACTTGCCACAAAAATGAACCACCAATAAAAATAATGCACTGCAATGCTGAGGGTGGCAACAGCAAAAGAGATGGATACAGTGAAAAATTGAAGCTTGAAAATATCCTAAGTTAAGAACAAGTTAATATATGCTGTATCCAAGAAACACACCTCAGCAGCGACATAGCCTTCAAAATCAGAGGCTACCAGTGCTACCGATCAGATTGAAAGGACAGATGAAAGGGTGGAATTCTGACACTTGTTAAAAACAATATCAGTGCATGTCAGCTGGAAGTGTATATGGAGGGGTAGAATACCAGATGTTCCACATAAAGACAGACAGTACATAATTCCATCTCCTGAACTACTACTACTTAATTGATAGACCATTGGCATTATACACAATACCTAAAAAAGAGAGACTTATGGTGTGTGGTGACTTCAACAGTTGTTCTCAAGCTGGGGCTATGACCACATGGACAAGAGAAGTGAGGAACTTCACAAGAGCTAGCAGGATGAAAGTAATCTCATACTTATCAATCAGTCAACAGACTCACCAACCTTTTACTCGAGAGCATAGCACACTACCTCTACACCAGACCTGGCATTCCACTCACCTGGCCTTGAATGGAACATCGCATGTGCCGTTGGAAAGCAGCTTGTAGGTAGTGACCACAGACCAGAATTTTTGGAGATCCACAATGAATTTATCAAGGACAGCAGCACACTCACTAGTTGGAACTATAAGACTAATAAAACTATACCCAGGGGCACACAAAAACTACAAACCCTACTGGAATGATGAACTGGTAAATCTGCAAAATGAGATGGAAGCATCTAAATATAAGGCAGAGAACAGACCTAACCAAGAACACCACAACAAATATCAGCAAACAAAGGCTGAATTTAAAAGAGCCAAGTTACTAACAAGATGGAGCAGCTGGAAAGAAAAAATTGTCTCTGAACCTTAAAAGACACACTAGGAGAGTATGGAAACTGGTATAACAACTAAATGATGAAGGTACAGGGAGAAATACAAGAATGACACTTTATAAAGATAGAAATATTTTAACAGGTAAAAATGCAGCTGATTACTTTGCAGATTGCTTTGTAGAAGACAATAACGTCAAAGTAAGCCCAGACAAATAACAGGTTCGAGAGAACCAGCAAAATATTGGCCAAGGTGAACCTATACCTTAAGTCATGGAGGGACTAATCACAATGAAAGAACTGAAGTATGCAATATCCAAATTGAAAATGTAAAAGTCCCCAGGAGCTGATTGAGTGTCCAATGAAATTATTAAAAACATGGGACCTGCAGCAAGAGCAAAGCTACTGCAGATCTTCAACACAAGTTGGACCACAGGTAATGTTCCTCAGGCATGGAGGGAAGCAATAATGATACCACTCCTCAGATCAGGAAAAGATGGCAACACAGTCTCCAATTACAGGACCATCAGCCTCACAAGCTGTCTATGTACAACAATGGAATGCATTATCAATCTTAGGATCCAGTGGTGCCTTGAAAGTGAAAACCTGCTATCACAGCAAGCAGGCTTCAGACAGTGCTACTCTACTGAAGATCAGGCAAACTATTTCTCCCAAGAGATTGAAGCTGCCTTCCAAGATAAGAAACAGGTATTAGCAACATGGATAGACCTAAGGAAAGCATTTGACAAGGTTTGGAAAGAAGGATTCTTAAAGAAATTTCGAAATTACAGGGTTAGCTCAAGAATGTACAAATGGGTAAAATCATACCTGCATAATAGAAGAGCCAGGATACAATTTGATGGTTGCAAGAGCAAGAAAGTCCTACTATGTCATGGAGTCCCCAGGAAGGAGTTCTCTCACTCACACCTTTCTTAGTTTACATCAATTACCTAGTTGCTGAACTACCACATGGGATCAAAGTGGCAATGTATGCTGACGATCTGGTGATCTGGTGCACGGAAGAACATGCAATAGTGGCCATTAAACAAATACAAAGAGCTACTGATGCCTTAACCTTATGGACAAATAGATGGTGCATCAACGTTAACACAGATAAGTGCAGCACTACACTCTTTACCCTCTCACCAAAACAAAATGCCGGTGGTATCAAGATAGATGGAGAACTTTTGAAAGAAGACAACCCACATACCTCGGAGCTATTTTTGATGATAAGCTGACATGGAAGCAACACATAAATAAAGCAACAACAAAAGCCAGGAGGAAGTTAGCTATCCTGAGAAAGCTAAGTGGAAGTACATGTGGAGCTAGTGGGAATATACTCCGTAACGTTTACCAGCAAGGCATAAGACCACACCTGGAATATGGTTCAGCTGCATGGTGTCCTGCATCAAACACCACATTACAAGATCTAGATAAAGTGCAAAACCAGGTGCTCATGATAATGCTGGGAGCAATGAAATCAACACCCATTGTAGAGATGCAGAAAATGGGAAGAATGCAAACACTTGGCAAATGCAGAGACACAAGGTCCTAATACAAACAGAAAAGTTGAAATATATGCCAAGTCATCCAATGAAGGAAAGATTCCAAATTCTAACAATGGGGCGACTGAAAAGAAGTAGCTTTATCCACCAACCTAAGACTCTGTAGACAACTTACAGACCTGCCTGAAGTTAACAGCCCTTTAAGGTCTGTACCAGAACAAACCCCTTGGAGTGAAAGATATGGAATACTTTCAGACCCACATGAAAGGAATACTAAGCAAGGACGAACAGAACAGTGTACAGTGAAGAACAGTCACCCTCAGTTTCCTCAACAATGAATATCCACAAGAATAAGGGAGAACATCATGAAACAGAAGAAACAAACAAAGTGGTTCTAACAACACTTAGTATTAAAAAAGAATTATTAAAGGAAATAAAGATTTCAAAAATAAAATATTTTGGACTCATTAAAAGACCTTATTGAAGACCTTACTTGAGGGTAAAGTCGAAGGGAGATGAGCAAGATGTAGACAGAGATACAAGTGGGAGAGTAACATCACAAGATAGACAGGTTACAGTGTAGCAGAGTGCACCATCAAAACATGATACAGGGGATGTTGGAGGTCTGTTGCAGCCAACCTTCGTTGCGCAGACAGCACTTGATGATGATGAGGAGTCGTCTTCTACGATATACCTGGAAAGAAAACAGTTTATTTATTGTATTGCATCTTGAACCAAAAGTCCAGTTCTGGGCAAAATCCTGATTCAGCATACAGTATATGATGATCAGCGTATGTAAACTATATGGTATTGTGACATAGATTGTACAATCACTATGCCCGTGGTGGGTTTCCAATCCATCACCATCCACCATCAGACCCATATCCCTTCAGTCTCGTAGGGGTGTCACTCTGGAAACATTAACACACAAATTTCACCATTTTTTGTTTTGTTTTCTGTTCTTTGTTTAAGTGTGGAGAATCTTAATCATGTCCAATCTTTAATATTTTCAATACACACTTTCTCCTACCTCCTCTTTTTCTTCACCCTCACCTGTTCCCTGCAAGATATTTTTGGGAATAGAATCATGTCTCATCACATGTATAAACCAAAAAATTTTTCTTGCCAAACTGTCACATCCCACTCTTTCTTTCCAGGTATATCATAGGAGGTGACTCATTATCATAAAATTTTCTTGCTCATGTATATCGTAGGAGGTGACTCATCAGTTTTTTTGGCCAGGTTTATCGTAGGAGGCGCCTCACTGCTACACCTCAACCACTGCCATGAGATTGTGTGTTCACAAGTCAAATCTGGACTTTTCATTGACAAACAACAAATTCAAATACACATCGTGACGACAGCAATAGCATCACACTACATAATGCTTCTCCGCACTCCAAGACTGAACAACTGTTTAGTAGTTAATCTACGGTAATCATCATCATCATGTTTGCTAAATGTTGTGATACTTCTTTAAGTTCTCAATCGTTCGATTCTTGTTATACCCCTTTATTCCTTGTAGCGTCAGGGGTAGAAGAGTTCTATGGGGACCACCTTTTTTTGTGCATCATATATGGGTTTTTTTTCATTGACTCTTTTATTTCTGTAATCAATCTTTTGCATGATCTGCCTATGACTTTGTAACCATCATGTTGTGTAACAGTGCTTTTTGAGGGAAACTATCTCATAGTAGTCTGGATGCATGCAAAAACCATTTAATCTGTTGTCTTCTGATGTAATCCAGGTTTCGCTTTGTGTGTGTCTTCCAATGTTTTCATTTCTGATTCTGTCTCTTATTGTTACTTCGAGGATTTTATGAAAAGTCATCTCTGTTGTAACAAGTAATTTCTCAATTTCCATCTAAATTACTGTATTTCTTGACTTCAGGAAAAACGTCAAATTATGGATAACACTCGCCTTAGCAGAACTATATACATTCCAGCTGTCAGCTTTTTCAAGTCTAAACCATGGATTGAGTCAACCACTTTATTTAAAATTTTTCAGTTAATGCCTAAAGGTAAATGATAAACACATTTATAGCAATGTTGTTATGATTCTAAGATAAACATTATATTTGTAAGAAATGTTGTTATGATTCTAAGATAAACATTATATTTGTACGTAAAGTTATTTTTCTAGATAAACATTATATGTGTACGTAAAGTTATTATTCTAAGATAAACATTATATTTGTACGTAGAGTTGTTATGATTCTAAGATAAACATTATATTTGTACGTAAAGTTGTTATGATTCTAAGATAAACATTATATTTGTACGTAAAGTTGTAATGATTCTAAGATAAACATTATATTATGTAACATTGTTATGATTCTAATATAAACATTATATTTGTACGTAAAGTTGTTATGATTCTAAGATAAACATTATATTTGTACGTAAAGTTGTTATGATTCTAAGATAAACATTATATTTGTATGTAAAGTTGTTATGATTCTAAGATAAACATTATATTATGTAACGTTGTTATGATTCTAATATAAACATTATATTTGTACGTAAAGTTGTTATGATTCTAAGATAAACATTATATTTGTACGTAAAGTTGTTATGATTCTAAGATAAACATTATATTTGTACGTAAAATTGTTATGATTCTAAGATAAACATTATATTTGTACGTAAAGTTGTTATGATTCTAAGATAAACATTATATTTGTACGTAAAGTTGTTATGATTCTAATATAAACATTATATTTGTACGTAAAGTTGTTATGATTATAAGATAAACATTATATTTGTACGTAAAGTTGTTATGATTCTAAGATAAACATTATATTTGTACGTAAAGTTGTTATGATTCTAATATAAACATTATATTTGTACGTAAAGTTGTTATGATTATAAGATAAACATTATATTTGTAAGAAATGTTGATATGATTCTAATATAAACATTATATTTGTTAGAAATTTTGCTATTATTCTAAGACAAACATGTTATTTGTACATAAAGTTGTTATGATTCTAAGATAAACATTATATTTGTTTAAAAAATCTTGTTATGATTCTAAGATAAATTGAATCTCTCCCTGGTGGTGGTGTAGTAGGTAAAACATTTGCCATGTACTCAACAAGTCATGGTTCGTATCCAATTCTCCATGTCCTGTTTACGATTTTTTTTCCGAGATGCCTAGAGATTATTACTTGAAGCTACGGAGTTATGTGCTGTGAGTAGTACACTGCAAGCGACATGCTGCTTTGTTGTGAGGACAGAGTACATTGATAATCCGAGAAAATTCTTCTTCCATGCCAGCTGTCTGGTAACCAGCATGACAGCTCTGCTGATTTCTGACGCTTATCGTGAAGTGCTGCTGGTTTCACACTGGAACTGGGTTAATTTGCGCCTTCCGGTCCTTCACATCCATTTACAGCATAACCCAAGTACAATTAAGTCAATCCTCTACAACTTTTCAACCTCTTTGTCAACATTTAAAATAAATCATTGAGTAGGAAGTTTTCACTGCCTGTTAACAATAAACAATGTATTACATCATCACCATCATCATCTTCATTACCATAACCATTATCATCAGTATCACTACAATTATCATCATCATTGTCTTCATCGTATATCACAAATCTATTTGCATATAGAGGAAGATGTGGTATTCCTGAATCATGCTGGAAATATTATCAACAAGTGGGCAAGAAAAAGACAAGTGTGTATGTGGGTTGCAAATTTGGAAATGTGGGCGGAAAGATCATCAAGTGACGTCTCTACATGGAATGTTGGCTGCAACAGACTTCCAACATCCAATGTCTCTAATATTGGTTCTTATTCAACATTCATTCTCAAACTCCCGTTGGGTCTCTCTTGTAGCAGGACAATGCTTCTACTAGATTTTCAGCAGGATGTAGTCCACAGAATGGAAATACGTTGCGTCACCGTTTTACTTGCGTCAATGGCCCGACATATTCATCTTCGGTGGTTTTTCTTGGTTTTACATGTTAGACTGTATCCTGACCATCTCCTGAACAAGAAGAACTAGAAAAAGTATAACAATAATAAGAACAATAAATGGAACAGAAAGAACAATGAAAAGGTGGAGAAGAACAAGAAAGACAGGAGCAAACAACTCTGGAAAAATATAAACATCCCATCTCCATTTCGAAGATATCACTGCAACATCTTATATATGTGTACATTAAGCTCTGAACATCATCAAGAGACGTCTCCGCAACGAAGGTTGTCTGAAACGAACCTCCGACTTCTTCTGTCTCTTGTTGTTGTGGTGCATTATGCTATACTGTAACCTGCCTATCTTATGATATTCTAATTTTCCCCCAAATTTTATCTCTGTCTTATCTCTTGATCGCCTCCCCTCAGCTCTACCCTCAAATAAAGTCTTAAACGAGGTGTCATGTCTTTTACTTTATCAAAAATATTTTATTTGAATTTTATTTTTGCTAATAGTTCTTTTTTTTATTACAAAGTGTTGTTCTTTTCTTCTCATTCCATTAAGTTCTCCCTATTCTTCTATACAACCACACCTCAAAGGCATTAATTCTGTCTTCTAATTGTTTATTGTCCATGTTTCTGAGCCATACAGTAATATCGAATACATATATTATTTTAAAGAATTTCTGAATACAAACTAATAATATATACCAGTGTTTATAACTTGAATCAAATATATTTCACAATATTTATAATGTGAATCAAATATATTTCACAATATTTATACAATAATTTATGTGCTTGCTTCCAGGGGCTGCTCTTCATCTCCACGACACTGCCATCGGCAGCCTGGACTGGGTTGTAAGTACTGCCACCTATTGGGACAACGTCTACATGTGTTATAACAAAAACTATGTCCGACTGTCGGTCTTCCAGAATCCACCAAATAACCCAGGTATATCTATATAGATTTATATATAAATTACTATAACCCATCACATACCTTACACAAGTCAACTATATAGATTTATATATAAATTATTATAACCCATCACATACCTTACACGTCAACTATATAGATTTATATAGCTTATTGTAACCCAGTACCCAAGTAACCCAGGTCATCTATGTAGATATATATATAATTTATTGGTGTTGGTTTTTCCAGATAATTTCATCCAAATTAATTGTAATCTGCTTATTTAGTTTTTCTTCAGTTAATCAATGTCATATTTCCATTCTCTACTATTCTGTAAGTTCTTCGACTACGATTAATTGTTAGACATCCAGTCCAATATTGGTCGTGCATAGACCGATTAGTTTTAGCTCCTTGGAGCTTCTTAATGCGGCACAACAATAAATGACAAATCTATACTGCTACTACACAATAATTAATGTTACATTTATGCTACTTATAGTGCATTCATAAATAGTTGTCCACCGATATTGTCTATTTTCTCTGTAAATACTGATCATATAGGCTTCTTATTTTGCATGAGTGCATTATTTCTTAACCATGTTACAGATTTATGATTAATTATGATCTACACTGAACGGATTTATTGCAGCAGTCGCTACAAATGCCGTTTTTAAGGTAGCAATATTTTTCTGTTGATAGTCATAATAGTAGATGGGTTTACATGAAAAATTACCATATATTTTGTCAACGAGGAGAATTGTGTACTATTTGTTTATTGTTGTCTTTTGCTTTCTTGCTATTCATTGGATGTTAGGCAAAGTGTGAATGTACTAGCCAATTAAAAACACGAAATACGAAGACATCATCATTGATTAAATTATATTGCTGTGAAATGTCTTTAGTGAGCATCTTCATGCATCAAATAGCACAATCTTAGAACGTAAATTAATATTTACATGTGTGACACATTAAGTAAGCATATTTTTTTAGAGATTTCATAGCTCATTATATTAAAATAATAGCAGAATGTCATTTTCCTCAAAGGTGTATCTCATATTCGACATGTTTTTATTGTGTGATGTCTTCAACATATCATGTTTTCTTTTATAATAATTACATAAAGCAGCATTTACAACCATATTATAAACATGTCTTTGAAAGTTAAATTCACTACACTGAAAAGTACCACTATGAGATTGTACAAATATTTTTCACAAGCAGCACAACGTAGAAATTTATTTCATAATATTTCACACTATCAAGGTGGTTACCCGAAGATAACCATAATTTTTTTTTAAAAAGAAAAGGAGAGGCAGAAAAAATGTAGATAATTACTATGAAGAAAATTCATACATGTAGCAGAAGCGTCATTTTCGAGAAAAACTAAATTTAGTAACTATGAGAAGTAAATATTTGAGACAAATCAGGGAGATGCATAAAGAAAATTATGATATTGTATATAGGCCTACAGATGAAACGTAGATAAACGCTCAGCACACTAATAAAAAGGAATCGCAATCTGTAGATGGAACTATTAAAAGATATGTACCAATCAGCAAAGGTCAAAGGTTAATAATGGCACATGCAGGTAGCAGACAAAATGTTTTTTTTAAAGAATGGTGAACTCATTTTCGTTTCCAAATCAACTGATAATCAAGTCTACCATGCTGAGATGAAAGGTCATATATTTAGAGATTGGATAGAAAAGACTATGCTTCCATCATTAGATAGACCTCCTGTCTGGTTGTGGACAACACTTCCTACCATAATGTTGTTGCCTGTGAAGATAAGATCGACAACCTCATCTACTAAGGAAGAGATTAACATATGGCTTACAAAAGAACATATTCCATTTACTGAAATGCACTTGAAACCCGAATTACTGTTATTGGTAAAGAATGCACACAGAGTAAAGACTTTCCACATTGATAACATTATAGAGCAGCATGGACATAGATGTACAAGATTGCTACCGTACCATTCACATTTAAATCCAATAGAATTTGTTTGGCTAAAATTAAGGGAGCAGTGACGAAGGAAAATAAAACCTTCAAACTGAATGATGTTCAGAAAATTTCTTATACTATGCTCTCTGCCATTGACAAAGAAATCTGGATAAAATGTGATGACCATATATTGAAAACGGAAGAAAAATATTGGCAGAAAGATGGTTTAGGCTTCATTCAACCAACTAAAATTATTGATCTTTACGATTCATCGGATTATGAATAGAACAGTAAGGGAAGCATTTTTTTATAATACTAAGGATATTATAAACAACAACAACACAGAAGAAAATTTATTCGTATTTCAATGCACACTTGGGACCAGAAAGATAGGGAATAGAAGAATACATTGTACCATTCAGAGACAAAATAAACAATAATACAATTATGTACACATTTAACTGTTCAATGTATATATTGCTACATATAATCTCAATGCTACAAAAGATAAATATTACATTCGGAAGACTGTACTTTATTTTTAGCCATGCTACAACAAATGAACAATACGCCTATACCAGCAATTATTGTAAAATTTCTTTGCAACATAAAATAAAATCAGTACTACCTTAAAATGACATTTTTAGCAACTGTTGCGATAAATCCATTCAATCACAAAAATAATAAATCATAAATCTGTAATGTGGTTATGAAATAAAGCACTCATGCAAAATATGAAGCCTATATGCTCAGTAATTACAGAGAAAATATACAATATCTGTGGACAACTATTTATGAATGAACTATGGTGTGAAGGACAAATAACTTTCAAAAAACTAATAAACCTGCAATTATCTTTCTGTAATGATTATAGTTTTTTTCTATCTTCTTTCTTTTCGCATTATACCAATGTATGCCTTGCAGGGTCATTTCTTATTACTGTTTTTTGTTTTAAATCAACGAAATCTTATATTTACATATTTACTAATGATTTTAGTAAATAACTGTAACTTTGTGTGCGCTATTTAAATTGTGTAATCATGAGAGGAGACGCAGAACATTTTAACGTCTATTGATGATACGCCACTGATAAGATGTAAACCTTATGCTTACTTCAACAGCTTCGAGTCAGAAATAACGAGCTTCTATGTGCATGAACAGATATGTGCAATAATAACACAAACTAAATCTCATATATGTCTTGTGGTATTCGCGTTTAGACGATCCAGCGTAAAGTGCATCAAGTAGTTTCATCTTTTGTGGTTACTGCATGAGCTTACTTGAGGGTAAAGTTGAAGAGGAGTGAGCAAGTGGGAAGGCAGAAACAAAATGTAGGGAAATATCATGAGATAGACAGGACGCATTCTATCAGAATTCACCATCATGGAAAAAATCATGGAATATTGGAGGACCGTCATAGTCAATCTTTGTGGAGACAGAGTTTGTTAATGACTGGTGAGAGGTTGTGGCCTGGAGTGACTTGTGGAGTTGCTAGAAATGAGAGGTATACGAGGTAGGGTTATCATATTTCCTGGTTTGACTGCATACACTGTATTCCGCATGACCAGCAATGAAGGGTAAAGCCACTTAACTCTGATTATAAATTGGTAAATTAATGTAAAAATGTGATTACTTCCCTTGTTAGGAGGAGATAATATTCATATATTCTGTGTTTTAGATTGTCCCTGGTTATTAGTGAAAACAGAGAGAGACAAATCTGGAAATAGTACTGCATTTGACCTCATGTAAGCTTATGTTTTCATATTACTAATTTATTTCTGTGCTCGAAAAGTGATGCAGCAAATGTTTTTTCTTACATAAATGTAAGCTTGCGAATGTATTGTCTGCCCTTGTAGTATCTTCTTCAACATTTATTGTCAAACTCCTGCTGAGTCTCTCATGTGGCAGGACAATGATCCCACTAGAATTCAGGAGGATGCAATCTAGAGAAAGGAAATGCACTGTTCTGTCATTTTATTTGCACCAAAAACTCAACACATACCTGCATTCTGCTGGGTACTTTTATCATCCACAAAAGTTTCAATATTCTTCCCCACAAACATGAATTCTATCATAATTAACTGTGTATAATTTGTGTTGGTGAAGGTATCATCATAAATGATCAGTGCAAATGTACCAGTTGAACATATGCAATACATAGTGCTATTTCATAGGCACATTGTTACACAATTTTTAACATGTCAAATTTAAATTATGCAAAGTTGTATACCAGGAGGTAACAACAAGGAAGGCTGACTTCTGAATACTATATTAAAGACAAACTAGTTTTTTTCGGTCACATTAAGAGACATGGAGACAGTGCTACTGGACAGGATGATATTGGGCAACGGGGGTAAAGGCTGCCAAAGATGCCGTTGGAAAAAAAACATTCAAGAATGCCTGCGCATGTCACTAAAGAGAGACAGGACAACTAGCTCAAGACTGTGGAGAATTCAAGAGATTCATATGGAAGACTATGTTCTGGAAAGAATATGTCACCTGATGATGATGAAAATTGTATGTTCTGTCTTAGTGACTGCGAAATGTTTACATTCACAGAATCAGAAAGACAGTGTGAATAGACTTGAACCCACAACTTAACAAATGCATCCATGCATCATATAACAGCCCCAATTGGAATCATTATAACAGCCCACATTTGGAATCATTATAACAGCCCCCAATCGGAATCATTATAACAGCGCCCAATTGGAATCACTATAACAGCCCCCAATTGGGATCATTATAACAGCCCCCATTTGGAATCATTATAACAGCCCCCAATTGGAATCATTATGACAGCCCCCAATTGGATTCATTATAACAGTCCCCAATTGGAATCATTATAACAGCCCCAAATGGAATAATTATAACAACCCCCAATTGGAATCATTAATATCCCATTTATCAGCAAACAGATCATTTTCAAGTCCGCAGGAAAAGTCAATTTTTACCTATCAATAAAAGGTCACGTAGAGGTCAACTATTTTTGGAAACTCTGACCTAGATTGTGACCAATAATTTTCAGGTATACTCAGTGATCTTGGTGAGTCTGCACAATCAGATGATTTTGAGATACAGGTGCATGAGTCAGTGTTGAGAATGCGCAATTTGGGAATGAGGACACACCATAAAGAACACCTAACAAAGATTTCAAAAAGAGCAATAAAGAACATAGAACTGGAACCATCAGCAGCTATACCCTGAGAGATTTACTGAAGCAGAGATCTGAGCACCTATGGACATGTCGGGTGTGCCAACAACATAATCCACATACCTAATGTCATTGGCTACCAATATAAAGTATATACAGTCACCAATTAAAATCATGGGAAAAGACAAGTAATTTGAGAATGATATTTTCCAATGAGTCAACAGGCCTTATATTATATATTGTTTTGCATCCTAAACATGACCTGAAAAACTTATTTTTTAATTATTTCATTGATCAACTTTTTTAAAAATTATTCGTTTATTGGTCATTATTTATATACTTGAAGTCACATGTCAAAAAATGACAATTTCATTGGTCAACTTTGTCTTTTTTTTTACATGTGACTTCAAGTATATAAATAATGACCAACAAAAATCCTGAGAATAATTTTTAAAAATGTCACAAATAAAGTCTTATTTCCGTTATGTAGACAGATCTATGTTACACATGGACATAGCACTAGTCACAGAAATAGACACATGTTACTAAAACAGTGTCGGGATTTCCGATTTTGAAGAGCATTTCTCTATGATATTATGTGTATTGAGCACACATGAGTGACCAGGTGATATCAGCACACATGAGTGACCAGGTGGGATCAGCACACATGAGTGACCAGGTGATATCAGCACACATGAGTGGCCAGGTGAGATTAGCACACTAGTGGCCAGGTGAGATCAGCACACATGAGTGGCTAGGTGAGATTAGCACACTAGTGGCCAGGTGAGATCAGCACACATGAGTGTCCAGGTGAGATTAGCACACTAGTAGCCAGGTGAGATCAGCACACATAAGTGGCCAGATGATATCAGCACACGTGAGTGACCAGGTGAGATCAGCACACGTGAGTGACCAGGTGATATCAGCACACGTGAGTGACCAGGTGAGATCAGCACACATGAGTGACCAGGAGAATTACTCCAGAGAAGGATTTGGTAAATGCTTTACTCGAAATCCCGGCAATTGTTAGTAACAGTCACCTACTTCTGTGACATCACTGAAAAGGTTATATGTATCTAGAAGTCTATGCTCTAGGTCAAAGTATCAATAGCATAACCATACACCAGGTAATTCAGTGAACCGCAACCTCAATTTTTTTTATGACAAAAGATCTAACAAAATTATACTAATGCAGATATTGAAAAGGGCATTACATCACTATAGGAAGTAATCAAGAAATGTAGGTCAAAACTTTACACCCTTCAAAAAGTTACACCTTATGCACAAGTTCGTGTTATGAGTTTGATATCCAATGCTTTATTCTTGATCAGAAACCAGCGTCACTGTGTAATGTACATTCACTTAAATGCTCTGCTTGCGAATCAATCATCCATCTAAAAGTATATAAGCTCAGTCTCAGTGTCCCAGTCAATTGTTGGTTGTGGGTTCTTCTGATCTTTCCAGTGAGAACGCACACCCTGGTCACTCCCATTTCTATCATTCTCTGGGAAAAAAAGCACATTGTCTCTTTGAGCATCCTCTTCATCACATTTTAGTGTATCCATAACTACATCACATTGTAGTGTATCCATAACTACATCACATTGTAGTGTATCCATAACTACATTACATTTTAGTGTATCCATAACTACATCACATTTTAGTGTATCCTTAACTACATCACATTTTAGTGTATCCTTAACTACATCACATTGTAGTGTATCCATAACTACATCACATTGTAGTGTATCCATAACTACATTACATTGTAGTGTATCCATAACTACATCACATTTTAATGTATCCATAACTACATCACATTTTAATGTATCCATAACTACATCACATTTTAGTGTATCCATAACTACATCACATTTTAGTGTATCCTTAACTACATCACATTTTAGTGTATCCATAACTACATCACATTTTAGTGTATCCATAACTACATCACATTGTAGTGTATCCATAACTACATCACATTTTAGTGTATCCATAACTACATCACATTTTAGTGTATCCATAACTACATCACATTTTAGTGTATCCTTAACTACATCACATTTTAGTGTATCCATAACTACATCACATTTTAGTGTATCCATAACTACATCACATTGTAGTGTATCCATAACTACATCACATTGTAGTGTATCCATAACTACATCACATTTTAGTGTATCCATAACTACATCACATTTTAGTGTATGTTCATCATCTGCCAAAAAAGTTGTTATATGGAGAACTTCAGACTGACTCCTGCGAGGCCGGCAGACAGAAGAAACATTTTAATGACACTCTTAAGACATCACTGCCTTACTTCAAAATAGACACAAATTCATGGGAGAATCTTGCACAAGATAGTGGGTTCCTGAGTATTTGTTGTTCTGTCTTTTCAGACAGCACGTTTTCTTCGTATCTCTGAGATTTTATGTTTTTCTCCGATATCAGCATCTTCACTGACATTGCTGCTCCACACTAGTCAATACTAAATGACAGACTCCCAGGATGTGGCATCTATTTTGAAGTTCAATAGGGACACTTTCATAACTTCACCTCCCAATACATAAGCTCTTGTGTAGCCACTGACTCCTCATGACCTGGACAATAGATGGTGTGATAGGCTTGTGTAGCCACTGACTCCTACATGGCCTGAACAGTGAATATAGATTGATGTTGTTGCAACAAAATGTAAAGCTGCTCTTTTTCTGCAATATTTAAGGGGAGATTATTCATTATTGAATTCATAGCCTTGTTAAATTAATTATATTATCTCCCTCTGTAATTATTTTCTTTCACAGGCTCAAGAAAAGTATTAGCATGTTGACCACAGATCCGTTGGTCAGCTTCCCCGATGTCAACTCTGTGTGGGACAGATTTAACGAGTATTTTAATCAGGTTAGTAAACTGCGCCAAGCTATGCTACACAGATACAGCGAAGGCAGACCTAGTGGCCGACCAAGAAAACAACTACTGAAATAAAAGAGGCGACAAATTCCACAATACATTCAGCACACAAGAGGGCCGTCTCCAGAAAACTCTTCTACCCCTGACACTGAAAGGCAACAAAGGGTTTCAGCAAATAGATAGATAGATAGTAAACTGCACATGGTGAAGCACATGGCCGTGTGGTTAGGGTGCCGTTCTCAGATCCTTGAGGTCCCGGGTTCAATCCACGGTTGGGACAGGTTTTTAATTTTCAGAGATACAATAAAAATCCTACCTGTACATGTTGCGACGTCTGCTATGGCAAAGCGACCTTTATTTCCACAGTCCATAAAAAGCCTCCCTGCACTCCTTCACAGGAAAACATGCAGTAACGAAAGTAAATAGCACAGAATGTCATACTATTAAACAATCATCCAACATGACAGGTAATCTCTGACCCACATGATCATTCGGTCTGGACAACATCAGATGCTGAACTTCAATAGATCTAGGATCTTGTTCCATAGCATCATAAATTTATATTTGATAGCATATAAAATAAACAATGAAAAATTGCACATCTATCAACCCAGCATTCTTAGCTGTAGTGTTTTCTACCCAGCATTCTTAGCTGTAGTGTTTTCTACCCAGCATTCTTAGCTGTAGTGTTTTCTACCCAGCATTCTTAGCTGTAGGGTTTTCTACCCAGCATTCTTAGCAGTTGCGTTTTCTACCCAGCATTCTTAGCTGTATATAAATAACCAAATGGCCAGAGGGTGTCCGACAAAGTGGATGGTGCCGCAGTAACCTAATGAACAAATAGTAATGCAAAATGATGTAAAAAGGTTACTAAAACACTTACCTAGCCTATTAATAAAAATATATTTTTAAGAAAAAAAACATACAATAAAACTAAACAGGACAATTCTCAACGTATCGGCTCAAATTGAACCTTTTTCAAGAGACAAACAACAGAAAACGACAAAATAAAAAAATAAATAGATGTCTATATTTCATCAAGCCCTCGTCTCCATAATAGAGCAGGGATGGCAACGCATCTAGTCAAAGTGAAAATGCGTGCATTCATTATAAACAAACCGAAAGTGGGAAATTAGAGACACTATAGATGAGTGCAAGAATAATAAAAGAAAAAGATAAGAAAAATACCCCTTTTGTCACTCTATCAGACAGGCAGGTTTTAAGAACATAGTCACAACAGGCACGACTGAAGGGAACAGAGACAGATGGGGACGTGAGAAAATATTCATGTGACAACCTAGCAAGGCTTGGAAACAACGATCCTGATAACAATACTGTGAACAGAGAACCATGGTCACCTACGCCAACAAGAATGGCATATGACAATGATAGATGAGTAATGATGAGGTTGTGTGGTGGTGGGGTGAGTGGGTTTGGGGAAGGAAGGATAGAAGAAGAATCAACATTTGAAAACGCATGGAATGAATGTGAAACCAAATATAGACATAAACATATATATAAAACCAAACCTAAACATACATAGAAATGTAAACACACACCAAGAGTCAAGAAATAAACACATAACAAGATGGACACAGATGTGTGAAGGATACCCACACAAAATGCACAGGCATGTAAATGTATCCACACACAGGAAAGGGCTCACACCAGAATAGGTATACACATTGACACAGAATGGAGATACGTGCATTAACATAAAAAAGCGCTCACATAAATATACATATATATATGTATACACAAATATGAACATTCATGCACATAAACACTTTCTCGTATAAATAATAACATGAACATTCATACACATAGAAACATATACATATATTAATGTAAATATAAACGTTCGTTCACATAAAGATAATGCTATAACAACTGCATATGTATACATACAAATGTGTGGCCCAAAGTAATTGTGTGGATACATAGAACCATGTAAAACGAAATGCATATAATGATATATAGGTCCTTCTGCCACACAACTACAGTGCCACCCTTATCAGCCGGTTTAATCACGATGTCATCACGTGAGCGAAGTTTGGAGAGCGCCCGTGACTCTGATCTAGTGAGATTAGAGCTACGTAGTTTAGGAAAACGTAACTGTTGTATAGCATGAAGGGTAAAGTCAATGTAGGCATCAAGTGTTTTGGTTTCAGGAGAAGAAGGGGGGGTCCAATCATGTTTGTGATGATGGTAAGAGGAGAAAGGGTCATCAAGTGAAACCGGTTCAGAGGACGAAGGGTGGTAATAAAAGTGTTGTTTAAGACGAAGAATACGGTAAAATCGATTGACAAAATGCATATTTGTATATGCATTTCTTTTTACATGGTTCTATGTATCCACACAATTACTTTGGGCCACACATTTGTATGTATACATATGCAGTTGTTATAGCATTATCTTTATGTGAACGAACGTTTATATTTACATTAATATATGTATATGTTTCTATGTGTATGAATGTTCATGTTATTATTTATACGAGAAAGTGTTTATGTGCATATTTGTGTATACATATATATATGTATATTTATGTGAGCGCTTTTTTATGTTAATGCACGTATCTCCATTCTGTGTCAATGTGTATACCTATTCTGGTGTGAGCCCTTTCCTGTGTGTGGATACATTTACATGCCTGTGCATTTTGTGTGGGTATCCTTCACACATCTGTGTCCATCTTGTTATGTGTTTATTTCTTGACTCTTGGTGTGTGTTTACATTTCTATGTATGTTTAGGTTTGGTTTTATATATATGTTTATGTCTATATTTGGTTTCACATTCATTCCATGCGTTTTCAAATGTTGATTCTTCTTCTATCCTTCCTTCCCCAAACCCACTCACCCCACCACCACACAACCTCATCATTACTCATCTATCATTGTCATATGCCATTCTTGTTGGCGTAGGTGACCATGGTTCTCTGTTCACAGTATTGTTATCAGGATCGTTGTTTCCAAGCCTTGCTAGGTTGTCACATGAATATTTTCTCACGTCCCCATCTGTCTCTGTTCCCTTCAGTCGTGCCTGTTGTGACTATGTTCTTAAAACCTGCCTGTCTGATAGAGTGACAAAAGGGGTATTTTTCTTATCTTTTTCTTTTATTATTCTTGCACTCATCTATAGTGTCTCTAATTTCCCACTTTCGGTTTGTTTATAATGAATGCACGCATTTTCACTTTGACTAGATGCGTTGCCATCCCTGCTCTATTATGGAGACGAGGGCTTGATGAAATATAGACATCTATTTATTTTTTTATTTTGTTGTTTTCTGTTGTTTGTCTCTTGAAAAAGGTTCAATTTGAGCCGATACGTTGAGAATTGTCCTGTTTAGTTTTATTGTATGTTTTTTTTCTTAAAAATATATTTTTATTAATAGGCTAGGTAAGTGTTTTAGTAACCTTTTTACATCATTTTGCATTACTATTCTTAGCTGTAGCGTTTCTAACTAGCATTCTTAGCTGTAGTATTTTTTACTCTGCGTTCTTAGCTGTAGTGTTTTCTACTCAGCAGTCTTAGCTGGGTCTTTGTATAAAAATACTGTTTATCAATTGTTGCTTTGTAGCTACGAAGACTGATGGGTGTTTACGTATTGGCGACAGTTGGTAAATCACAGCATTGACTTTCTGACATCTTGTTTCGATCTCTCTATCAAGTTTGCCCTAAAACAAATGGTAAAGCATAACAAGCAACAGTCAAAGATATGAATGCCATTTTTTTAGAGGTAAAGGTGGCAAATGATGAAAATTTGTGCCATATGTGGGGCACGGACTGGAAAAAGTTCGGAAATACCAGTTTAGAGAGTAGAATTGAGAATTTTAAAAAGTAGAAAGTAAGAGAAAGAAAATAAGAGAAAGACAGTGCAACAGAGACTAAGAAAAATTGATAGTGTAAGTTATAATGAAGATGAAATAATACTGCAGCTGTCAGCAGATACCACTTGAAAGTCCATATTCTTTCTAACACAATCAGAGGTTCTCAACCATTCAGCTGTCTGCAGGTACCATTACATAGTTCATAGTCTTTCTAACACAAGCAGAGGTTCTCAGTTATGCAATTGGGGTGACACCCAGAAGTTCTCAGTTGTGTAACTGAGGTGAAACCCGGACTCAAATAAGCTTGTCTCATAGGCATGGATGTGTAAGAGAGGTTTATGGATGCATGTTTAGTCCCCAAAAGGAGACATTCCAGTGCATCAACATTCCAGGATTACCTTGTCCTGCTAAAAGCACAGCACATACTCATGGGCAAACTATCTCATCATTCTTCTGTCATTTTTATTTGACCCATCTGCAGTGATAGCACATTAGCATTCCCTGTCACCACGGAGTCTGACACAAAAGGACAAAATTTAATGCTCTGTGGCCTGCATATCTTCGTCATCAATGGGCCCTATTTGATAGAAGACAAAAGTAACTAACTGAGGCAGGATGTGAGAAAAATGATTTTTTTTACAGGTGACAAGATGCTAGCCTTACTCCAACTTTCCTTAGTCTACTACGACTCCTACCATATGTCTAGAAAGAAGACAGTGACTCTATTTGTTAAACCCTAAACTAGAAGTCCAGACCCTGGGGTTGCCACACGTGGAAGTGCAAGTGATAGAGTTTGTTTGTTTGAGAACCCCAGGAGTTGTGAGCTATTAGCTCTTACTTTCCTATGTGCAGTGGGGTGGTATTTCTGAGCTTTCTTTCATACCCAGGAGATTTCAGCTAAGTGCAATGCATTTTAAAGGAGCCTTCTACTTAGAGGAGGTCTATAATTATAAAGATGACATGCTACACAGCTTCCATAAGAGAGCCTCAATATAATGGCACGTTATCTACTAAGGTTTTCAGTTGCATGGGTGGTAAGGGGCTATTGGTGATACCCACAAACACAACCGCATGTGTAGTGATAGAGCAGGATACCCACAAACACAACCGCGTGCGTAGTGATAGAGCAGACGATATTTAGAAAGACAGATCTACAAAACAAACTTGTCCAAATTTAGATCAAAACATTAGAATATTACCCGAATGATCTATTATTTTCAAGACTTATTTTATCTCACCTGAATGACATATTATTTTATCTCACCTGAACAACATCTTATTTTCACTGAATGACATCTTATTTTATCTCACCTGAATGACATCTTATTGAATCTCACCTGAACATCTTATTTTATCTCACCTGAACATCATCTCATTTTTATCTCACCTGAAAAACATCTTATTTTATCTCACCTGAGCAACATCTTATTTTATCTCACCTGAGCAACATCTTATTTTATCTCACCTGAGCAACATCTTATTTTATCTCACCTGAACATCTTATTTTCACTGAATGACATCTTATTTTATCTCACCAGAATGACATCTTATTGAATCTCACCTGAACATCATCTCATTTTATCTCACCTGAGCAACATCTTATTTTATCTCACCTGAGCAACATTTTATTTTATCTCACCTGAGCAACATCTTATTTTATCTCACCTGAGCAACATCTTATTTTATTTCACCTGAGCAACATCTTATTTTATCTCACCTGAGCAACATCTTATTTTATCTCACCTGAGCAACATCTTATTTTATCTCACCTGAATGACATCTTATTTTATCTCACCTGAGCAACATTTATTTTATCTCAACTAAATTACATATTATTTTACTCAACTAAATTACATATTATTTTATCTCACCTGAACATCTTATTTTATCTCACCTGAATGACCACTTATTTTATCTCACCTGAATGACATCTTATTTTATCTCGACTAAATGACATCTTGTCCATCAGGTACTTGGGATCTTGTCTTATGCCCCAATTGCTCGAGAATACTACAAGCAGGCATTGTCAGAGTTCAGGGCAGATAATGTACAATATATCGAAGTTCGGGCTCAGATGAAAGGGGTGAGTACAAGATTGTCTTCTCCCTACACCTTGTATGTCTTCTCTATATTAAAGATGCTCTCCCTACACTTCATACATTTTCTCCCAATCAAATATGTTCTCTTTACACCTCATACATTTTCTCTCTATTACATGTATTCTCCCTACACCTCATACATTTTCTCTCTATTACATGTATTCTCCCCACACCTCATAAATTTTCTCTCTATTATATGTATTCTCCCCACACCTCATACATTTCCTCTATATTACATGTAGTTTCCCTACACATCATACATGTGCTCTCTATTACATATATTCTCCCTACATCTCACACATTTTCTCTCTATTACATGTATTCTCCCTACACCTTATACATGTTCTCTCTATTACATATATTCTCCCTACATCTTATACATTTTCTCTCTACTATATGTATTCTCCCTACACCTCACAAGTTCTTTTCTATTACATTTATTCTCTCTACACCTCATACATTTTCTTTCTATTACATGTATTCTCCCTACACCTCACACATTTTCTCTCTATTACATATATTCTCCCTACATCTCATAATTTTCTCTCTACTATATGTATTCTCCCTACACCTCACAAGTTCTTTTCTATTACATTTATTCTCCATACATCTCATACATTTTCTCTCTATTACATGTATTCTCCCTACACCTCACATTTTCTCTCTGTTGCATGTATTCTCTATACACATATAATCACTCTACATTAATAACAAACAGTTTTGTGTAATGTATATCCCCAGCTTTATGAGCTGAACGGGACAGTCTACGACACAGAATATGCACTGAATATGTACAAGCAAGTCACTGAAGAGTTTGTACAAATGAATCCAGACTTCAGTGGTGCAAAGTTCATCTTGTCCAGTCTTAGGTACGTCTTACAAAGATACAAGATCATAATGTTTCAACAAAGTAATCTTCTTCTTCTGTGTATATTCTCAAACTCCTGCAGACTGACAGGATGTAGTTCATAAAACAAAATGCGTTTTGTCATGGTTTACAATTTAACTGCAATATATGCGCCTTTCGGAAAGAAACATCAGAATTCAGCATGTCTTCTGGGTTACTTTGACTTTCTACAGGACAGTCAGCACCACTCACAGAACATACTTAGCTGTCTCCTGCAACATGCATGGCAGATTAATAGTTCCTGTAACTACCTAGCAAAGGGTGGAAGGATTATAATATATAGCAACCAATTTCTACAATATGGTGAAGATCAGAAAAGTTCTCAACATAAAGAACAGAGTAGTGCCTGCCAACAAGAAATTCTGCACTATGAAGAAATATAAATGGGCAAGTCACTAAACCAAGACAAAATCTAACCACCGACACAAGATAGATAAATGTCAACTGTTTTCCATGAACCACAGCCTCTATTTATTTTATCGTAAACTGTATTTTTTGTCTATTGTCTTTCCCCAGGTGGTTTGTGATCCACTCCTGCTGTTAAGCGTAGGGGTGATTGGATCTCGAGCTTGCGTTCTATCACCAGATGTGTGACCTCGGCTGTGCTATGACTGTGTCTGTACAGGATGTCCCTGACGTTTTCTATCCATCTTATCCGTGGTCTTCCTCTGACTTTGTACCCTGATCTCATTTGGTTATATGCTTATACGGGCAACTTTTCGTGATGCATTCTCATAATGTGGCCAAACCACTTGATCTGTTCTCTCTCTATGTAATCTGTACAAGATATTATACCTATTCTTTCCCTAATATATTCATTTTGCAATCTATCAAGCCTGGTGACCCCGGCAGCTTTCCTCAAGCATTTCATCTCACATGTCACTATCTTTCTGTAATGTGAAGATGAGAGAGACCAGGTTTGGCACTGATAACACAGTGTTGGTAGGAATATACTGTAGATCATTTGTCTCTTAACTTCCATCTCGATCTTGGGGTGAAGTATAAGGGGTGACAGTATATTTTGTATATCCTAAAAGTTGTTTTTCATATTTTATGAGTAGTAGTAGTATGTGTTCGCAATACATATTTATTTGTTCGTATTTATGTTATTGTAGTCTGCAGGGGCCTGTTCTAAGGTGAAATTGTGTGCGTGTGCTTTGTTGGTATCTTTTCAGGTGATTTATTGTATTGTAAAGTGCAAAATAACGTAACTCTGCTGTGAAACTGGCAGCATAATGTACTACAATCTCCACGGTGGAAATCACATGAATACTTGTGTTGGCTATCGGTGAGCGAACGCAGAAGAATATGTATTTCATCAGAAGCAGAGTGTAAAACTATCACAGTGGATACGAGTGAAAACTAGTACCTCCTTGAGAGGTTCTATCATTGACACAGAGATTCTTGTAACATCTAAGATGGAAAGCATCACACCTTGTTGATCAGGTTGCAATGTTATAATTCATTGAGAAAGTCACATCATCCACATGCCAAATGAGCAATTTCTAAAGGGAATGTTCTATGCTGAACTGTGGGTAGGTAAGCATACAAGTGGAGGTTCATTCAATGACTACTTGAAGGCATCTCTCAGGCACTGCAAGATTGATCACAGCTCTTAGGAAACCACATTTTTTACTGTCCATAGTCCATTCTTGACTATGAAATTGTGTGGAATAGAGTAGAGTACTGCAAGTGATTGAAATGAGACAAAACTGAAGGTAGAGAGAATTCTGTTTTCCTTCATTGCAATATTGTCTACATTTCTGCTCTCACTGCTACAGATCTTTTAGATCACTAATGCCCTTTGGAGATCCAGCTATCTTTCTGGCTAAACTAGATTTAATTGCAAAGCCAACTCCAGCTTTGCAATTCACTAATTTTTTTCTGCCAATCAAGAAGAAAGACTATCGAGTGCCTTGTTCCACAAGATCATCTTCCTCAGACAGTCAGATAGGATTTCTCAGCACCACCGTTAATTGATGTGTCGGGCCTTTGGTGCAAATAAAACGGTGACACAAAAATCCTCACATAGTATGCAAAGTTCAAATGTTTGGAGAGTCATCAAATGAACCAATGAAGCAGACCTACAAAAGAACGACTCAAAAGAGGTAGCTTTCTACACTCTGCTAAACAGCTCCAGAAATCACTCACAGATACAGACCTACAAAACCTAAAACCACTAAACATTTTAATACATAGGGACAGGAACAACTTCACAAAAATTATGGACAATATACCAAGCATTATTTCGAAAACAGATACTACTATACATGTACTAAAACAGACAACTAATCTGCTTCTGTAACAGTGTTGATGAGGTATGGTTATATATTGATTAGAATTGACAGAAACGTGGGAGTTCACCTAGCGGTGACTTAAAATAAGGGAATTGTGTTAGGAAATAAACTTGTTGATGATGAAAGGTTACTAGATGTTTGAATCGAAAGAAAAACAACTCACTAAACAAAAGTGTGTAGCAAAAGGGAATTGTCTGGAAAACACAAATATTACTATATAATACGGTATGCGGAGTGCAACATGTAAGCAGTTGCGAATTGAAAGTGAGTTTAAAAATAAAGTCTGAAAAGAGAAATCCTCAGAGAGTTAGGATGGAGGTAGGCAGATTTGATTGAAATGCAACATTATTTTGGGATGCGTCTAACATTTCAATATGATCGTGATTTTTTCATGGAAAATTATTATTGTGATTAGTTGTGAAATACATCCTACATAGAATAAGTCCTGTTGTTATAGAATCTATTGAAGTGATATGTGACTTGTGCAGATAAAGTTAGATTGATTGACATTATTTTTGTGTGTAACCTCAAATCAACAGTCAGGGACATAACATCTGTATCCAATGTATAGTTATGAAACCTATTGAATTGTTATGAGACTTGTGCAGCTCATTTTTGGATTACAGACGATATGATTGTGTGATGCATCAAATCAACATTCGTTTGCGTGCATTGTAAACCAACATATCATATCGGTGGAATATTTGTGACACTTATGCAGTTTAAGAGAAATAAATTACCATATTATCGCTAGTATTCAATCAACGTTCAATGAAGGTATTGCTTCTTGGGTCAACACTTCCCTCCTGAGTAAATGGGACTAACCCGTTTGATGGGCCAACGCCTAGGAAAAATACTTCATTTAAGGAGAACTATTATTGTTGACCTTGAGGTAGACCATTAGGAAATACTTTCAGTAAGACAGCCAGTGGGGTTTTTGTTTTGTAGGACTAGAGTATTGGATAATTTCTAATAGAGGGGGAAGTGTCACAACCTTCCTTAGTTTTCTTCCAATGCGGAGGTTAGCAGTAGTGATGCATTTTGTGTGTGTACTATATCGTGTGTGTGATTTCCTCCGTCGGATGCTGTTCCATTGCTCAAAAATTGTTTTGGAAAGAGAGATTAAAATGCATGTTTGTGGTTGAGTTTAAAGTTATTATTTTAAAAAAATTATAATTAGATTCCTTCATTAGAATACAGGAAATAGAGGATGTAGGATAGAAGGAGGAGGAGTAAGAAGGTTGAGTACAATACAAGCCATATACCCACTCCAAAAGGAGGGAGTAATACTTGTGTATCTTCTGGTACATGTGACCAAGGATATCATCAACATTTCTACACTACAAGAGAGCTCCAGTGCGAGTTTCAGAATTATCACTGAAGAAGAAGAAGATGAAAGAATCATCAGCCATCTGAGGATACACAAACAACCGTACTTAGCTTGACTTTACTTTCAATGCTATGCACATCTTTGCTTGCAAAGGGGGAACATTATCAACACATGCCACTACAACCACTACCAAAGACTCACTATATCAAATATCACAGTAAATTATTATCTCTCTCCAGAGTAAACAACAACAGCAACATTCTTCAAGATATCATCACTTCTATGGACCTCTACAAGAGATATCCAAACTACTTCCTTGGCTTCGACCTTGTTGGACAAGAAGATCCCTACCACTCACTTCTCTATTATATAGATACGCTGCTATATCCTTCTCAACAGAGCCCTCCAGTATACTTACCATACTACTTCCACGCTGGTGAAACCAGTAAGTATAAAATCAGCTACAGGTCAAAGTTTTGACTTTTTTTTTTCCTTCTTCTCTACTTTTCCATTTTTTTAAGATATACGAATTAGTTTCTCTCTCCCATTGCATGTTATATACTACCAGCGCTAATATCTCACATCACATGGGATCTCTCTAGCATAGTAGTTAAGCTGTTCTCCTTGTGCTCAAGAGTTCATGGGTTTAATCCAGCTCATGTCATTTTGCTTATAAGGTGAATTTATTGAGATCTCGGGGGATTATCACTTGAAGCTACAGAGTTACGTGCCATGAATAGTACTCTTGGCAGGCAGCATGTCACTTCGTTCAGAGTGACAGAGTACATATGGAAAATCCTATTAGATGAAGTCAATCCTC
This sequence comes from Meghimatium bilineatum, assembly GCA_034231615.1. Classification (NCBI taxonomy): domain Eukaryota; kingdom Metazoa; phylum Mollusca; class Gastropoda; order Stylommatophora; family Philomycidae; genus Meghimatium; species Meghimatium bilineatum. Next base: position 43,784,307 of record CM067318.1, on the reverse strand, counting down.
TACAACTTTTGAACCCTTTTGATCTCCCATCACATGTTATGTACTAAACTCTAACATCTCACATCATATGTTATGTACTAAACTCTAACATCTCCCATCACATGTTATGTACTAAACTCTAACATCTCTCATCACATGTTATGTACTAAACTCATAACATCTCCCATCACATGTTATGTACTAAACTCTAACATCTCTCATCACATGTTATGTACTAAACTCTAACATCTCCCATCATATGTTATGTACTAAACTCTAACATCTCTCATCACATGTTATGTACTAAACTCATAACATCTCCCATCATATGTTATGTACTAAACTCTAACATCTCCCATCACATGTTATGTACTAAACTCTAACATCTCCCATCATATGTTATGTACTAAACTCTAACATCTCCCATCACATGTTATGTACTAAACTCTAACATCTCCCATCACATGTTATGTACTAAACTCATAACATCTCCCATCACATGTTATGTACTAAACTCTAACATCTCCCATCACATGTTATGTACTAAACTCTAACATCTCCCATCACATGTTATGTACTAAACTCTAACATCTACCATCACATGTTATGTACTAAACTCTAACATCTCCCATCACATGTTATGTACTAAACTCTAACATCTCCCATCACATGTTATATACTAAACTCTAACATCTCCCATCACATGTTATGTACTAAACTCTAACATCTCCCATCACATGTTATGTACTAAACTCTAACATCTCCCATCACATGTTATGTACTAAACTCTAACATCTCCCATCACATGTTATGTACTAAACTCTAACATCTCCCATCACATGTTACGTACATGTTTCAAGAGAATGCAATGCATTGTTTTGTAGTTTACAATTTAGTTGTGATGCTTGTGTATTTCAACCTTACATATGACTTCAACATGGCTTCTAGGTCACTTAAACCTTCTATTGGATGGTACAACCAATTCCACCCCACAGCGTCCTTAGTCACCACTTACAACATGCATGGAAGGTAAATAGTGTTGCTCAATTCCTTGTAAATAGTGTTGCTATTCTTGCCCCATTTCGTTCCTGCAACAACTCGGGCAGATAACTACAGACGAGGTGATATTAATATGAGACATCTAACACTTCCCTCCCCTTTGCCATTATATGATACAGTGTGATTATGGTAAACAACTAGCCACAGTTTCTGCAATTTTCTTCTAACTGGGGTATTCTTATTTTGAATATCCTGTAGATGAATTTTTCAGCAGTTTTTACTGCACAATTAGTTTAAAATATAATTTATTTACTGAATTATTTCTCAGACTGGCAAGGAACAGATGTAGATTACAACTTGCTAGATGCCTTGTTACTGAATACAACCCGTATCGGGCATGGATATGCTCTGATTAAACATCCGAAGCTGATAGAGATGGTCAAGACAAGGGGTGTGGCTGTAGAACTTAATCCGTTATCTAATCAGGTATGTGATCTTTTTTCTCGTGTTTCTTCTTGATATCCATGCCAGCGGAGAGTAACAGTAGTAGCAGTAGCAGCAGCATCAGCAATGGTAGTAGTAGTAATAATAATAGTAGTAGTAGCAGCAGCAGCAGTAGTAGTAGCAGCAGCAGTAGTAGTAGTAGTAGTAGCTGTAGTAGAACCGTGGTGGTGGTAGTTGGTGTTTGTTGTTTGTTTTGGTGGGAGTAGTAGCTGCAGCTGCAACAGCGGTAATAATAGCAACAGGTCAGAGTGAGTGCCCCATAGTTTATGCTTCAGTTCAGACCATCATGGTCTTTTCTTGCCTTGCAATTCTGTGTAATTCTGATACAGGACTAACTGTCGATGGACCGGGTTAATAACGCGACCATCGATGGTACTGAAAGACCTAACTGCACAAGTAAACAGGCTTTCATTTGGTACATTTTTTATTATTGTACGGTTTCCAATGATAACTATTTATATACTTACGCATATGGTTGCGTTTGTGGGTCTCACCAATGGCCCACTAGACATACCACTCATGCAAAAGAAAACCTTAGTGGATGACATGCCGTTATATTGAGGTTATCTTCTTAGAGAAGCTTCATGGAATGTCATCTATACAATTATGCTTTTATTTTGTTGTTGAAATGTGTTTCATGTTTACCTGAATATATATGTATGCACCCTCTGTGGTTGGGAGGGAGCCAGAGATGTACTGTGCAGCACTGGGGAGGAGGAAACTGACAGCATTGTTTTTTTCCTATGGCTGAAACCCATCATAGAGGCACAGTGACTCAGGACGTGACAATCCTTTTGACTTGAACATTTGGTTGCATGCCTGAAGCATATAGAGATGTTCGGCATAACCAGTAGTCAATTGGTGGCGGGGAATAAGCACAGTTAACCCTATATTGGCTACAGTGGGTAGGAGCAGTGCATAGGTTGAAACCTACCTTCCTGGAGATGTGATAGTTATTCTCTGGCTCTGTCCCAGGGTGGACCAAAAATTCACAGACTTCCCAGCAATATAATGCCATTTAATGGCATTAGGTCAAAGGGCATGAGCACATGGATCGCTGCATCAGCAACCAACCAACCATTTATATACTTGGAGTAGTGTTGGTTATTTTTGGCAGCTATTCCAAGTATATAAATATTGACCAACGGAAAACACAGGAATTAAATGGTCATGCTTTTACTGGGAAAATTGAGCTGATATACTTGTATGTGAATTATGGAATGGTAAAAAGAGGATTTATGGGAATTCCCCTTGTGTAGTGATGCTGGTTCGTGATGAAGAATTCAAGAATATTGGATGGTGGGGAAGGGAGGGAGAGGTATACCTAATTAGAAAGAAAAAATAAATTTCCTCTTTTCTGGAATGGTGGAAATTCTGTGTATTTTTGACCCACCCCGGGTCAGAGCAAGAAAATAACTATCACACCACCAGGAAGGTACGGTTCTACATATGCACTGTTCCAAACCACTGCAGCCAAGATATGGTTCATTGTGCTCATTCCCCACCACCAATTGCCTTTTGGTTGTGCAGAAATTCTCTGTTTCCAGACATGCAACAAATGTTCAGGACATAAAGATTGTCACGTACTGAGTCACTGTGCCTCTATGATGGGCTTCAGTCATTGGAAAACAGTGAACTCAGTTTCCCTCTCCCCAGTACTGCACAGTACATCTCTGGCTCCCTCCCAACCAGAGAGGATGCATGCACATATACTAATAAAAATGCATTTAAAAATACACACAATGCAATAACAAAAGAAATCATGAAAAGCATAATTGTATAGATGACATGCTACAAGGTTTCCATAAGAGCACCTCAATATAACAGCATGTCATCAACTAGAGTTTTCTGTTTCATGGGTGGTTTGTCTAGTGTGCCATTAGTGGGACTCTTTTCAGGAATAATTATTTCATTTTCAAGATATTTTGCATTTCTTTTTCTTGAGAATGAAATTTTTTTTTTAAATGAAATATTGTTTTATAAATGTTTTGCCTTACTCCCAAGCACTTCTTTTTCATCGTTCATTCACAAACTCCCGCTGGATCTCTCTTGTAGCAGGACAATGGTCCTTCTAGATTTCCAGCAGGATATAGCCCGACACATCCTTCTTCGACGGTTCCATAGTACTAAATTTAAAATTCTGATATTATTTCCTTCTAAGTTTAACCCAACCCTTTTTTTTTAAATATATGGGATTGTAAATGTGCACACTTGTGAGTGTTGTGTTTACATTTAATTAATCAAACCATTGTTTATTTGTTTATTGATGTGGTTCCCTTTCAGCTCTTGGGATTAGTGACTGACTTGAGAAACCACGCCGTGGCTCCCTTAATAGCTCAAGATGTTCCTATAGTAGTTAGTTCAGATGACCCTGTTGTATGGGAAGCGACACCCTTGTCACATGACTTTTATATAGCCTTCATGGATTTAATAGGAGAAGATTCAGATCTGTCCACACTGAAGCAGCTCTGCATAAACTCTATACAGTGAGTCAACTTCCAACCATTGTTTCATTTTTCTTTTTTTTAAGGTAGTTTCTGTTATGTGCAACACTGTTTATCTTCCATGCAACAGAGTAATATAATAGCAACACTGTTTATCTTCCATGCATAGTGTAAGAAGCACATAATGAGTATTTGGAGTGCAGTTAGACGCATCATCCCATAGATAATCAAGTGACCAAGAAACCACGCTGAAGTCGAATGTTTTAGACTGAAAGGCACATCTATCGCAGAAAAGCTGTAAATCATGATACAACACATTCCATTCTCTGGACTTACATCCTGCTTATTTTCAGGAATTTTAACACACACAGGAAGAGAAGAAATAGAGTACTCTCAGTATATATGCCATTTCAAATGTTAGGTTGTTCTGTGCATTCCAGGTGGCAATATACGGTTGTGAAACATGTACACTGAACAAGTCAGCGACAAAGAACACAGCTTTCTTTGAGATGAGAAGCTACAGAAAGATTTTAAGAATACAGTGGATGGAGAGAAAATCAAAGTAGAAGTGAGAAGGCTAAACATTGAAGAGGGATGGCTTCTTAATAACATTATAACAATATAACTGAGATTATAAGGACATATCAAGAGACATAATGGTATAGAAAGGGTAATAATGGAGCGCATTGTCAACAGTAACAAGCAGAGGTTGCCAAAGAAGAAGATGGTCAACAAACATGTCAGAATGTTTAAAGATGATGCTGGCAGAGGCAGGTCAGCTGGCCCAAGTTCATGAGTTCAGAACAGCTATAAGAACGACAAGGTTCTGAAAAGAACATGTCATCTAATATATACTTACTATAATATACATTTTTTTTCATTTGCAATTTAAGGTTCTTTAGTTCTTTTGCTAAATAAATGTCAAAATAACTCATTTATTTTGTTTATTATGGGAAGTAATAACAACTTTGAACTTTCTTTTTCACAGGTACAGTGGGATGAATGCAACTGAAAAGAATGTTGCATTGGCACTATGGCAGACCAAATGGGACACATTTATTAAAGATACAATTACTACATGGAATATTACAGCTGATTCAACTATTGGTTAGAAATTTCACTTGTTTCGATTATTATTCTCGTATATCGACTGTATCTATTATTTAATTCTCGTGTATCGATTATATCATTCTCATCTATCAATTGTATGGCTCTGGTTTATCGATTATATTGTTCTCGCATAACGATTGTATCGTTCTCATACATCGATTGTAATTTTTCTCGTGTATCGATTGTTTCGTTCTTGTGCATCGATTATAATTTTTCTCGTGATTGATTATATCATTACATTGTATCGATAATATGGTTCTCGTGTGGATCGATTATATTATTCTATTGTATTGATTATGTCGTTATGTTGTATTGATTATATCATTATGTTGTATTGATTATATGGTTATTGTGTATGGATTATATCGTTCTCATGCATCGATTATACAGCTCCTGCTTAACGAATATTTCATTTATCTATATTGATTATATGGATTTTAATCATTGTTCATAACTAAAAACTAAATTAAAGAGTTTAATATTCTTCTTCTTCTGTGTTCGTTCTCAAACTCCTGTAGATTAGCAGGATGTAGTCTGGAGAACGGAATGTGTTGTGTCGTGGTTTACAGCATTGCTGTGATATCTGCGCCTTTCGGCCTGACACATTCGACTTCAGCATGGCTTTTGGTCACTGACCCTATATGGAATGGGACAGCCAACTCTATCCCATAACCTCCTTAGTCGCCTTTTACGACATGCTTGGAAGGTAAACAGTGTTACTATTCTTTGCTCCCCTTTCGGGCCCTGGCAACACACAGGCGAGTAGTGTTCAACCTGACATAAATATACTTTGTCAGTAATGTTCAACCCATCATCAATAAAGTCCTCAAATAAAACTTAAGTATCTCTATCCGCCACAGAGTATATAAATGGTCCAGAACATATATAAATATATAACTTTGCTAAATATTTATGGGGGGGAGGGGTTCTAAAATAATAGATATCATTTTTGTTCGGAGTGGGAGTGATTATCTTTCTTTACGAAAACAGCTGGGGGGGGGGGTGTTCTACCCTATACTGTACTAGTTTTTAGTGCTAAATGTCAATTATTTTCCTAAAGGAAAGTGGGTATTTGACCCCTGTCCTCAGTTATGTTGATGTTTTTGTTGTATCAGTCCCCAGAAATTCTGATCAATTACCTCTTATTTCCTATGTGCAGTGTGGTGGTTTCTGCAGATCTTTATTTCATACCTGGAAGACTAACTATCAGTGGGAGTAGTTTCTGCAGAGCTTCATCTCATACCTAGAAAACTAACTATCAGTGGGAGTAGTTTCTGCAGAGCTTTATTTCATACCTGGAAAGCTAACTATCAGTGGGAGTAGTTTCTGCAGAGCTTTATTTCATACCTGGAAAGCTAACTATCAGTGGGAGTAGTTTCTGCAGAGCTTTATTTCATACCTGGAAGACTAACTATCAGTGGGGGTGGTTTGGGCAGAGCTTCATTTCATACCTAGAAAACTAACTATCAGTGGGGGTGGTTTCTGCAGAGCTTTATTTCATACCTGAAAAACTAACTATCAGTGGGGGTGGTTTGGGCAGAGCTTTATTTCATACCTAGAAAACTAACTATCAGTGGGGGTGGTTTCTGCAGAGCTTTATTTCATACCTAGAAAACTAACTATCAGTGGGGGTGGTTTCTGCAGAGCTTTATTTCATACCTAGAAAACTAACTATCAGTGGGGGTGGTTTCTGCAGAGCTTTATTTCATACCTGAAAAACTAACTATCAGTGGGGGTGGTTTGGTCAGAGCTTTATTTCATACCTAGAAAACTATCAGTGGGGGTGGTTTCTGCAGAGCTTTATTTCATACCTAGAAAACTAACTATCAGTGGGGGTGGTTTCTGCAGAGCTTTATTTCATACCTAGAAAATTAACTATCAGTGGGGGTGGTTTCTGCAGAGCTTTATTTCATACATGGAAAATTAACTATCAGTGGTGCACAATGTTTAGAGAAATATTCTCATACACGGAGAGTGGTGGGGGGATTCTAGTGGTTGTGTGACTTCACTTCCTTTCCATAACATGCCGAGTTGGGGGTCGTGGGATTCAATTTCCCTACCATACACCCTTTCCTGTCAGATGTCCTTAGCAACTCAGCCAAGGTTGATCATTGATATGAATTGGAGCAGCCATTTATGCATTCCACACCATCTAAAGGGTATCTCCAATTATGCAGGATTACATTTTTACCTGAGTCCGTGCTCTCTCAGAGAATTGTCACGTTCTGCACAGAGTTGCTTATCACCACACTCCATGTGACACCACACCCCATGTGACACCACACTCCATGTGACACCTCACCCTATGTGACACCACACTCCATGTGACACCATTTCATAGTTGGGGCATGATGTAAACATGGGCATATAGGACCATGTTCAGGATGGAAGTCTAATGAGATAGATTCCACCAGCTTGATGCGCAATGTGGGTTCTCTGAATGTTGCACCACAAAGGGAAATGTAATTGCACAGATAAAATGTTGTGAGGCTTCCACAAGAGGAATGTCTAATGGTTGATGTGATAGACCAGCAGACCTTCTGCATATGGACTAACCCTCAATATATACAGACTTGTAAATGTTATACATGCATAGGGCATATTCATTAACCACTAGAGTCTGAAAAATATATTGCTGGATATATATAAAATTGATGCATAGATTCAACAATGAGGTACATTAATGTGGCAAATAAATCCATTTTAAATTAACCGACTACTACTTTATGTAAATTGGGTACATTAATCCACCACTGAAACTACATAAACTGGATATAAAATCTATTATTCAATTTATATAAATTAGGTATCTTAATCAACTATTTAATCCACATGAGTTTGATATATTTATCTAATATTCAATCTAAATCTTCTTCTTCTTCTGCGTTCGTTCTCAAACTCCTACAGATTAGCAGGATGTAGTCCGGAGAACGGAATGCGTTGTGTCATGGTTTGCAACATTGCTACAATATCTGCGCCTTTTGGTCCGACACATCCGACTTCAGCATGGCTTTGGGTCACTGACCCTATATGGGATGGGACAGCCAACTCCATCCCATAACCTACTTAGTCGCCTTTTACGACATGCTTGGGAGGTAAACAGTGTTGCTATTCTTTGCTCCCCTTTCGGGCCCTGGCAACACACGGGCGATATTCAATCTAAATGAATTGGATATGCTAATCTACTATTTAATCTACATAAATTGGATATATTAATCTACTACTCAAGTCCACCACAAAGAGAAATTAAGAAATTAACAGGAACTACTAAATCCATCATTATAATATAGTAAATCAATGACTAAGACATAAAAATCCAAGACAAGGATATAGTAAATCCATGACAAGGATATAGTAAATCCATGACAAGGATATAGTAAATCCATGATAAGAATATGGTAAATCCATGACAAGGATATAGTAAATCCATGATAAGAATATGGTAAATCCATGATAAGAATATGGTAAATCCATAATTAGGACATAAAAATCCATGACAAGGATATAGTAAAGCCATAAGGATATAGTAAATCCATGACAAGGATATAGTAAATCCGTGACAAGGATATAGTAAATCCATGACAAGGATATACCCCGGTAGTAAATCTGTGACTAGGATATAGTAAATCAATGACTAGGACATAAAAATCTATGACAATAATATAGTAAATCTATGACTAAGACATAAAATCCATGACAAGGATATAGTAAATCAATCATGAAAGTATAGTATATCTCATAATAGGATATCATAAATCCATGGCAAGGATATAATTAATCCATCATTAGGATATAGTAAATTCATCAAAGGATCTAGTAAGTATATCACTAGGATCTAGCATATACACCACTAGGATATAGTAAACCTATCACTAGGCAATAGTAAATCAATGACTAAGATATAATAAATCCACGACTAAGATATAGTAAACCCATGACTAAAATATAGCAATTCCATCACTGGCATATAGTAAATCCACCACTAAGATATTGTAAATCCATGATGGATATAATAAATCTATGACAATGATATAGTAAATCCACCACTAGGATATACCAAATGACCACTACAAATGTAGTAAATCCATGACTAAGATATTATAAATTCATGACTAAGATATAGTAAATCTTCCACTAGAATATAGTAAATCTTCCACTTGGATATAGTAAATCTTCCACTAGAACATAGTAAATCTTCCACTAGAATATAGTAAATCTTCCACTAGAATATAGTAAATCTTCCACTAGAATATAGTAAGTCTATTACTACAATATAGTAAATCTTCCAATAGAATATAGTAAATCTTCCACTAGAATATAGTAAGTCTATTACTACGATATAGTAAATCTTCCACTAGAATATAGTAAATCTTCCACTAGAATATAGTAAATCTTCCACTTGGATATAGTAAATCTTCCACTTGGATATAGTAAATCTTCCACTAGAATATAGTAAGTCTATTACTACGATATAGTAAATCTTCCACTAGAATATAGTAAATCTTCCACTAGAATATAGTAAATCTTCCACTTGGATATAGTAAATCTTCCACTTGGATATAGTAAATCTTCCACTAGAATGTAGTAAGTCTATTACTACGATATAGTAAATCTTCCACTAGAATATAGTAAATCTTCCACTTGGATATAGTAAATCTTCCACTTGGATATAGTAAATCTTCCACTAGAATGTAGTAAGTCTATTACTACGATATAGTAAATCTTCCACTAGAATATAGTAAATCTTCCACTTGGATATAGTAAATCTTCCACTAGAATATAGTAAGTCTATTACTACGATATAGTAAATCTTCCACTAGAATATAGTAAATCTTCCACTAGAATATAGTAAATCTTCCACTTGGATATAGTAAATCTTCCACTTTGATATAGTAAATCTTCCACTAGAATGTAGTAAGTCTATTACTACGATATAGTAAATCTTCCACTAGAATATAGTAAATCTTCCACTAGAATATAGTAAATCTTCCACTTGGATATAGTAAATCTTCCACTTGGAAATAGTAAATCTTCCACTAGAATGTAGTAAGTCTATTACTACGATATAGTAAATCTTCCACTAGGATATACTAAATCTATGAGTAGGATTTAGTAAATCCACCACTACGATATAGTAAATCAATTTTTAGGATATAGTAAATCCACCACTACGATATAGCAAATCTTCCACTAGGATATACTAAATCTATGACTAGGATATACTTTCTTCTGCTTTCAGCATCTGTGGTCATGTTATATTGTCAGGCCTGTCATCAGAGCGGCTACCCAATTAGCTTTTGCATCAAATCTGTATTCTCTGACCGCTAGGATATACTAAATCTATGAGTACGATATAGTAAATCCATGACTGAGGCATACTAAATCCATGACAGATATAGTAAATCCATGATGGATATAATAAATTCATGATGGATATAGTAAATCCATAGCTAAAATATAGTAAATATTCCACTCAATCAATCAATCAAGTGCCATGCTGAATGGCGTTGGCGATTATGTTTCTCCACAACTTTCTGTCTCTTGTCTTGTCAATAAGCTCGGTTGGTAAGCTTCTACCAGGCCACAATATAGGCCTAAGTCGATCTAGTAACTTTTCTCTTTGTTGTCCCCTATCTCTTCTCCACTTGATCTTCCCAGTGGTTATTAAGTGTTCAAGCTGTGTTCTTCTCAGAACATGCCCTAGAAACCTCTACTGTCTGCCCCTAATGTTTGATATGATTGATCTCTTTACGCCAGCATCAATGAGAACCTCTGCATTAGTTTTCTTAGCTGTCCATGTTATTTTCCTCATTCTTCTTATAAAAAATATTTCTGTAGCCTCTAATTTGCTTTGAATTTTTTTTGTTTACAGTCAATGTTTCAATATAGGAATATAATGAATTCCATGGAATATATATGTTTAGAATATAGTCAATCTTCCACTAGGATATAGTAAGTCTATCACTAGAATATAGTCAATCTTCCACTAGGATATAGTAAGTCTATCACTAGAATATAGTCAATCTTCCACTAAGATATAGTAAGTCTATCACTAGAATATAGTCAATATTCCACTAGGATATAGTAAATCCCTCTCACTAGGATATATTAAATTCACAAATAGGATATAGTAAATCATTTTTTTATGATATAGTAAATTTTCCACTAGAATATAATACATCTTCCACTTGGATATAGTAATCTTCCACAAGAATATAGTAAATCTTTCACTAGAATATAGTAAATCTTGCACTTGAATACAGTACATCTTCCACTAGAATATAGCAAATCTTCCACTAGAATATAGTCAATCTTCCACTAGGATATAGTAAGTCTATCACTAGAATATAGTAAATCTTTCACTAGAATATAGTAAATCTTCCACTTGAATACAGTACATCTTCCACTAGAATATAGCAAATCTTCCACTAGAATATAACAAATCTTCCACTAGGGTATAATAAATATATGACTAGGATATACTAAATCTATGACTAGGTTCTACTTTCTTCCACTACGATATAGAATATCATAAATTATCCACTAGAATATAGTAAATCTTCCACTTGGATATAGTAAATCCACCACTACAATATAGTAAATGGTTCCACTAGAATATAATAAATCCATGGCTAAAATATAGTAAATCCACCACTAGGATATAATAAATCTATTTTTAAGATATAGTAAATCTTCCACTATTATATAGTAAATATTTCACTAGAACATAGTAAATCTTCTACTAGAATATACTTATAGTAAATCTTCCACTATGATATAGTAAATATTTTACTAGAACATAGTAAATCTTCCACTAGAATATAGTAAATCTTCCACTAGGATATGGTAAAGTCACCACTAGAATATAGTAAATCTTCCACTAGGATATAGTTATAGTAAATCTTCCACTACGATATAGTAAATATTTTACTAGAACATAGTAAATCTTCCACTAGAACATAGTAAATCTTCCACTAGAATATAGTAAATCCTTGATTAAGATATAGCATATCCACCTCTAAAATATAGAAAACCCACAGCTAAGATATAGTAAACCACCACTAGGATATAAGTAAATTCAAGCAGGAAGCCAGAGGACAATTTTTTAAAATTATTGAGACTAACGGGAGACTGGTTCTTGAGACTGGTTCAGTTCCCGTCATTTCTGTGCTTTAATGTGTCATATTTTCCTTTAATGTGTCATTTCTTTGCTTTAGTACATCTATTCTTTGCTTTAGTGTGTCATTTCTTTGATTTAGTGTGTCATTTCTATGCTTTAATGTGTCATTTCTTTGCTTTAGTACATCAATTCTTTGCTGTAGTGTGTCATGTTTTCCTTTAGTGTGTCGTTTTCCTATAGCGTGTCATTTTCCTTTAGTGTGTCATTTCTTTGCTTTAGTGTGTCATTTATTTTCTTTAGTACATCAATTCTTTGCTGTAGTTTCTCATGTTTTCCTTTAGCATATCATTTCTTTGTTTTCATTTTTTTTTTGGGTCATTTCTTTGCTTGCTGTGTCATTTCTTTGCTATAGTGGATCATTTCTTTGCTTCAGTTTGTCATTTCTTTGCTTTTATTGGTCATTTCTTAGCTTTAGTGTCATTTCTTTGCTTTAGTATGTCATTTCTTTGTTTTAGTGTCATTTCTTTGCTTTAGTGTCATTTCTTTGCTTTAGTGTCATTTCTTTGCTTTAGTGTCATTTCTTTGCTTTAGTGTAATTTCTTTGCTTTAGTGTCATTTCTTTGCTTTAGAGTCATTTCTTAGCTTTTGTGGATCATTTCTTTGCTTTCATGGGTCATTTATTTTCTGATATTGGTCATTTCTTTGCTTTGGTGGATCATTTCTTTGCTAGTATGGGTCATTTTTTTGCTGATGTGTTTCTTTGATTTAATAATAATTTTTGTTACCTTTGTTTCGAGAACTAATAAGGGGGGAGTGTACCCTCATTTTTGCATGTTTCCTGGTGCTAGATCTCATGTTCTGATTTCCTGGTACTAGGTCTCATGTTCTGGATTCTTGGTATGAGATCTCATGTTCTGACTTCCTGGTACTAGATCTCATGTTCTGACTTCCTGGTACTAGATCTCATGTTCTGACTTCCTGGTACTAGATCTCATGTTCTGGCTTCCTGGTAGTAGATGTTTTGTATTGGCTTCCTAAAGATAGAGGCAATTAGTTTCAACATACTAACTCATTCTTCTCTTTATCCACAAGCATGACGGAATACGTTTTGTTACAGATTGGCTACAATACTTACTCTTTTCCGTTTAACACATCGAGGTTCATCAAAGCTTTTGGGTTACTTTGAACTTACATTATGGGATAACCATCTCCCAAATCTTCTTAGTTGTAACTTAATACATGCACCCACTGAAGCCATTTATGTAAATAAAATGGTGACGCAGGGCATTTCCATTCTCTGGACTACATTCTGCTGGAAATAGTATAGCTATTGTCCTGCTGCAAGATAGATCCAGCGAGAGTTTGAGAATGAGTGCGGAAGAATAAGTCTACAAAAGATTGTTTGTCAGGAGGTGATACTACCAAGAGATTATTAACATCATAAACTTGTTGCATCCTTCTTCTTCCTCTTCTGCATGTGTTCTCAAACTCCTGCAGACTAGCAGGATGCAGTCCTAAAACGGCATGCATTGCATTATGATTTACAGCATTGCTGCAATATCTGCGCCTTTCAGCCTGACACATTTGAATTAGGCACTTTGGTCACTTTGACCCCCATATGGAATGAAATCAGATCATGACGTTTAGTATTATGAATTTAGCAAACAAGCAGGTAAAGACGCACTCCATAAAGATACAAACAGGGAGGTAAAATCTCAAACCCTTGAAGATACAGTTATTTAGCAAACAGGCAGGTGAAAACCCAAACAATTATGATACATTTATTTTGCAAACAGGCTGGTAAAAACCCATCCTGTGAAGATACAAACAGGCAGGTCAAAACTCACCCCATGAAGATACAAACAGGCAAGTTAAATACCACCCCATGACGATACAAACAGGCAGGTAAAAACCCACCCCATGAAGATACAAACAGGCAGGAAAAACCCACCCCATGAAGATACAAACAGGCAAGAAAAACCCATCCCATGAAGATACAAACAGGCAAGAAAAACCCATCCCATGAAGATACAAACAGGGAGGTAAAAACTCAACCCCATGAAGATACAGTTATTTAGCAAAAAGCAGGTTAAAACCCAAACAATTAAAATACAATTATTTAGCAAAACAGGCTGATAAAAACCCATCCCATGAAGATACGAACAGGCAGATAAAACCCCACCCCCATAAAGATACAAATCAGCAAATAAAAACCCACCCCCATGAAGATACAAACATCATGGAAAAAACCCACCCCATGAAGATACAATTACTGTCTTACCTATTATGAATGCATTGAAACAAAATCTGCCTCCAGGCAGACCCATTAGAGCTCAATCTCCCACAGGAAATGATGAAAGATATACATATTCATGACTCCAATGGCTCACTGGCTGAGCACACTTCTCATTCAACTTCTCATTCTGCCATGCAGATGTCCAGTTTTACTATAGTTCATTCATAAATAGTTGTCTACCGATAATGTCTATTTTCTTCGTAATTACTGAGCGTATAGTCTTCATATTTTTCATGAGTGTATTATTTCATAACCACGTTACAGATTTATGATTAAGTATTATCTAGAATGAACAGATTTGTCGTAGAAGTCGCTACGAATGTTGTTTTTAAGGTTGTAATAATTTTATTTAATGTGAAAAAGAAATTTTACAGTAATTTCTGGTATAGGTGTATCGCTCATTTTTGTAGCATGGGTAAAATTGAGGTATTTCGAATGTAATATTTTTCCTCCATTACTGTTCTATTCATAATCCGGTGAATCGTAAAGATCAATAATTGTAGTTGGTTGAATGAAGCATAAACCATCTTTCTGCCAATATTATTCTTCCACTTTCAACATATGGTCCTCACATTTAATCCAGAATTATTTGTCAATGAAAAGCCTTACGTAAGCAAATTGTCTTGTCAAAATAAGACAAAACATGACAAGATGCACACTAAAGACATTTCAGGGCAATATAATTCAATCAATGATGGCATCTTCGTATTTCATCATGCTTTTAATTGGTTACTACGTTCACACTTTGCCTAACAGCCAATAAATAATTGGAGAGCAAAAAAAAACAATAAACACATAATATGCATTTATCTTCATTGACAAAATGAATGGTAATTTCTGTCGTAAACCAGTCTACTTTTATGTCTGTTAACTATAGTTGTACTCTCAATACTCTAATCCTCAAATCAAATGTCAAACATGGTCCTTAACAACAAAACATAAAAAACAGCTGGTTACAACAGAGATGAGATGGCTGAGAAAAGCCACAGGAGTGATCAGAAGACATAGAATTATAAACGAGGTCATAAGAGAAAGAGTGGGTGTCATATCAATTCTACAATACATACAAAACCAACAGATACAATGGTTCAGTCATCTGGAAAGAATGCCATGTGATTTATTAGTTTATAAAGCATATATGAAGAGAGGGGAAGCAGAAAGAAAATCCAGGGGTAGATCAAGAGTACGCTGGATTGACAACATCAAAAAGACATTACACAAACACCAAATAACATTATCTGAAGCTGCCAAATAAGCGAGAGCAAGAACGCTGTATATCTCTCAGAACCTGTAAAGGGGAAAAAGAGGAAGGAAAGAAGAAGAATCCTCAAATTTCATTCATGTTGTTTCATTAGTCTTAGTGTCTGCATCCACCGTCATGCTTGTGCTTCTGAAGTGTTTTTAGTACATCCCCTTATACATTGTCCACTTTCCATTATTTACGCTTTCAAAGCAAGGCTGTCTGCTCTGTCATTACTTCAAACACTGGTGTACCCTGCACAGCAGACCCATATGACACCACAGAGGTTAAATATGGCTATAGAAGTTGTCCGGCATATCAATAACGGTGCTTTTGAATCTATTTTTAGTAATAAGAATCTTTTAGAAAATATCCAATATCACGCATATTGACTGGTAAATATCCAATATCACGCATGTTGACTGGTAAATATCCAATATCACGCATGTTGACTGGTAAATATCCAATATCATGCATGTTGACTAATAAATACCCAATACCATGCATGTTGACTAAAAAATATCCAATACCACCCATGTTGACTAGTAAATATCCTCCATATTATTCTTCTTCTGTGTTCATTCTCAAACTCCTGCAAATTAGCAGGATGTATTCTGGAGAACGGAATTTAGTGTGTCATGGTTTACAGCATTACTGTGATATAGGCCTATGTACTTTTCATCTTGGCATATCCAACATCAGTATGGTATCTGGGTCACTTTGACTCTATGGAATGGGACAGTTAACTACACCCCAAAATCTCCTTAGTCACTTCTTATGACATGAATGAATGCAAACATTATTACTATCCTTTTTCCACGTTTCTGGCCTGGCTGCATAGGGATGACCCTTAACCATCATTAACTCACTGTATAGATCTATCTATTGTCTTTTCTCTACTTTTGCTGTGAGGCGTCCCGAATTGAATGATGATCGAATTTAGGGCTATTGCACATCTGGTCGCTTGATACGCAGTAATACTGTGCCATGTCAGAATGTTGATAACTCCTTTAATCCACCTTCTTTTTGGTCTTCCTCTGTATCTTGCTGTTTCCATTTTCATGTTGTATGCTCTTGCCGCTGGCCAATAAGGGTTCATTCTCATAAGGTGGCTGAACCATTTCTGCCTTTGTTTGGATCACTAAGTTAAATTCAAAAGCCATGCATTTATTTTAAAAACATACCAAGAGTAGATTCAATCTAACAGCAAATTTACGTACAACTATGGATCAACTCTTCACTGTGACTTTTGTTCTAGTTTCAAGGTATTGCCTAACCTTTGCAGAGTGATTACTAGAAGTTGTAATTAAAATTAAAGTATGTTAATTGAAACAGAATATTAATTTGGTATTAGTGTTTAGATTAGGGATGGGGGTTAGGGTTAGAATTTGTTATTAATTAATTAATTAATTAGTTATAATTGTAAAGTTTTAAAGTTCGCTGCCATTTGGTAAAGACATAGTTGATTGGGTATGCACAGTGCAAAATGCATGACATCAACTTCTTGAAAATGTACACAATGTGCTCTATCTTTATTTATAAACGATATTTATAGCACAGTGAAGAGTTGATCCATAGTTTTACCCAAATTTAATATTGACAACAACATAACCACTATTAAAAAACTGTCTATCCATATTACAACATTGTTTTTATTCTATTCTTACTAAATTATTTCATACATCTTTTTTTAGGTAACCAAAATCAGCTCAAGTGTACTACTGGTACCACGATGCCACCGCAAGTCACAACAAGTACGCCAGGTTCCGCAACTTCTCTCAAAGTTCTACCTTTCACCATAGTTATCTCCCTGTACATAATGTTATCGCATACCTTTGATTTCTTTAGGAGACTTAATCCGATTATAAACTTACTTACTTAATATTATCCATTGTTACAAAACATTCCATTTCTTATATATACATACATGTTGTGTGATATATGCTTGGCTGCTGATAACTTAAATATTTATATAACATTGTTTTTTATACAGTTTTTTTGTTTACAAATTTCATGTAAAATTATATATTTTATGAAATTTTTTTGCATAAAGAATCGTGAACATTAATAGACTTCAAGCAAAAACTTTGGTGGCTTTGATAGAAAAAACGTTGGTGGCTTTGGAGATTGAGGAACAATTATTGTTTAGTGTGTGATGATGATGTCTGTTTGGTTTGGATACCAGAAATTATGAGCAATAGATCCTTTGTATCTTTTTACAGTTGGACTAGGGTTGGCTTAAGTTGGCTTAAATGATTAGTTATTTAGCTAACAGGAAGGTAAAAACCGACCCCATGAAGGTACATTTTTTAGCAAATAGGGAGGTAAAAACCCAACCCCATGAAGATACATTTATTTAGCAAACAGGCAGGTGAAATCCCAAACAATTAAGATACAATTATTTTACAAACAGGCAGATAAAAACCCAACCCCATGAAGATAGTTATTTAGCATACAGGCAAGTAAAACTCATCCCATGAAGATACAAACAGGCAGGTTAAACCCACCTCATGAAGATAATTATTTAGCAAACAGGGAGGTAAAAACCCATGCCATGAAGATACAGTTTTTTAGCAAACAAGCAGGTGAAATTCCAAAAAATTAAGGTACCATTATTTTGCAAACAGGCAGGTTTGTTTGTTTGTTTTGCGTTCGCTCCATTGTAACCATCACGGATATCCGTGCGATTTCCGCCAGGAGCGTGATTACGTTGTGCCACCGTTATGCGCCTTGTAGGCCTAGCACATCCGATTTCAGCATGCCTTCACAATTCGGGTGGGCTACCCTTAGTCTGTGACAGCCTCTATATCTGTCTCCAGGCACGCGTAGTGGCGACTCTTCGCCCAGACGATTTTTGCTCTCGTCTGACTCGTACGAGGTGTTCCACTGTCTATGAACTTGCCTCATGTAATTGGATGTGCTGTGCCTGTGCCCATTGTGTACTGAATTGTTTCTCATCCGTGAGCCTGGTTCCTTAAGGGGAAGAACTCAACAGAGGAGTTGGACCCTGGCTCTTTCACCCCTTTTAGCCGAGGTGTCATTCACCGACATCGTGTACCCCTTGTCCAAGTCGAGTCTCACACCACGCGTTTGAGAGCAAGGCGTTCTCGAGCTGATCGTCCTTGTCCCAATAGCGCCTGAGCCCATCAGGTACTGAACCCTTTCTCTCTTCAAGTGTATTTCCGGTGTAGGAAAACCTGACAGTAGAGTTGGGCCAGGGCTAAATCGTTGTCCCTTTTGTGCCTGGGCCCATCGGGTATGGAACCCTTTCTCTCTGCAAGTGTACTTCCAGTATAGGAAACCTTGACAGTAGAGTTGAGCCAGGACTACCATCGTTGTCCCTTTCTTGCCTAAGCCCATCGGGTACAGAACCCTTTCTCTTCGCGAGCATATTTCCGGTTTAGGAAGGCTCGACATTAGAGTTGGATTAGGTCTTCTTGCTTTACCAAACGCCAATGAATAGGTCTGTGTCTCTGCCTGTAAGGAACACAGGTAACTAGAAGCTCGTCTCGAGCAGACGGAGCTTGTAGTTCCCCTTTCCTAGGAACTTTTCACTTTCTATTTGCAGTTCGCGCTGCCCTCTAGCGCTGTTCTGCCCTTTCATTGTTTCATTGTACTCGGTATGAAATTTATTTGTCTCACGCCATGCATCTACCTTTACGTGCATTTTACATTGGCCGCCCCTCCAATGTTCGAACTGGACTGACTAGCTTCACTGTATGTCGACAGTGTCTCTGTATGTGGTGATGATGGTGGTGTCGGAGATATTGTCTGTCTCTTGTGCAGTCAAATCTCTTTCCATCTGCTACCTCCACATTCTCGGACACGATCCCCAAATGATTTGGCCAGATTCAGCTCGAGCTGCTGTATTTCTGTTTCCAGTGTGCACCGCGTGGTTGTACATTTGGGATCTTGGTTATCTGCTAACCCTGGGTCCACCTAGAGCAATGCGTTCCCTTTGCACCCCAAACAGGCAGGTAAAAACCCATCCCCTGAAGATACAATTATTTAGAGAACAGGGAGGTAAAAACCCTTCCCAAGAAGATACAGACATATAAAACTCAACCCCCATGAAGATACACACAGGCAGGTAAAAACCCAACCCATTAAGATACAAACAGGCAGGTAAAACCCCACTCCATGAAGGTACAAACAGGCAGGTTAAAAAAAACCATTCTCCCATAAAGATACAATTACTGTCTTACCTATTATAAATGCATCAAAACAAAATCTGCTTCCAGGCAGATCCATTAGTGCTCAATCTCCCACAGGAAATGATGAAGGATATACATATTGATGACTCCAATGGCTCACTGGCTGAGCACACTTCTCATTCTGCCATGCAGATGTCCAGTTTTACTATAGTTCATTCATAAATAGTTGTCTACTGATATTGTCTATTTTCTCCGTAATTACTGAGCGTATAGTCTTCATATTGTTCATGAATGCATTATTTCATAACCACGTTGCAGATTTATGATTAAGTATTATCTAGAATGAACTGATTTGTCGTAGCAGTCACTACGAATGTTGTTTTTTAAGGTAGTAGTAATTTTATTTAATGTGAAAAAGAAATGTTACAGTAATTGCTGGTATAGGTGTATCATTCATTTTTATAGCATGGGTAAAAATTGAGGTATCCCAAATGTAATATTTTTCCTCCCTTATTGTTCTATTCATAATCCGATGAATCATAGAGATCGATAATTTTAATTTGTTGAATGAAGCATAAACCATCTTTCTGCCATTATTCTACTTCCACTTTCAACATATGGTCCTCATATTTAATCCAGAATCCTTTGTCAATGACTGAGAGCATGGTATATGAAATTTTCTGAAAATCATTCAATTTGAAGGTTTTATTTTCCTTTCCCACTGCTCCCTTAATTTTAGCCCAAACAAATTCTATTGGATTTAAATGTGAATGGCCCATGACATGTGTTCTTTTTGAGGGCTTAGAAATACTATGAAATAGAGTACCTTGTCTCACTTCTTGTGAAAAAAAAACTTGTATAATCTCATAGTTATACTTTTCAGTTTAATAAATTTAACTTTCAAAGACAGGGTTATAATATAGTTGTAAATGCTGCTTTATGATATGCTGTACTTATTTTCAAAAACATGATAGTTGAAGACATTACAATAAAAATATGTTGAATATGAGATACACCTTTGATAGAAATGACATTTTGCTATTTTTTTATATATATATTCAACTATGACATCTTTAAAAAAAGTGCTTACTTAATGTTGCACACATGTAAATATTAATTTCCGTTCTAAGATTTTGCTATTTGATGCAATGAATAGCCTTTTGTAAGCAAATTTTCTTGTCAAAATAAGACAAAACATGACAAGATGCACACTAATGACATTTCAGGGCAATATAATTCAATCAATGATGAGGTCTTCATATTTCATCATGCTTTTAATTAGCTATTACATTCACACTTTGCCTAATAGCCAATAAATAATTGGAGAGCAAAAAAAACAATAAACAAATAATATGCATTTATCTTCATTGACAAAATATATGATAATTTCTGTTGTAAACCAGTCTACTTTTATGACTGTCAATTGTAGTTGTACATTTAATACTATAGTCCTCAAATCAAATGGCAAACATGGTTCTTAACAAAAAAACATAAAAAACAGCTGGTTACAACAGAGATGAGATGTCTGAGAAAAGCCACAGGGGTGACCAGAAGACACAGAATTAGAAACGAAGTCATAAGAGAAAGAGTGGGTGTCATATCAATTCTACAATAATACAAAACCAATAGATACAATGGTTCGGTCATCTGGAAAAAATGCCGTGTGATTCATTAGTTTATAACTAATATATGAAGAGAGGGGAAATAGTAAGAACAGGCAGGGGTAGATCTAGAGTACTCTGAATCGACAACATCAAAGAGATATTTCACAAACACCAAATAACATTATCTGAAGCTGCCAAAAAAATAAGAACAAGAACACTGTATCTCTCTCAAAACCCATAATGGGTAAAAGAGGAAGGAAAGAAGAAGAAAAAGAATCCTCAAATTTCATTCATGATGTTTCATTAGTCTTAGTGTCTGCATCCACCGCCATGCTTGTCTCCTGAAGTGTTTTTAGTACATCCCCTTATATATTGTCAAATTTCCATTATTTACGCTTTCAAAGCAAGGCTGTCTGCTCTGTCATTACTTCAAACACTGGTGTGCCCTGCACAGCAGACCCATATGACACCACAGAGGTTAAATATGGCTATAGATGTTGTCTGGCATATCAACAATGGTCATTTCGAATCTATTTTTGGTACTAAGAATCTTTTAGAAAATATCCAATACCACGCATATTGACTAGAAAATATCCAATACCACGCATGTTGACTAGAAAATATCCAATACCACGCATATTGACTAGAAAATATCCAATACCACGCATGTTGACTAGTAAATATCCAATACCACGCATGTTGACTAGTAAATATCCAATACCACGCATATTGACTAGAAAATATCCAATACCACGCATATTGACTAGAAAATATCCAATACCACGCATATTGACTAGAAAATATCCAATACCACGCATATTGACTAGAAAATATCCAATACTACGCATATTGACTAGAAAATATCCAATACCACGCATATTGACTAGAAAATATCCAATACCACGCATATTGACTAGAAAATATCCAATACCACGCATATTGACTAGAAAATATCCAATACCACGCATGTTGACTAGAAAATATCCAATACCACGCATATTGACTAGAAAATATCCTCCATATTATTCTTCTTCTGTGCTTGTTCTTAAATCCCTGCAAATTAGCAGAATATATTCCGGAGAACAGAATGTGGTGTGTCATGGTTTGCAGCATTACTGTGATATAGGCCTAACACTTCATCCTTGCATATCTGACATCATTTTGCCCCCTTTCTGGCCTGGCTGCATAGGGGTGACCCTTAACCATCATTAACTCGCTGTATGGATCTATCTATTGCCTTTTCTCTACTTTTGTTGTGAGACATCCCAGATTGAATGATGATCGGTTTTAGGGCTATTGCACGTCTGGTCGCTTGATACGCAGTAATACTGTGCCATGTCAGAATGTTGGTAACTCCTTCAATTCACCTTCTTTTTGGTCTTCCTCTGTATCTTGCTGTTTCCATTTTCATGTTGTATGCTCTTGCCACTGGCCAATAAGAGTTCAATCTAATAAGGTGGCTGAGACATTTCTGCCTTTGTTTGGATTACTAAGTTAAATTCAAAAGACATGCATTTTTTAAAAACATGCCAAGAGTAGATTCAATCTAGCAGAAAATGTATGCACAACTACGGAACAATTCTTCACTGTGACCTTTGTTCTAGTTTCAAGATATTACCTAACCTTTAGAGATAAGATGTCAAAAGGCAAATGCAGTAACATACCAACTGTCACCGCTACTTCTTCACCCCAAGATCGAGATGGAAGCTAAGAGACAAATGATCTACAGTATATTCCTACCAACACTGTGTTATCAGTGCCAAACCTGGTCTCTCTCTCATCTTCACATTACAGGAAGATAGTGACATGTGAGATGAAATGCGTGAGGAAAGCTGCCGGGGTCACCAGGCTTGATAGATTGCGAAATGAATATATCAGGGAAAGAATAGGTATAATATTTTGTACAGATTAAGTGGTTTGGCCACTTTATGAGAATTCATCACAAAACGTTGCACATACAATCATATAACCAAATAAGACCAAGGAAAAGATGGATAAAAAACATCAGGGACATCTTGAACAGACACGGTTATAGCACAGCCAAGGCCACACATCTGGCTTTAGAACGCAAGCTCGAGTTCCAATCACCCCTACGCTTAACGGCAAGAGTTGATCACAAACCACCTGGGGAAAGACATGATTCATCGTGATTACTAGAAGTTGTAATTAAAATTAAAGTATGTTAATTGAAACAGAATATTAATTTGGCATTAGTGTTTAGATTAGGGATGGGGGTTAGAATTTGTTATTAATAAATTAGTCATAATTGTAAAGTTTTAAAGTTCGTTGCCATTTGGCAAAGACATAGTTGATTGGGCATGCACAGTGGGAAATGCATGATGTCAATTTCCTAAAAATGTAAACAATGTGTGCTATTTATAGCACAGTGAAGAGTTGATCAGTAGTTTTACCCAAATTTAATATTGACCGCAACATAACCACTATTAAAAAACTGTCTATCCATATTACAACATTGTTTTTATTCTATTCTTACTAAATTATTTCATACATCTTTTTTTTTAGATAACCAAACTCAGCCCACGTATAGTGCTGGTACCACGATGCAACCACAAGTCACAACAAAGTCAGGTTCCGCAACTTCTCTCAAAGTTCTACCTTTCACCATAGTTGTTTCCCTGTATATAATGTTATCACATACCTTTGATTTCTTTAGGAGACTTAATCCGATTATAAACTTACTTACTTAATATTATCCATTGTTACAAAACATTCCATTTCTTATATATACATACATTGTTGCGTGATATATGCTTGGCTGCTGATAACTTAAATATTTATATAACATTGTTTTTGATACAGTTTTTTGTTTACAAATTTCATGTAAAATTATATATTTTCTGAAATTATTTTGGTGTGAAGAATCATATACATAAATAGACTTCAAGCAAAATCTTTGGTGGCTGTGATGGAAAAAATATTGGTGGCTTTGTAGATTGAAGAACAATTATTGTTTAGGTGTATGATGATGATATCTGTTTGGCTTGGATACCAGGAGTTATGAGCAATAGAACCTTTGTATCCTTTTTTTGCTTTTTCTGTCTTTGCTATCAAATAATCAGCATCAGTATTCATGTGATTTGGAAAGCTGGTTGTGCTGCTAGTTTTACAGAAGAGCTGCATTAATTGTGCCTTTTGCTCAGCATATTCTATGTTGACATGTGTTTAATTCAGATAGACTTTCCTAGCATGTGACAGCATTTCTGTTTTGTCACTATGGAGCGAGTCTGTATCAGTTCTAGGCCATGATGGTTTATCACTCAGTGTGCCCTTATAGTTTACAGGTTAAAACATGTGTCCATTGGTGGCAGCAAATGAGGAGAAAGTACACAGGGATTTTGATTTGGGTCGACTACGTCTATCTTGTACAAGGCGTTCCTCTGTTAGTGAACTATCTTGTGCAATTAAATGGGCCATTGTTCTCTGTGTTCTCAGGTGCTGAACCTTATCTCCACTGTGATGGTGGTTCCAGTATAGGAAATATCTCAATAATAAAGTTGGACTAGGGTTGGCTTGAGTTTTTAGGGGCTGTCCATATATTTTGTCAATAGTTTTTTAACAATTATGACCCCCCCCCCCCCCCTTCCATTTTATTTACTGTTAAAAACTGTCAAGAGTTCAGGAACCACCATTTAATAATGTCACAAAATTAACCCCACTGCCTAAAACATTTCTCTCAAAAAAGGACATGAAAAACTATTAAAATATTCATTTTAAAAAAAAAAATTATTCAAGGAATTTAAGTCTTTTCTTTCTTTATTCTTTTTTGCTTTATACCCTTTTGTGTCTTGCAGTGTCAAGGGTAGAAGAGTTTTATGGAGAAGGTTTTTTTGTGTGCTTCATATATGTTTGTTTTCGTTGACTCCTTTATTTCTATAATCCATTGTTTGCATGGTCTGCCCCTTGCTTTGTATCCATCGTGTCTGTATAGTAATACTTTTTGAGGTACACTGTCTGATGGTAATCTGGAATCATGTGAAAACCACTTCTGATGTAATCCAGGATTGACATTGTGTTTGTTAGTTTTCTGATGTTTTCGTTTCTGATTTTATCTCTTATTGTTACTCCACGGATTCTAAGTGGACAAGTCATTTCTGTTGTAACAAATTTTCTTTTCGAAATTGCATTGGTGTATAAAAAAAAGAGTATTGTTGATGTTAACTTTTGTCATTCCCCCTCTGTCCCCTTATCAAAAACTGTCACACTTTTTCCTATCCCCCCCCCCCCCCCCCCCCCGCAAATTGTTGCCATATTTAGTGAACAACCCTTGGCAGAGTTTACTACTTGATGAACTTGTCCGTGATTAAGCCTCTACCCACATTTTTTTTGTAGCAGGACAGTATGGTATCCAGCCTTTACCTTTCCAATCCAACATATCCTGGATAAGAGAGATTTATCCACTGTGTCATATGTATTTCGCTAGATGTTGATTAATTAGTTGTCTCTTCAATCTTATATCAGTGTCACGCCCCTCATTTACCATTAATCACCTCAAAGTTTGTTTATCTATTTCCATGACAACACATGATCAAAATGTATGATGATCCTTTTACAGTTCTAGCTCTGTGAGAACTGTATTACAACTAAAGAACAAATATTAAACAATCCAAATAACGATTGTTACATTTGTTGTGTTTTTATTTTCTTAATCATTATTAATTCATTAAATATTAGGTATGTTCATTATCCTCTTCGCACACCATACATTTCCATAGGTGCTCAGATCTCCGGGTCAGTAAATCTCTCAGGGTATTAACGGCTGATGGTTCAGGTTCAATATTGGTTCAGTGTTCTTTTTGAAATATTACAATGTTATGTGTTATCTACGGACTACACCTATTCTCGATTCTGACTAGTTTTTAGATATCTCAAATCCTCCGATCGTGCAGACTCATAAAAAAGCACTGAGTAAGTCTGCTCAGTCCATACCATCTGTTATGATGATGAGGCTAGCTAAGTGTGTTTTTTTCAGCAATAGAGTACAACATGAAAATGAAAACGGCAAGATGCAGAAAACGACCAAGGTGAAGGTGGATTGAATGAGTTATAAAATAATCTGAAATGTCACAATATTACAACACATCAAACAACCAAATGTTCCATAGCCTTAAACCCGATCGTTATTCACTACTGCGACGTCTTACAAAAACAGCATAGAAAAGAGAATAGACAGATTAAATAGTTCAGTAGAAATTTTACACTGCCGTTGCTTCCTAGCGCCATTCCCACTTATAACAATACTGGATCTATTTTCTTTCAGTACCCTGTGGAGATAGGACTCCGATTGTCGTTCTCCAACGAATTCTGCACGTCGATGTTCTATTCGCCTGTGCCCAAGATGTCCCATTTATTCGGTTTTTCAACTTTTCTCTTTCTCAGTGGGTTTCAGTCCAGAACCTGTCTGGTTATGTTGTCAGCCTTCTTTCTGATGGTGCGTCCTATCTAATTTTCTACATTGTATCTTTACACCCGCTGGACCGTGTGTGTTCTCTTCCAAAACTCACCATTTGATATCAACACTAACCGTCTTCTGCGTTCCGCATCTGCGGTCATGTTATATTGTCAGGTCTGTTGTCAGGGCGAAGTCCACTGTCTTCTCTATGTAATCAAAATCAGCACTCCGGGCCCTAGAACACACACACACACAGAAAAAAAAAACCAGGTTGCAATATCAGCAGATAAAAATACCATATATCCACGTCATATGGCGCAGAAGTCACCATCCAATGGATACCTGGCCATGCCGGAGTCCCTGAAAACGACACGGCTGATAAACTATCTAAGAGATGTGCTGCGCCTCCCAGTTTTCCCCAAAGATCTCCCTACATACATGCAAACAAATCCTAAGAAACAAGCACAGACAAGAATGGATACGACAGTGGGCCAGCTCAAAAACTGGACGATCACTGTGAACAACCAACAGAAACTCGACCCTCTGAGACAAATCGAGAGAGCAAACCAGAGTCTCGCATTCCGACTAAGAACAGGTCACGACCCGTTAATAAATACCTGAATCAATCAATCAATCAATAAAACCCTTAACCCTTCAGGGTCGTAGGGGTACCACATTGGAAGCTTCAGCACACAGAGTCCTCCAGCGAATTCTATCCTCAGCGATGCGGATGAGTGTGGAAATATCTAGCCCTGTCCATTCCTTGATGTTGTCTGTCCATGTCTTTATTTGTCCTCCTCTGCTTCTTCCACCCTCGACAGTTCCCTGCAGTATTGTTTTTGACAAGGAATCGTGCCTGCATACATGTCCGAACCATGCTAGTTTTCGTAGTTTCACTATTGAAAGCAATGGCTCCTGGACACCTGCACACATCTCTACTTTATTTCTTACGTACACATTGGTCTTATGTTCCCTATAGGAAATTCGTAGAATTCTTCTGTAGCATTTATACTCGAAAGCCTGTAATCTTCTCTCCATGTCCGCAGTGAGTGTCCAACTCTCACAACCATACAACACAACGGAAAGCACCAGCGACCTATACAGTTTGATTTTCACTCCAACACTGATGTTGCTTTTCCAAATCACAGTTAGCCTTGACAAGGACGCTAAAGCCATCTCCAGCCTTATTTTTAGTTCTGCTTTGCATTTACCATCGCTGCATAGGCCTATACTGGATCCGAGGTATTTGAAGGTATTCACCTCTTCAAGCGTATGTCCATTATGTCCTCTTCAAGCTTATGACAGCTGGAGAGGAGATGGGCACCACTAGCTAAACCTTTTGCCCACTGAAATACTACAATGGAATACCTGAATAGAATACATCCATTACACGAACCAAATTGCAGACGCTGTAACGCACAAGAGGAGACTGTCGAACACCTACTACTGCAGCGCCCCAACCTAACAGACATCCGACAAGAACTATTACCAACTCTTCCAACTATACACAACACACTCTACACAACTGCACCACAGATGAGGAGTACCTGTGCATTCGCCATAGGCCTATGGGTTATCAAAAGCTGCCTGCTCACAGCGAGAAGAAGGGGTTGAATCATCATTATCTCCGGTCAAAGCGGCTGCCCCATATCGTTTGTCCTCGACAGTCGAATTTATAGACGTTCGCTAAAACGTAAACATGAACTAGTCTCCGATTTGCGAGAAATATTTTGGTTGGCATTGGCTATTTTTTGGCATGGGACTCCAAGTATATAAATAACGGCCAATTAAAAGTCCAACAATAATCAAAAAATGTAACGAATGGGGTCCACATTATTTCAGTTAGGAGGCATATAATGTCAAGGGTCACGGTTTGTCTCAAATCTGTATCCTCGAGCCAGATCCGCTTTACATTTCTATAATAGCGTGTGTACACTAATTTTCCGACCATCTAATGCGAAGTCAACGACGGAGACATTCATTGATAAATATCTGAAGTTTTACTGTAATTTGTTTTCCATTTTCAGAGTCATTAAGCAATTAACATTCTGAGTGTATCAGGAAGAATCCTGGGTGGATACATTTTGGAACGTCTAAAAGAAGTAATAAATGTGAAATTATTGGAGAAATGTGGGAGTTTGCTATCCCATCAAATATAGGTCAAATTGACACAGAAGTGGTGCTGAAGTCGGTGTCATGTTGGCACAACGCATTACGCTCTCTGAATTACAACCTGCTAATGTGGAGAAATTTGAGAACGAACAAAGAAGGTGAAGAGAGGAACAGACATGATTTCAAGCAAATAGATTATGCACAGATCAAAGAAATGAATTTAAAATTAGTATACAACAATTTTTTGAATGACAATTGAACCGCCTGTGTGGCAACTGTCAACCGCCCATGTGACAACAGGGAACTGGACTTCTATCTGGTTCATGGTGCAAGAATAAGGCCACTGTCTTCTTTCCAGTCATGTTGCTGGAGGCGACTAAGGAAAGTTGGGGGGGGGGGAAATAAGCTGACAACTGTCACCTGTGGAAATATAATGAATATAAAATCTTGTCTTAATTATTTATTTTTGTTTTCTGTCAAATAGTCCCCATGTGTGACGAAGAGATGCAAGTCAGTGGACATTGTACATTTGCCCTTTTGTGACAGACTCTTAGATAACGGGAATGCTAGATGGGTCATCGCTGCAGATGGATCAAGAAATCTGACAGAAGAATGGTTAGTTAATTGTCCCAGAAGTGTTGGCTGTGCTCCCGTCAGGATGTGGCTATCCTGGGATACAGGCGCACTGGGATGCATCCCTTCGGGGACTAAATGTGCATCCATTAACCTCCCTTACACAACCAGATATTTAAGACAATCTTACGTGAGTCCAGGTGTCACGTAAGTTAACAACTGAAAAGAACCTGTGTTTTGTCTGAAAGACTATTGTCTGTCAAGATCCAACTGCTCACAACTAAATGGATTATTTTTTCATCATCAATGAATGGCAGACATCTCTGTATGTAAATTTGTAGACTTCCAAATATATTTCTTCTTCTTTCGTTCACTTGAAACATGTCTATATATGTAATTCTGTCTCCTTAATAAAACTCACTGTCTTTTGTAGTTCATACAGTGTCCCATAGAGTTTTGATTCCAGTGTTGTTTCCTCTGGCCAATATGTCTGCCTCAGCGTTTCATGCTCAGAACAGTCTTGAAGTATATGTTTGGCACTCTGTGCTGCCTGTCCACATGTACACATGGCCGTGTTGCCAATCTTGAACTTTGTATACATGTGACTGCGGAGTCGATTGTGTCCTGTTCTGAGATGTAGAATTATAACTTGTTCTGGTCTGTTCATAATATGATAGTCATCTTGTGTTGGTGTTTGTGGCTTTCTTATTGACTTGATCATCTGTTTTTTCTGATGGTAGATTTGTTTGTTTGTTTTGCGTTCGCTCCATTGTAACCATCACGGATATCCGTGCGATTTCCGCCGGGAGCGTGATTACGTTGTGCCACCGTTATGCGCCTTGTAGGCCTAGCACATCCGATTTCGGCATGCCTTGACAATTCGGGTGGGCTACTCTTAGCCTGTGACAGCCTCTATATCTGTCTCCAGGCACGCGTAGTGGCGACTCTTCGCCCAGACGATATTTGCTCTCGTCTGACTCGCACGAGGTGTTCCACTGTCTATGAACTTGCCTCGTGTAATTGGACGTGCTGTGCCTGTGCCCATTGGGTACTGAACCGTTTCTCATCCGTGAGCCTGGTTCCTTAAGGGGAAGAACTCAACAGAGAAGTTGGACTCTGGCTCTTTCGCCCTCTTAGCCGAGGTGTCCTTCACCGACATCGTGTACCCCTTGTCCAAGTTCGAGTCTCACACCACGCGTTTGAGAGCAAGGCGTTCTCGAGCTGAGCGTCCTTGTCCCAATAGCGCCTGAGACCATTAGGTACTGAACCCTTTCTCTCTTCAAGTGTATTTCCGGTGTAGGAAAACATGACAGTAGAGTTGGGCCAGGGCTAAATCGTTGTCCCTTTTGTGCCTGAGCCCATCGGGTACGGAACCCTTTCTCTCTGCAAGTGTACTTCCGTTATAGGAAACCTTGACAGTAGAGTTGGGCCAGGACTACCATCGTTGTCCCTTTCTTGCCTAAACCCATCGGGTACAGAACCCTTTCCCTTCGCGAGCATATTTCCGGTTTAGGAAGGCTCGACATAAGAGTTGGGTTACGTCTTCTTGCTTTAACAAACGCCAATGGATGGGTCTGGGTCTCTGCCTGTAAGAAACACAGGTAACTAGAAGCTCGACTCGAGCTGACGGAGCTTGTAGTTCCCCTTTCCTAGGGACTTTTCACTTTCTATTTGCAGTTCGCGCTGCCCTCTAGCGCTGTTCTGCCCTTTCATTGTTTCATTGTACTCGGTATGAAATCTATTTGTCTCTCGCCATGCATCTACCTTTACGTGCATTTTACATTGGCCGCCCCTCCAATGTTCGGACTGGACTGACTAGCTTCACTGTATGGTGACAGTGTCGCTATATGTGGTGATGCTGGTGGTGTCGGAGATATTGTCTGTCTCTTGTGCAGTTAAATCTCTTTCCATCTGCTACCTCCACATTCTCGGACACGATCCCCAAATGATTTGGCCAGAATCAGCTCGAGCTGCTGTATTTCTGTTTCCAGTGTGCACCGCGTGGAGGTACATTTGGGATCTTGGTTATCTGCTAACCCTGGGTCCGCCTAGAGCAATGCGTTCCCTTTGCACCCCTGATGGTAGGTGATTGGTATATCTGGTTGGTCTTCGGCAGCACCTTCCTTAGCCAGTTGGTCTGCTTTTTCGTTTCCTGGTATTCCACAGTGAGAGGGTATCCACTGCATGGTTACCCTATACTGGTAAGACAATTCGCTAAAGAGTTTTTTCAAGTCTGTTAGTTTTCCAGACTGGAGAGCTTGAAGCACTGACCTTGCATCTGTCAGGAATACCACAAGCTGTAGGTCAGAGTTGGAGTTTAGCAGGAAATATATTTTAATAGTATAAATCGTACATTGATGTGAACCAAATGAAGACATTATGGAATATTAAAGAAATGTATCGCCCGTGTGTTGCCGGGGCCCAAAGGAGAGCAAAGAATAGCAACACTGTTTACCCTCCACGTATGTCATAAAAGGATAAGGAGGTTATGGGATGAAGTTGGCTGTCCCATCCCATATAGGGTCAGTGACCCAAAGCCATTCTGAAGTCGGATGTGTCAGGCCGAAAGGCGCAGATATCGCAGCAATGCTGTAAACCATGACACAACACATTCCGTTCTCCGGACTACATCCTGCTAATCTGCAGGAGTTTGAGAACGAACGCAGAAGAAGAAGAAGAAAAAATAAATGTATTGAAACAAATTATACAAGATTTTGATATGCCAGCCATACGCAATCTATTTCCATAGAAAAGCTCTCAGTACCCCTTTGACGTTAAATTAGGAGTTAGACAAGGATTTTTTTGTTGTTGCTATCCCGCCATTTATTCTCATGGTTATATATTAGGGTAATGAGATAACCAAACTAAGCGAAGGAAAACAGTAATACAGTGGACATTTCAACGTAATTGAAGTATATGGATTGTATAATTTAATTATGTCTACTAGCATAGTAGACAGATGGATCACAATCACTCCATCATATATAATGATGAATTGTGGACAGAACACACCAGTGATCGGTGTGGGTAGAGATTAAATCTAGAAAATAGATGTGGCACACTTTCAGAAAGAAGCCTGGCAACATAACTAGACAGACTGTATTCTTCTTCTTCTTCAGCGTTCGCTCTCAAATAACCACAACGAATATTTCGTGTGATTTCCTCCGAGGTGCGTGAAGTACGTTGTGATGCAAGTTCCACAGTAAAACCGTGATTATTTGCACCCCGGTTGGCCACTTGTGGTCAGGACGTCCGAGGTCCAACACATCCGTTTTCGTCATTCCTTTATTTCGGGTTTGGTCCCTAGTCTGTGACAGCCTGTGTATCTGTCGCCGGGCACGCTGGTGTGTAGTGCCTCTTCGCCAAGACGCCTGTCGAGCGCGTCTATCTGGTACGAGGTGTTCCACTGTCTATGAACCCATCTTGTGCAATTGGAGGTACTCTGCCTGTGTCCATCGAGAACTGAACCGTTTCTCATCCGCGAGCCTCGTTCCGTATGAGGAAGAACTCGTCTGATGAGTTGGACCCTGGCTCGTTCGCCCTCCTACCCGAGGCGTCGTTCACAGACATCGTGAGCCCTCGTCCAAGTTCGAGTCTCGCACCACGCGTTTGAGAGCAAGGCGTTCTAGAGCTGAGAAACCTTGTCCCAATAGCGCCTGAGCCCATCAGGTACTGAACCCTTTTTCTCTGCAAGTGTATTTCTGGTGTAGGAAATCTTGACAGTAGAGTTGGGCCAGGGCTGCCATCGTTGTCCCTTTTCTGCCTAAGCCCATCGGGTACGGATCCCTTTCTCTTTGCGAGCTTATTTCCGGTTTAGGAAGGCTCGACGTTAGAGTTGGGTTAGGCCTTCTTGCTTTTCCGAACGCCCATGATTGGGTATGGGTCTCTGCCTATAAGGAGCACAGGTAACTAGAAGCTCGTCTCGAGTTAACAGAGCTTGTAGTTCCCCTTTCCTAAGAACGTGTTCCTTTCTATTTACAGTTCGCGCTGCCCTCTGGCGCTGTTCTGCCTTTCATTGTGTTATTGTACTCAGTATGACATCTATTAGTCTCTCGACATGCCATCAATCTCCACGTAACTTTTACATTGGCCGCCCCTCCAATGTTCAGCGTCACTGTATGTCGACAGTGTCACAGTATGTGGTGATGCAAATGGTGTCGGAGATGCTGTCTGTCTTTTATGCAGTCAAATCTCTTTTCATCTGCTACCTCCACATTCTCGGACACGATCCCCAAATGATTTGGCCCGAACCAGCTCGATCTGCTGTATTTCTGTTTCCAGTGTGAACAGCGAGGAGGTACATTTGGGATCTTGGTTATCTGCTAACCATGGGTCCGCCTAGAGCAATGCTTTCCATTTGCACCACAGACTGTACTATACCCCTAAAGGAAAGACGAGAGTTCTAAAATGAGGAACACCTGCAGAAGAAAAGTGGAGGAAGATACAAAACAAAATGGGACTTCGTGAACACAGTTGGACAGTGCAGCACAGAAATCGTTTCTTCTTCAGCGTTCATTCTAAAACTCCCGTTGGTTCTCTCTTTTAATATTCTTCTTCTTCTTCTGCGTTCGTTCTCAAACTCCTGAAGATTAGCAGGATGTAGTCCGGAGAACGGAATGCGTTGTGTCATGGTTTACAGCATTGCTGTGATATCTGCGCCTTTCGGCCTGACACATCCGACTTCAGCATGGCTTTGGGTCACTGACCATATATGGGATGGGACAGCCAACTCAATCCCATAACCTCCTTAGTCGCCTTTTACGACATGCATGGAAGGTAAACAGTGTTGCTATTCTTTGCTCCCCTTTCGGGCCTCGGCAACACACGGGCGCTCTTTTAATATGACAATCATCGTACTAAATGTCCAGCAGGATGTAGTCCAGATAATATAAATATTATTTGTGCCAAAGGCATGACACATTCGTCTTCGGTGAAGAAATTGTTTGATACCAATAGTTGCCGTCCTATATTCCACAGGATCGACTCAGCAAGGATGGGGAAATCAAAGAAGGTTGAGGGACGGATTGAATTAGACGCATTAAAAAAAAACAACTAGCGCAACGTGCAAAAACAGCGCAACGTAAAAGAAAAACAAATACCATGATATCCCAGATTTGTTATTAGTTGTTTCTCAACCAGTATATTGCCAGATTTGTTATTAGTTGTTTCTCAACTAGTATATTACCAGATTTGTTATTAGTTGTTTCTCAACCAGTATATTACCAGATTTGTTATTAGTTGTTTCTCAACTAGTATATTACCAGATTTGTTATTAGTTGTTTCTCAACCAGTATATTACCAGATATTTTATTAATTGTTTCTCAACCAGTATATTACCAGATTTGTTATTAATTGTTCCAACAACAATAAGTCCTCTCTTTAAAATGTGATGGACATTGTAAGTATAAGTTAGTTCAAATATATCACCATGAGAACCCGCTGTTCACATCTCATGAGACGATATTGCTATACAGTGGATTCCTATCCACTCAAACACACCTGACAAGGACGATATATCAAGATAGCAAGACAAGAATAGCCATACACACAAACTATCACGCACACAGTTAAATTGATTTTGAAATATGTGAACAAAGATACTTTGCTGCACAGATTGTCACGAGGAACAATGGGGGAGAAATCTATAAACATATGACCAGTCCAGAGGAGGAGGAAACTGACATCACTGTTTTTCCTATGGCTGAGGCCCATCATAGAGGCACAGTGACTCAGGACGTGACAATCTTTTTGACTTGAACATTTGGTTGCATGCCTGGAGCAATAGAGATGTTCGGCATAACCAGTAGTCAATTGGTGGCGGGGAATGAGCACAGTGAACCCTATCTTGGCTACAGTGGCTAGGAACAATGCAAAGGTTGAAACCTACCTTCCTGGAGGTGTGATAGTTATTATCTGGCTCTGTCCCGGGGTGGGCTGAAAATCCACAGACTTCCCAGCAATATAATGCCATCTAATGGCATTAGGTCAAAGGGCATTAGCCCATGGACCGCTTGATCAGCAACCAACCAACCATGACCAGTCCAAATCTCACAGACAACATCGGATTCCTGAGAAAAAAAGACCAAATATAATCTTCCGACTTCGCACACAACATGTGCAGCTTAACAACTATCTGTGTGTCAAAGGTCATGATCCCTTGTACGCTGTATCAGCAACCAACCAACCATCGTCTGAATAGCATACAATAACAACACACTCCATGGTAACGGCAGTGAACTCATCTCTGCGAAACTGTGTACATCACCTTTCTGAATGTCCAGCACTGGGTGACTCAAAGAAAATGCTACTCCCTACGAGGCCGGATAGAACACCTTATATGGAATAAAACTAAAGCTCACAATACATTCATATATCACATAATGGCAAGAAGAAACAGAATCAAATTAATTATATATTTTAGACAATTTAAAACACGTAGGTATCAGCAAAGTCTTGCTGGGATGGACAAGATACAGTCTGTCATAGTGCACCACTAAGTCACGAGACATGATGATAGATGTCCATTGTAGTCAACTTTCGTTGTGGATACGGCACTTGATGGTGATGTTTTTAAAAAAGTTTGTTCCGTTGTCCTTACTAACCGGAAGTCTATTTTGAACAATTTTACTACTTCCTTTTTCTTGTTGTTCGGTTTCAATACAGGTAATGAAAATTTGTATGGGTATCTATCTTGTGCAATCGTGTAATAACAGTCACATATAATTTCGAATTGAATGTTAATATCTACAGAAAAAGTATAATTCTTTGCGTCCTATTGATATTATTTGTTACATGTTCCTATGTTTTTCGTTGTTGCATTACTTGTAAAAAGTGGTTATCGATAAATGGGCCGTGTTATTTGACAGATAATGGCACACTGACTGAATATATTGAAACAATGTACAGAACTTCATTTTGAGGAATGTATGTGTGATATTCTTCAAGCATACTATGTATCAGTGAATTGTCTAGTATTTTTAGGGACAGTTTTTTGCACAACCACAGTTAAAACTTCTGGATATAGCGTAGATAATGTTCTATAAATTTGTGGCGATCCTATTCAGGACGTAGCCATAAACCCAGTATTTTTTGGCTGTATTGTTCTAAGTAATATAAATACGTTCAGTAGTCATGTCATTCTGAACGGTCTGGATGCACAGTTGCCAGTGGCGAGGATTGAACACCAAACTTTGTACCTCGGCCGACACAGGCGCTCGGTATCACAGTCACTCCTTCAGATCCAGACTGGTGCCATAGCTCTCATGAGGGTACCTATTCTTTATTTATATTGTAATCTTACCTATGGATCTCTTGAATTCTCTGCGGATTGAGCAAGTTGTCCCGCCTCTTTTAGTGACATTCTTGACTTTTGTTGGTAAAAATTTGGTTTTATCCACCGTTAAGAGCTATTAATAGCACACATCACGTATTTAACTAGTTAACATCTTAGAGTTCTGCAAGAAAACTAGAGATCTAGTGGAATTGACGCAGACCGTGACGTCACATCCCTGCCGATAGCCAAACAAGTTTATGGTTTATGTGCGGCAGACATTTTTGATCTATTTCACAGAGGATTTCATTGGTTTTACTAGTTAAAATCCATACACGCATAGTTAAAAATTCAGTGTGAAATGGAACAGTATGAAACACTCACCATTGGGTGACATCCTTGATGGTCATTTTTCACTGCTAAAACTTTACGTAAAATAGACTGCTTTTTCCCGCAGTGTTTGACCACATCCAATTGCGGCTGCGGCAACTAACCAGTTCAATTCTCGCCGTTGACTCGAGATTAATTTTTTTACAATATAAATAAATTTATAGTACACAATAAAAAAATTATACGAAATATAAAACTTAGAGAGGGATGCTGAATTTCAGTTATTATTTTTATAAACTAAAATCAACACGCCCACCCCATGCGCCCACTTGACCAACAGAACTCCCAACACCCACCATTCTCTGTTCCCAACCAGCAAGTTCTAAAGCTCTTGATTCCAACATCCAAGAGCCCACCAGCTGTGTCAAATTTCCTCACGAACCGTGACGTCACAACCATTTAACTGCCATTGACGTAACCAAATTTCGGCCATTTTGTCTGTCCAATGGTGTCTTGAGCAGCCTTTGCCCCTGTTGCTTAGCACATCTGCCATTTCGTCCACCACTGACCCTTGTTCTACTTTCAAGGTATTCCCTAACCTTTGCTAAATCTTTCTTTTAGGCGGACACTGCACTATAAATAGCAGTTTTTATTTGTTAAGCAGCAGTCAGTCCTGTGAGAAAACCAATGAAATCAATGCGTGCAGTGACGTCACATCTCTGTTGACCACCAAACGATTTCACGAGTGGCAGACATTTTTGTGCGGATTTGATTAGTTTCTCCTAGTGGAAATTCCTATCACGTGACGCATGGGAAAGTTTGTCATTCCTCCCTGAACAACCATTCATATCAGGTGACACCAAGTAAATTAGGGAATACTTCAAAACCAGTTCATAGTGTCTGAACAAAGATGCGCGGAACGCCCATGGTAGTATTGGAATCGAGAATGGTCAATGAACCGTGATGTCACGGTTTGCTCAGAAATTAGTGTGCAGTCTACCCAAGTTTTGAGTTGGTGCGGAGGGGAATGATGGTGTTTAACTTGAGGGGGGGGGGTTTGTCCCCCAAACATTGAAAATTAATGCACAATTTTTTATTTGTAAAAAAAATAAATCTCAAGTCTACATTGGGAATTGATCCAGTCTGTTGGCGCATGCACAATTGATGGTGGGGAAAAAGTAGTTCATCTGGTACTAGTCCATTTTATGCAATAACGCATTAGCAGAAATAACAGGAACAATGGCCGGTTGGGGCTAATGAAGTGTTATTAAAAATTATAAAGGAATATGTGTTGCCAGGAGCGAACATTGTCTCCGATTGCTGGAAAGCTTACGCCTGCTTGGGAGATGAAGGTTATGTACACGTGACTAAATCATAGTGTAGAGTTTAAAATGCAGAAACTGGGGCCCACACAAATACGATTGAGGGTTTGTGGGATCTTGCCAAAAGACAGTTTCACAATCAGGGACGGAGATGCATGACTATTTGTATGACTATGTGGCAGAAAAAACATTTGCAGTCACCGGATGGGGTGCAAAGGGAACGTAATGCTCTCGGCGGATCCAGGGTTAGATAACCAAGATCCCAAATTTACCTCCTCGCTGTGAACCCTGTAAACATCAGCGGCTCTTGCTGATTCTGGCTAAATGATTTTTGGATCGTGTCCATGAGTGTGAAGGTAGCAGATGAAAAGAGATGTGACTGCATAAGAGACACACAATATCTCTGACACCACCAACACATGCAGTGGCACTGTCGACACATGGCAACGCTAGTCAGTCCAGTCCGAACATTAGAGGGACAACCAATGTAAAAGGCATGAAAAGATAGATGCATGGCAAGAGACGAAAAGATTTTATACCAAGTACAATGAAAGGATAGCACAACACCAACTGCAAACAGCATGTGAAAATGTTCCAAGCTCATCAAAACTACAAGCTCTGTTAGCTAGAGACAAGCTTCTAGTTACCTGTGTTTACGGGCAGAGACCAAGGCCCAATCATGGACGACGGCAAAACTAGAAAACCTAGCCTAACTCTAATGTCGAGCCTTCTTATACCGGAAACATGAGAGCGAAGAGGTCATGTACCCGATGGGCCAAGGGACAATGATGGCAGCCCTGGCCCAACTACTGTCAAGCTTTCCTATTCCAGAAATATACTTGCAGAAAGTGTTCAGTACCTGATAGGATAGGCACAATTGGGACAGGATCAGCTTGAGAATGCCTTGCTCCCAAACGCGTGGTGTGAGACTTGGGCGAGAGGTTCACGTTGTCAGTAAATGACACCTCGGCTAACATGGCGAAAGAGCTGGGTCCAACTTTGCTGAGTTCTTCCTCTTACAGAACCAGGTTTACGGAAGAGAAAAGATTCAGTACCCAATGGGACAAACACATAACATCCAATTACATAAGGCAAATTCACAGACGGTGGAAAACCTCATGCGAGATAGATGTGAATGGAAATCATGTTGGTGAAGAGTTACCACACCCACGTGCCGTCAACAAATAAGCAGGCTGCCACAGATTAGGTAAGCTGAATTAAAAGGCATGAAACCCCCCCCCCCCCCCCCCCAACAACCTCCATCTTCACCTGACATTTACCAGCTCACACTTCACCTACACCCCGGGATCACATTCCTATGACAGACTTCCACCAAAGTCTAGGAAACACAGCGAATCCATGCTAAAGGTCACAGCAGTTACTTGAACGACAAAAAGCCTGTGAATGAAATAATGGGCAATTAGGGCAGCAATTGGATAATATAAAATAAGATGATCGACAACAAAGCATCCTACTCCTAAGACGCGAGTAGATCTTCATTGAATGCCTAGATAATGACTGGAGGACATTAATTTGTTCGTGTATGTTCTGTATCAGAAATTATTTATACATGCCTATTTCTTTCAGACTAACCACCATGGCAATTAGGCCACTTGTCAAGGCAAATATTGTCAAGAAAAGAGCTAAGAAATTCATTCGTCACCAGTCAGACAGATATGGAAAAATCAAGGTGAGAATTTGAGCAAGGTTTTCTTCTGACATTCATTATCGCATGCTCAATTCTGTAACATACTTTTTCATTGTTTATAAAGTAAGATTTGGTTGTCGCAGGTCAATGCGACACAGAAGCAATGCCGCAGGCAGAAAGGCTCGGATAAGGCAGTTAAGCTGTAAACCATACCCGCACATTCAGTTATCTGTACTTCTTCATCGTTCTTCAGTCAGATATCAGGTTACAGCGCCAATAGCTTCAATGAATTTTGTGATTCGCTTCAGGTCATCCATGGAACCCCTCAAGTCTGGAAGTAGTGCCGTCTCAGTGGGCCATATTTTCTCCCTCTGTTCGTGGTAGAGTTGACAGGCATGAAGGTGTTCTGCAGTCTCTAGGCTCAGTCCACAGTTGCACAGATCTCTCGCCAATCTTCAGCTTTCGGAACATCTGACAATGGTTTGTTCCTTACGTGACATTTGATGGTTGGTTGCTGATCCAGTGGTCCATGAGCTCATGCCCTTTGACCCAATGCCATTGTGTGATATATGCATGTGTTTGTGAGCTGTTTTGTTCCATATAATGTGTTCCATTTATCTGGCCCTGGAGAAACATTTTCCTAACACCATCCAGCGCTGGGCATTCCAAAAGGTGGTCAAGTTTCATAGAGATGAATGCACACCGGCACCCTTTAATGTGTTGTGGTTGTATTCTGTTCAGGTGATTAAGCTGTACATGTTGTGTGCACAGTCAGAATGAAGTATTCTTTAACCTGAGCTATTTTATGTCGTGATTTGATTTCTTAATTCTAGGAGAAACCTCATTGTCACAATGGATGTATCTTGTACATCCTAAGACAGCTTTTATGGTCTCGTTTTCAACTCTCTCCAATCTATTCACCTGCCATCTGTGTTTACGACAGTGTCAGTAAACCTAAACTATAGTCCAACACAGATAATACCACTGTCTGCATCATCTGAAAAAAGATTCATTGCGGCATCTCTGCAGGTTCTATGATTTTGACTGCACGGACACCCTTCCCAGCATTCTGAATGATATTGTCCACGTTTCGTGAAAGATATTTCTATCAAAAGTAATGCCTAGATATTTCATAGCCTGCTCATTGTCAATGTTGATGCCCATGCAGGTGGCTGCTGGTAATATGTCTGTGACTTGTTCGGTGAGAACCAGACAATGTTTACCGTGGTGGGATTGATGACTGCCTTGCAGTTAGTGCACCAGAGCAACAAAAGTTCTAGTTTACTCTTGACGTCATCAATCATGTCTCTTCTATTTCTGCCGTGCTTGTACAGCAAGAGGTTTTCCAAATATATTAGTATCCTGCCGGGCCCATGTGTTAGTATCCATTCGGAGGTGGCTTTGCCATGGAGG
Source organism: Meghimatium bilineatum (assembly GCA_034231615.1). Taxonomy (NCBI): domain Eukaryota; kingdom Metazoa; phylum Mollusca; class Gastropoda; order Stylommatophora; family Philomycidae; genus Meghimatium; species Meghimatium bilineatum. Next base: position 43,742,779 of record CM067318.1, on the reverse strand, counting down.
AGAAGGTAGCTGTGTAGCCATTCTTCTGGTATGCGTCCTGTTTTCATACTGGTGTTGAAATCGATTGTTCTAAGCAGACCATGTGCAATATTTTTCAGGTTGTATCTTATTCCATCTGTTTCTGTTGCATCATGTCTTTATGGTATCTTTTACATCTGCCAACTAGAAAAGTTCCTCATCAGGTATATCGTTTGTTACCAGCGATGCTGTTAAAGTGGCCACTATAGTCTTACGTTCATCAATATTGTTCAATAATCTGCTCTTCTGTGGTTAGTATAAACCCAGACTCATCCTTCTAGCACACGTTTAATTGTGTGTTTTTCGATTCATTTCCGTTTGTAATTTCCAAAATTTGTATAGATTATTGTCGGCTGCAACATCTTGTGCGGAATTATCCCAGTGTTCTAGCTTGGCTTCCTTTACAATTTAGTTTAAAGGCTTCAGTGGTCTTCTTCATTGTAATTTCTGACTTTATGGTGTTTGTGTCTGTCATCTTTTATGTTGCCACTCCCCAACACTTTGCTTCTTCTTTACCCATTCAGGCTCTATTTCTTCAGTCCACCATGGGGGTTGTCATGTTTGGCCTAACTGTATTTCTTTGCCATGCCAGTTGTCGTAATTTGCTGTCGTAAGATTGACTCTTCTTTGCGTTTATATTTAAAGGCATCTTGTCTCTTGTTATTTCTACAGTTCTGCACTTTTGTGATTGTTACAGCTCATGGTAGGTGGTCATTACTTTGGTAAGCCAGTTCCGCTCATATGGTTTCCATTTCACCATGACACAACACTAGTCTAAGATCAATGTTTGAATCTGAGTCTGTCTCTTTCATAGCGAACCTGGTCATTCTGGCGCAATTTGAATAGTGAGATCAGTCTCTAACAGGGCCCTTCATAGTGCCATTCCATGTTGTTGTTTGAGTTTCCCCAGGAATGTCTTCCAATTCATTGAAAAAATTCCAGTCTCCCTGCAACTCCCTATCCCCAATATCCCAAGGTGTCAGGTCAAGCAGACAGTGGCATGCCACGTTGTACGAGGATTACCTCACTGTAACGGCGTGGGACTTGTTGGGTTAACATAGCGCACTAAGCCGTAAAATAATTACTCGGCTTGTGTCTCATGCAGAAAAATTTCATCAAAATCGTATGCTTTCCGGGCCACACTGAAAAAAACCCCACTCAAAACATGCTGATGTTCACTTTGAGCCCTGTAAGGATGTCTAACTGCACAATTTCATTTGTCTATGAGATACCATGTATGGTATATTTCTCTCTTTAAGTTGTGCCTGGTTTCTTATGCTTGACTTGTACTTGGGAAGCGGAGAATGTAACACATTTTGATACATTTATTAGGATTCCCTTCCCTAAAATGTGTATCAAAGTCGTGCATATCAGGACTTCCCAACATACAAAGATCAGAGACAGCAGACCTGACCAGAGGATACAGAGTTGAGGCAAAAGCTATGGGGCAGCCACTCTGACCTGGAGAAGACAGTGGACTTTGTCTTGACGACAGGCATGACAATATAACATGACCACAGATGCATAACCTCTAGAGCCCTGAATTAAATGAGAAATTTCTCCCCTGGGCCTGGATTCTTTTTTGGAAAATTTTCGTTGTTGATGGTGAGTGTTTTGAAAACGCAATAACTTTTTTGTTTTAGAAGATATTTAAATAAATTTTGCACATGTAAATAAAGGAATGAATAGTGAATATAATCGTGTTTTTGGAAAACACCATTTTCAAAATCGCAAATATATCTTCCTGACGACCTATAATACATGAGCAATGTGTGGGAACATTGGTAAAATCCTCATAAATACCTATACTTATTGTATATGTATTGTTGTATATCCAAACTAATATAATATGAACTAATAAAACGTGAAGAAATCACATTTAATGTCTGTCCGGTCAACACTAGGTCTATGCCGACACGCAACATGATTATTGTCCATGCACACACGTTGCACCCCTGATACATATTTTTTGTGTGTTTTTGAATGAATACACAAACATTCTTATCAAATAACAACATATTAAACAAAAAACAATTAGAACATGTAGTCACGATCACTTACCCATGCTACGCGGTACTCAATTTGATAATAAAATACTCCAGAAAATGGCTAAAGTCGCTCTAGAAATACATTGACAAATTCAACCGGCTTTCTCTCTCTTACAATCGTAATGAGTAAAGGAATTTGACCCTTAAACTGTGACGTATACCTAGCTTCGTTTGGTGGGCTTTATACGTCATCTGTTCATTACTTCGTGAAGTTCCGTACTCGGGAATCAGGCGATATCGTATGGTGAGTGACCTCGCCCGCAGGCACAAGGGGGCGTGACCTCGCCCGCAGAGTTGTAAAGGTTAGCACAGAAGAGGTACATATCATTGTGGATTTTTAGTCAAGGATTACTTATGCTAGAGATAACGTTGCACCTTACTATAACATATTAAATATTGTATTTTGCATTTACGCAGCCTAACTGGCGTAAGCCCAAGGGTATTGATAACAGAGTCAGGAGGAGGTTTAAGGGCCAGTACAAGATGCCAAACATTGGTTATGGTACTTGGAAGAAATGCAAACATGTCTGCCCTGATGGCTTCAAGAAGTTCTTGGTACATAATGTCAAGGTGAGTAGTTTACTCCTGAACCTGTGACACTATTGTATTTCAGGTGTTTGTAAACACAAAAAATGCAGCAATACATATTTTTAGATTGTCTCCATACATTGTCCTACATTGCATGTAATCTGGTATGTATATAAGGCATTTTTTGTCTATTAGACAGTTATCAAACATGTTTGTATGATTAGTGTTAATTATAGAATTAATCAGTCTGCCGTTTTTGTGTGCGTTGACCTTTCTTTGTGTGTGTCATTTGCTTTAGTCTGTCCCTCTAAGGTGCTTCAAAAGCATTTGCACTGACATCCATGCATCACGGAAGTATGTGTATGTATGTAGAATTTCTTGAATACATTTCCTTTGTTTAGCTGGTATGTAAATATTAGGTTAAAACTGCTGCAAAGCTATGATCCAACAGGCAAACATCGTGTAGAGCGTAAAATTGTTGAACAATTGTTCAACATTCAGTGGATTCAAGCACAAACCACACATCAGGGATCTCCTATTTGCCAATGCGTTTGATGTACAAATTATTATAGGCAGATTCTCCAAAACCTGTACCAACTTTGAACTTACTATTAACCTTTAGCACACTACCATGGAGTACGATCCACAAGGTCCCCGTAATTAGTATAAGAAACCACAATTTTCAAATATTGGTGACCAGATTAGATAAATTGGACATTTTATTCAATTTTCCTGCAAATTATTTAGTTTCCGGCAGTTTTATTGGCAACCATATGCCAAATCCAAATTTTTGCAATATATTGACAATTTCAAGCAAAAGCAGCACTGTGATAGTGAATTTGGTGTCATAGACTTCTGTTTTATTGTATTGTCATTAAGATTATTATGGAGGGATATGTTATTTCAACACTCGAGAATTGGTTACACCATACTGCTTTATCAAATTTTCTATTAAAACATCAACCAAGTCCGAACAATACATTTTTGGACTAGATCTAAATTTATAGGATTGTTTAATATAAATGAAAATGCCGTAAAATTCCATCATCAATGGTGAATTGTTTGTATACAAGGATCACAGTGTCTTGTCGGGGCCTGAAAGGGGAGCAAAGAATAGCAACACTGTTAACCTTCCTAGCATGTCGTAAAAGACGACTAAGGAGGTTATGGGATGAGTTGGCTGTCCCATCCCATATAGGGTCAGTGACCCAAAGCCATGAAGTCTGATGTGTCAGGCAGAAAGGCACAGATATCGCAGCAATGATGTAAACCATGACACAGCACATTCCGTTCTCCGGACTACACCCTGCTAATCTGCAGGAGTTTAAGAATGAACGCATAAGAAGTAGTATACACGGATTTCCAGGGTAAATAGCACTTTTGGTAGATTGTATGCAAATTTATGATAGAAATAGCATTGACCTACACTTGGCTGTGAGTTGGATACTTCTGGTGCTGTTATACGCTATTGAAACATAGACTTTTTATAAACTCAATTTCACACAACTTGTCTCAGAAAAGTTATGAACATCAGATGGCAAGACAAAAATCTAGATACCACTGTCTTTGGCAGATCTGGTATCCTTGGTACTTCTGTTGTAGGCACAGATTCTATGTGCAGGTCATCTGGTATGCCAGATCATCGCCCGCCAAAGCTATTTCTTTATAGTGGGTTGTAGAAAGGTATACAATCTCAAGGTGGCCAAAATAATCACTAGAACTCCATGGGAAGAACTTGCACAAAATAGAGCTACATGACGCCAGACAGTCAAAAAGGCTCATTTTGTGAAAAGAGAAATACAGCAGAGAGTAGATTGGAAGTCACTGGTAGATGAAAAGTGGTCATAAGATACCCGAACTGTCCACAGACATTTGCAAATATGACTTACTAGCCATATACGAACTCAATAATAAATAATTTTAAAAGTGGATATAACAAATGATCATCACTTGTGATAGATGAATAAGGGACAAAGTGACAAATAAGCCATATTGTAGTTGGATGGGACAGGCAGAAAGGTGCATGACACAACACATTCCTTTCACCTGCATCCCGCTAATTTGCATAAGTGTGGGATCGAATAAAAACCATCCTTTTTTCCAAAGGCTTGTGTAGCGGAATAGTGACCATGCTTAAATTAAAGTGTACAGAAAAATAACCGATATGGAGTGGACGGTTGATACTGATATTAGGGGATGTTTATGCCTACACAGAATAGCTGATAGTCTGCTACATAACAGGATCCAAGGAAAGACCTCTCAGACTTTAAGAGTATGCATGGTGTGCCACATATAAGAGATTACAGTAGTCTTCATGTGACTTTAGTTTTATGCATGGAACTGAAATACTGACACTACTTCTCCAAACATCCATGATTTTATTGTCTGTTTCCTGTGTAGAATGAGCTATTATATGTTCCTCCAGGTCCATTGGCATCGCATAGGGCAGAAACCATAGCTTTCCATTTCTGTCTTTGTGTTGCCAGGTCTTTCAGTTCTTGGGCTTTTTTTAGGTTCATTGACATGCCTTCAAAATTCCATTCCGTCCAAACATTAAAAATATTCTACTGAAAATATGGAAATAATAAAAATATTCCTTACACCCAGTGGCCAATTTAGTGACTGATGGGGAATTCTTAAGCTGTGCATACTGAGAGAATAGCAGATGTAAGTCCATTGCCTTTTTTTAATGAAGGAAGAATGAATAGTGCCACTATATAATTAACATTTTCTGTGTAGAATGAGCAGTGCCACTATGTAATATGAACATTTGTATCTTGTGTGTTTCAGGAATTAGAGGTCTTGCTAATGCAGAATCGCACATTTGCAGCTGAGATTGCTCACAATGTGTCTAGCAGAAAGAGGAAAGACATCGTTGAACGTGCACAGCAGCTGGCCATCAAGATAACGAACCCGAATGCTCGCCTCCGATCCAAGGAAGACGAATAAACAGTTGTTTTGAAAACCAATAAATTTTGTTTATACCCTTACATTTTCTATTGTCTGTCATGTTGGTCATTGTTTTGAATACATTGTAATCCCTTTCTAGGGCATACATTCACATACACGTTTCAAGATTTGCAAATTATCTGCTTGTTTATAATTTATGTAGCAAAGGACTCTACCAGTAGAGCAGGAGTTTGCAAACACATTCTGCAGACGTGATGTGTGTTAGGCATCTTATCGAGAACAAGATCAATGTTCATGATAGAATTAAAGCATTAGCAAGTCAACAACAAGCTGTGTTTCCCTCCCACTTGTGTCTCTGTCTACCTCTTGCTCACTTCCCTTTGATTTTACCTTCAAGTAAGGTATGTCTTTTGTGTTGTAGTATTTTATTTGCCTGATCATTATTTCTCTTAGTTATTCTTTCTTAAAATTGTTTTTAGCACCTCATTTGTTTCCGTCTTTCCATGATGTTCTCCCTATTCTCCTATATACCCACATCTCAGTGGCATTTACTGATATTACCTCTACAATTTTGAAGGGAAGTAAAAGATGCCTAAGATTAAGAACAATATAGATGCTGAGGTCGGTGAAGAATTCAGTTATAGGAAAAACCAGGGAAGCTATACTAGTAATAGATAAATATATAGAAGTCCAAAAAAAAAGTATCTATATTTGCTTCATAGACTACAGCAAGGCCTTTGGCAGAGTCCAACATGAAAATTAATCAAATGTCTACAAGAACTAGGCATAGATGGAAAAGTCATCAGACCGATTAGAAATATATATTGGGAACAAACTGCTAAAATTAGGTGTGAAAACAGATGCTCACCATACATAGAAATAAGAAGAGGGGTAAGACAAGGATGCATTTTATCACCAAGCCTATTTAATATTTACACAGAGAATATCTCAAGATCAATGGGAAAATGATCACCTTAGATATGCAGATGACACTGTTCTTTTAGCAGAAAGTGAACATGAACTACAGACTAATAAAGTCATGAATATGGACTAGATATAAATATATAAAAAAATGTATGATAATCAGCAAAGACGAGAGCTAAACAAACGTACATGGAGAGAAAAGTTAAAAGAATATGAATGGCTAAAAGTACCTTCAATGACGAGAAAAATATTAACATCTAAATAAATTATAAAACAAGTTAAAATGAGAATTATAAATTGCTACATCTATTTAATGTATGGCTCAGAAACATGGACATAACAATAAGAAGACAATTGATGCCGTTGAGATGTTATACAGAAGAATAGGGAGAGCATCATGTAAGAAGAAAACGAGGTGCTAAATATTTGATATAAAGAATTACTAAGAGAAATAAAGATCAGGCAAATAAAATATTTTGGACACCTTAAAGACATTACACCTTATTGAAGACAATACTTGAGGGTAAAGTCAAAGGGAAGTAAGAGGTAGGCAGAGATACAGAGCGCACCACCAAACAATAGACAGGGTATGTTGCGGAGGCGGCACTTGATGAAAATGTCTACTTGTGATACGTGAAGTAAATGTATTTATTAAACACAACATATTGGAAAAAAAATAAACTTTTGTCTCAAGGCATTCATTCCTTCAACAGACTTTAGATTAATATAGGAATTCTTTCATGTTCCTCATAAACACAATACCAGAGTCCGAAAGTGAAGAAAATATGTTACGCCGAGTACCTTCCATGCATGTCATATAAGGTATTGATACGGCTTGATATAGTCAAAATAGACTTCTATCTTAGGTTGGAAGAGTTGTGCCTCCACTAAGAGGCTTTAATCCCCTATTTAACAAACCATATACGGTCCAATGTAGCAATGCTGTAAAGCATAACTCACATTTGTGATGTTTACTCAGATGTTTTAGTTATCGCAAAAATTAAACATACATCAAAGACAAGAAATTTTTTAATAAGTATGTTAACGAAAAAAAACAAGTAATTATTTTCAAAACACATCCATGGACATTCAATCTATTTTATCGTGTGTACACGTTTCCCTGTAAATTGGTATGTTGCTGATCCAACGGTCCATGGACTCATGTCCTTTGACCCATTGTAATGACATGGTGCTGGCAAGTCTATATTTTCGATCCACACCGGCCCAGAACCAGAAAATAACATACCTCCAGGTTGCCCTTGGAGGACCCAGCAGATAAACAAGATCCCAAAGTATATGTTGTTGACATTAGAAACAAATAGAGCTGCTCGTGATGATTGTGGCTAAAACATTTGGGTATCGTAAATGTGGATGTAGCAGATAGAGATATGACTGCGAAAAGACAGACAACACATGCAGCAGAACTGTCAACACACAGTGAAGCTAGCACAGTACGACGGAAGTAAGCCCTATTGTTAATTCCGGCCAAGTATCTAGATACCGGGCCCAGCTCTACTGTCCTAGTTTTTCCTATACCTGAATCATGCTCGCGGAGAGAAAAAGTTCAGTACCCGATGGGTACAGAAACAGCCGTCTAACGAGACACTGTTCAGCTCGAGAACAAACTGCTAGTCCCGAAACTCTTAAATATGTGTTCAGACTTGGACGAGTGGCTCTAGACGTTGGTGAACAACACTTCGGCTAAAAGGGCGAAAGATTTCGAGCCCAACTCTTGCCGGATTGGTTCTTCCTAATTCGGAACCAGGCTTGTGGATGAGAAAAGTTCAGTATCCATTTGGCATGGGAACAATACGTCTAATTACACGAGACACATTCAATAGCTACAGAACACCTCGTGCAATATAAACGCAAAGGACAAACCGTCTCGGCGTAGAGTCAGAAAATTCGCAGCCTGACGACAGATAGGAAGGCTGCCACATGCTAGGGTAGCCCACCCGAAATATCAGGCATGCTGATTATTACGGAGCGGATGCAAAACAAACTGCTCATTTCTTGCCACTAATTGCCTACTGGTTATACCGAACCTCTCTATGGCTCAAGGCATGCAACAAAATGTTCAAAGCAAAAGGCGTGTCTCGTCCTAGGTCACTGTGAGATTATAATGGGCCTTATCTATTGGAAAACAGCGCAGTACATATTTGGCTATTTTCCCAACCACAAAGGTGCATGCATATATACTAATAACAATGCATATTCAAACAAACAAAACTGCAACAACAAATGAAAGGCATAATTGTATGGATGATACATGCTACAAAGCTTCCATACGCGAACATCAATATAACGGCATACCATCTACTGAGGTTTTCTGTTGCATATGTGGTTTGTCTAGTAGGACCCACAAACCCAGCCGCATGTGCGTAACTTGGTTCAGTAACACATTATAAAATCTACTCCATCATATTCTCTCCAATGACAACTTCTAAATTTGCGAAATGTGGAGATGAAACATCTCGCTTGACATATGAACGTCAGTTGTGTCGTCCCTGTTCGTCGTTTTTAGTTATATGTAACCTTGATAAAGGCTTTCTTGATAGAAATTTACCCACTCCCCCCCCCCCTCTTGTGTGACTTGGGCTCCACGTTGAGAAACAAAGATTTAGACTAAATAATATCTCGGCCACACAGTCCTCGTAAAGAAATCGAACATAACAGAGGGCATCATACATTTGTAGGGAATTCCCCGTGTCGCAGTAATGAACCCATTAGCTTTGTGCCATATAAATGGCGAGTTCAATCCCTAGTCATGGTATGTTGTTATAAGTACATGTTTTCAGATGTCCATGAGGACATGTTTTCAGCTGTCCATGAGGACATGTTTTCAGATGTCCATGAGGACATGTTTTCAGATGTCCACGAGGACATGTTTTCAGATGTCCATGAGGACATGTTTTCAGCTGTCCATGAGGACATATTTTCAGATGTCCTTGAGGACATGTTTTCAGATGTCCATGAGGACATGTTTTCAGATGTCCTTGAGGGCATGTTTTCAGATGTCCTTGAGGATTATCACTTGAAGTTATAAGTGATACTCTCTGTAGGTGACTTCTTCGCTGAGAGATGGGTGTAGAACATATGATGAAACCCGAGTACAATTAAATCAATCTTCTACGGCTTTAAGTCTTAAAGAGAGTTGTTATTGAGGAAGTACGGTGTAATGTTTGAATTTTTCTTTGACCTTGTGCATACCTAGGGATGATGTGGTCAGAGCATCTTATACAGAGGAATAACCAAGATTATTTGTAGAACATTGAGAGATGATGCAGAACTGGTCTCATAGATTTCCTCATGACAACTGATCTTTTTTATCTTCTCACCTAAACAGAAACACATACAATAAATGTATACGTAACAAAATGTATAAAGTAACACATATTTGCTATATATATATATTACATAATAAGTTTAATTTGGGACTTTGAAATGTGTTGTCCTATAACAGGAAGTTTGTTATAACAGGATACGTTATAAGGTATTCCACTTGGTGTTGGAATTTCTTTATAGTGCATACGTTTATGCAGTCAAATTCTGGTATAGCAACGTAATATGAACCGACCAATATGTATGTAATAATACAAATTCAATTGCAAACAACACAGAATAAATTTAATTGTTGATATTGAAAAGAGATAAAGGTGATTACCGCCTCATACCGGAAGCGCCTGACTATACACCAGACACTTGTTTTGGTCCGTAAAGGCCAAAGGCACAGTAGGTGATAAACAATCACGGTGCATTGATCAGAGTCAATGCACATCCGTCGCATAGCAGCAGATATGGAAGCTGTAACAGACTAGGTATGCCAAATCGAATTAAAGACATGCTGAAATTGTTGGGCAGTAATGTGGAAAAAACGCAGCTCTGCTGTGAAACTGGCAGCACAACGTAATTCACGCCCTCCGTAATTCAACGAGATGGTGTAAAAGGAGGTGGGGGGGGGGGGGTGGTGGTGGTGGTGTGAAGTGTAAAAGATGTGACCAAAAAGAAATTGTTGGCGCAACTTAAGGGCATCATCTAATTTATTTTAAGGTTACTCAGAAATCATGATGTCAAAGAACTAAGAAAACATTAATTATAAGCTAAAAACCATGTGAATATTTTTACACTGTGACCCAATCTTGCTCTTAATAATAAAAAAAAGTGAGATTTTTCAGATGAAGTTCGTATACATGTGAATAGACTTAATTTTGGCACAAATTCAGCGAATTCAAGTGACAATCTTTTTTTTTAAAGTTATTTTTCTATAGGGTAGAGTTAACAGTAACAGGGACTGAGAATATCCCTTACGGAGGGGTGCAAAGGGACCGCATTGCTCTAGGCGGACCCAGGGTTAGCAGATAACCAAGATCCCAAATGTACCTCCACGCGGTGCACCCTGGAAACAGAAATACAGCTGGCCAAATTATTTGGGGATCGTGTCCGAGAATGTGGAGGTAGCAGATGTAAAGAGATTTGGCTGCACAAGAGACAGACAATATCTCCGACACCACCAGCATCACCACATATAGCGACAGTGAAGCTAGTCAGTCCAGTCCGAACATTAGAGGGGCGGCCAATGTAAAATGCACGTAAAGGTAGATGCATGGCGAGAGACAAATAGATTTCATACCGAGTACAATGAAAGGGCAGAACAGCGTTAGAGGGCAGCGCGAACTGCAAATAGAAAGTGAAAAGTCTCTAGGAAAGGGGAACTACAAGCTCCGTCAGCTCGAGACGAGCATCTAGTTACCTGTGTTCCTTACAGGCAGAGACCCAGACCCATTCATTGGCGTTTGGTAAAGAAAGAAGACCTAATCCAACTCTAATGTCGAGCCTTCCTAAACCGGAAATATGCTCGCGAAGAGAAAGGGTTCTGTACCCGATGGGCTTAGGCAAGAAAGGGACAACGATGGTAGTCCTGGCCCAACTCTACTGTCAGGTTTTCCTACACCGGAAATACACTTGAAGAGAGAAAGGGTTCAGTACCTGATGGGCTCAGGCGCTATTGGGACAAGGACGATCAGCTCGAGAACGCATTGCTCTCAAACGCGTGGTGTGAGACTCGAACTTGGACAAGGGGTACACGATGTCGGTGAATGACACCTCGACTAAGAGGGCGAAAGAGCCAAAGCCCAACTCCTCTGTTGAGTTCTTCTCCTTAAGGAACCAGGCTCACGAATGAGAAACGGTTCAGTACCTTACACGAGGCAAGTTCATAGACAGTGGAACATCTCGTGCGAGTCAGTCGAGATCAAAAATCGTCTGGGCGAAGAGTCGCCACTACGCGTGCCTGGAGACAGATATAGAGGCTGTCACAAGCTAAGAGTAGCCCACCTGAATTGTCAAGGCATGCCGAAATCGGATGTGCTAGGTCTACAAGGCGCATAACGGTGGCACAACGTAATCACGCTCCCGGCGGAAACCGCACGGATATCTGTGATGGTTACAATGGAGCGAGCGCAAAACAAACAAACAAACATCTCTTAGGGACCCAAATTTTGAAACGTTTCCATTAAGAATAATTTTAACCACATAATTAGACTCTAGTGGATTAACAATTATAATTTGTCAAGAAATTTAATTTTTTATGCAAATTAGATACCAATATGGCAACCGTGATACTAAAAATAGCTTATATTTTCTAAACACAAAACTCATTGCCTACTTTTAAGATGGTGTTCATATTTGACATAGGCATACATGTTCATAATGGACGTTTTGGGGTACTGTAGCAGAGTTCTTGGATTGTTGTTAAATATTTTCTTTTAAAATTTTGAAAATTCCAAAAACTAACAGATTTACTTGCTTATAAAATCCTATACGATGCAAAGTCGGTATTGCTGGCATTGAAAGATCTAAATAAAACGAGCATGAATGAACTTATGGCCTGCCTACTACACCTCAGCAGTACTGCAGTGGCATACCTGGAAATGAAAAAACTGATCTCCTGGCAAGGAAAGGGGGATCACTGGAACAAATAGAAAGTATAATACGTACTATGAATATAAGACCATGTTAAAAGCAGAATATAAGAAAAAGTGGAAGCAGGTGCACCCAACTGCAGAATCAAATGACCCCTACCATCACATGTCACGCAAGGAACAAACCATCATCTTCAGACTACGAACTGGCCACAACAGACTGAGAAGTCACATGTTCCGAAAGCTGAAGATTGTGAGACAGACCTGTGTGGACTGAGCCCAGAGACTGCAGAACATATTCTTCATGCCTGTCAACTATAACCAAGAAGATAGGGAGAAAATATGGCCTACTGAGACGGCACTACTTCCAGACTTGAGGGGTTCCATAGATGACCTGAAGCGAATCACACATTTCATTAAAAAATATTGGTGCTGTAACCTGATCTCTGACTGCAGAACGATGAAGAAGAAATCATATACACAAAGAAAAGAATGTTTTATTCTGATAACATATCTACCTATCTTTGTCTTAATATTTGCACTGGGTACTCCAGACACCTACTTCCTGTTTAGGGTTGTTACCCTACACTGGAACATTTATCCCTCGGTAGAGATAGGTTGTTTGGAATTTTGACAACGTCAACAAAATCATAATTTGGAGATAACTGGAAAAAAACTATTTTTTGCGTAATTTTACTTACAAAACAACTGCTAGTGACCCCCGGAAATACCTCATAGATTTAAATCTCTTTAAAAAATTAATGCCAGAGTTTATTGTAAGAGTTTGTGCTGTGCCTCTTGGCAATACACTATTCCTGAAAATGTATTTTCTTAGCAGGCAACCATTATAGTTTTCCATAACTGTTTATTCAGACATTTTCTAAACTGAATCATGTAAAAAAAAGTGTACTGTTACCCCGAAATTTGAGCTTGACTGGTCTACTATATTTTGTAAACCATTTCTATGTTTAAAAAAACTAAACAGTCACTAGTTTTATGCTTGCAACTTCAGAAATAATATGTGTATGTATATAAATCACATGAAGTCAAGATTTGCAGACATTTTCAATCTGAAACAAGCATGGGTCAGATTGCTTTGATACACATGTAAATCTCATTGTTTTAATCTCCCATAAAAGTGAAGTTATTTCTTACTTCTAGAAGAATTGTAATATAATTGCTTCACATTGTTGTAGACAATATTAATATAGCTGATTTAGGGCCATAGCAACCAAGTGTAAACAATGGTTTCTAAGGAAAATTACCTCATGTGGTGGCATGTAAACATGCAAATAATTAGAAAATGATGACAGTTAAATATGTAGTTTCTAAATATGCTGTTCACTAAAAATGTCAAATTTCACAATTTTGTATCAATATTTGACGGATATTCTACTGTAAATATGTCACTAGCTGCAACAGGTCGACTCGCCCAGAATAGCCGAGTGTTCAGAGAATCCATCAGGAAGACTGTTCTGGAAATGACATATTCCTTCCAGAATGTTGTCTTCGTCGTGGATACTGTGAACGGCACTCTGTCCTGGCATGCATTAGTCATGTTCATACACTCTTCGATGTCGCTGGTCCATTGTCTTCTTAGTCTTCCTCTTATCTTTCCTGGCGGTCTGCCCCCTCCCCTAATCAGCCTTTTGATGTCATCAATAAATACTTCCAAAATGCTGTAGCTTCCTTCTTATGGTGGTATTTAGAAGTCACCCGTCATTTAGTTTCAGTAATTTCACAATTTCAATGTTGTATTTTTTCTCTGTCAGTGAATTAGGCAACTATTATTATGAGAAATTTATGAATGTTTAATAAAAGCCGGAATATTTTTGCTTCCTGGTAAAGTTTTTCAGTACTGCCCCATTAAATCCTGACAATCAATATAAGGTAACTGCGTGAAATTATCAGGTGTGTTCTGATAATTTTCATTCGTCGTCTTTTGATGTTATGTGCTCATCTTGATAAAGACCTTTTTGTTGAAACGTTGAATATGTTTTGTGTATTGTAATTTGTATGTCTTCTTGTGTGCACATCATTACCCATTAGTTTCAGTATTAGTCCGTATTGTCTGAGTGAAACGATTATTTAAAAAAACCTGTGTTTTATCTAAGTACATGAGGTCTGTTCACCGTGCCATGGATTAGCAATTACCCCTACACATGAATTGCGTCTGTGGGTCTCACAATGGCCTATTAGACAAACCACCCATGCAACAGAAAAACCTTAGTAGATGACATACCGTTATATTGAGGTTATCTTCTTATAGAAACTTCATGGCACGTCGTCTATACAATTATGCTTCTCATACTTTTATTTTTTGATGCGATGTATTTTATGCTATGTTGTTTTTTGTGTTCCCTCTGTGGTTGGGAGGGAGCCAGAGATTTACTGCGCAGGAATGGGAATGAGGAAACTGATATCACAGTTTTTTTCCTATGGTTGAGGTTCTTCACAGTGACTCAGGACGTGACAATTCTTTTGTCTTGAACATTTGGTTGCATGCATGGAGCAATAGAGAAGTTCAGCATAACTAGTAGTCAATTGGTGGCCGGTAGCCAAAACCCTATCTTGACTACAGTGGAGCGGAGCAGTGCATAGGTTGAAACCTTCCTTTCTGGTGGTGTGATAGTTATTATCTGGAAAATCCACAGACTCCACAGCAATATAATACCAGTACAACAGATAGTATTTACAAACGAGATCGGACGTCACCTTGGTTATCAAGGTATGCGGCCGGCAGTGGGTAACCAGGCTACTCTGGCTGAGAAATCAACTCCTGGAACGCATCCAAAACAACACAAACACAGACATGTACAATACACAACACAGCATCAACACTTGCACCTGTAGAAAACTGTCAACCAAACCACAGAATAAAACAAAAGTCAGCACTGAGCTATGTCAATGAAAAAGACAGCTATCACCCACCCAGACAAGAACTGCAAAGAGTAGAAAAATGTTTACCACCACACGCAGGTTTTAAATTGCCGGAAATCAAGACACAATTAAGAGATAATGAAACGAAAATTTCCGGTCCAGTAAGTCTTATGAAAGCAACACAGAAAACAATAGACACCTACCCAGAACAATGAATTCATGTCTATACTGATGGGTCTGTTTTAAAAAACAATATCAAAACAATTTATGGTGTCTATATATAATATCCAGACAAAACATCTGCTGAGTTGCTTGATGTCTGTAGGAAGATATGTTCTAACTATGAAGCTGAAATAGCAGGACTAGAAGTCGCATTGTACCACCTGCAGATCATATTTGATGCCTTTCCATCAAAAGTCTAAACGTTGTTATTTTTTAAAGACTCTATGTCCGCTCTTCAAGCCCTAGAATGTGATGGGCATTGTAAACCTGAGCTAGTTGCAATAAATTACCATGCAAACCAGTTGCTTACATCTTATGTTTGTTTGTTTTGCGTTCGCTAGATTGTAACCATCACGGATATCCCTGCGATTTCCGCCGGGAGCGTGATTACGTTGTGCCACCGTTATGCGCATTGTAGGCCTAGCACATCCGATTTCGGCATGCCTTGACAATTCGGGTGGGCTACCCTTAGCCTGTAACAGCCTCTATATCTGTCTCCAGGCACGCGTAGTGGCGACTCTTCGCCCATACGATTTTTGCTCTTGTCTGACTCGCACGAGGTGTTCCACTGTCTATGAACTTGCCTCGTGTAATTGGACGTGCTGTGCCTGTACCCATTGGGTACTGAACAGTTTCTCATCCGTGAGCCTGGTTCCTTAAGGGGAATAACTCAACAGAGGAGTTGTACCCTGGCTCTTTCGCCCTCTTAGCCGAGGTGTCATTCACCGACATCGTGTACCCCTTGTCCAAGTTCGAGTCTCACACCACACGTTTGAGAGCAAGGCGTTCTCGAGCTGGGCGTACTTGTCCCAATAGCGCCTGAGCCCATCAGGTACTGAACCCTTTCTCTTTTCAAGTGTATTTCCTGTGTAGGAAAACCTGACAGTAGAGTTGGGCCAGGGCTAAATCGTTGTCCCTTTTGTGCCTGAGCCCATCGGGTACAGAACCCTTTCTCTCTGCAAGTGTACTTCCGGTATAGGAAACCTTGACAGTAGAGTTGGATTAGGTCTTCTTGCTTTACCAAACGCCAATGAATGGGTCTGGGTCTCTGCCTGTTTGCTTCTCCATCCAGGGCGAGATATATGGAACAAAACAACAGCTCAAAAACACATATTGCATATATCACACAATGTCATTGGGTCAAAGTGCATGAGCCTATGTAAGCAATTACCTCTATTCATGTCGTAAAAAGCGACCAAGGAGGTTATGGGATGGAGTTGGCTGTCCCATCCCATATAGGGTCAGTCACCCAAAACCATGCTGAAGTCGGATGTGTCAGGCCGAAAGGCGCAGATATTACAGCAATGCTGTAAACCATGACACAACGCATTCCGTTCTCCGGACTACATCCTGCTAATCTGCAGGAGTTTGAGAAGAAGAAGAAGACAGTACTGAATGTGCCAAAACTATCAAACCGAAGTAAGAAAACAATCTTACCAGAAGACATATCTTCTGTAAGTTTCCACTCAATAATTGTGTCATTTATAAATTTGTCCCATTTGGTTTGCCATAGATTGATGGCTGTCGTTTTTTCATTACTGTTCATACCACTGTATCTGTGGACGAGAACGTTCATAGTTGATACTTTAGTTGCCATGAGTCACTGTGATCTAACAGTCAGTAAATGCTAGCGACATTTTTTTTTACATGATCTTGCAGTACCTTGGGTACGTTTTCGATAAAAGGGACAAGGGTTAGCTAAGAAATACTAATTTTTACGTTCTCAGTTTTGCTCTTGATGATTTTCCGTAGCAACCGTTTTCTTACCAGGGCTAGTTGTAATTTTCTGATATGCTAAGAGAAGTGGGGAATTTGGATCGCTCAACCCAACACTTCCTCGGTCCTTTATATTATTGGTTTATTGCCGTGCACGTTGTAAACATCAACCGAAAATGTTTTGGGATGTGGTCGACTGTTTTATCTCATTGAGAATCCATAAGCATCAAGTGTCATGCCGAGTGGCGTAGGCGATCATGCGTGTCCAGAACTCTGTCTCTAGTGTTGTTAATAAGTTCAGTAGGGGATAACTTTTTGTTCACAGTGACAGCCCATCCAGAAAATTCTTTCGTTGTCTTCCTCTGTCTCTGTTGTCCTTGAGCTTTCCGTTGGTTACTAAATGTTCAAATTTTACTTTTCTTTTCACATGCCATAAAAATCTTGATTGTCTGTTTCTAATTTTTGTTATAATTTGCCGTTTTACTCCAGCATCTCCGAGAACTTCTACGTTGTTTTCATGATATCTTAAAAACCACATCTCAGTTGCTTTCAGCTAACCTTGGGTACTTTTGTTTACTGTCCATGCTTCGCTTCCATACGGAAGGATTAACTCAATATATCATCATATCACTCGAACTCGTGTAAGCATTGCATACCTGTAAGCATACCTGTATATAATGGAGGAAAGGGCTTAGTGATTCGACCAAGATGTCGGCAGTAAAAACCTCTTTACAGAAATTAAACACTACTTCATTCTTTACGTATTTGTTTATTGTCGTGTTTTCCATTGGTCACTATTTATATACTTGGAATCACATGCTTAAAATGTCAATTCCGGTCAACGAAATTCACAAAAATAATTTTAAAAAAGCTTTTCGGATTATGTTTACTATCTGTACACAGGTCTTCACTGGAGCCTGGTCATGTGTTCCTATCTCCATGAAGTCAGAACACGAAGTATTAATTACAGCATGCACGCGAAATAAACCGGTTGACCCCCCTCCTTCTTCCTTTTCTAGTTTTCATATAAAATATCATAGAAAACTAAACAAAGATGAGGACATTATCCATCTTTTCTAGTTTCCCAGGGAAAGGTGATAGAAAACAGTACAATACAAGTAGACGCCACCACATAGACGAGCTATTTCCCTTGTCTATGTTTGTAAATTTCATGTTCATCATTTAATAATTGAAATATTTATGGTTGGGATTAATGTTAGTTATGTAAAACATAACATGTTTTAATAATAACATTAATCCCAACCATAAATATTTCAATTGTTAAATGATGAACATGAAATTTACAAACATAGACAATGGAAATAATTAAACATGTGGAGGTGGCGTCTGCTTGTACTGTACCAATACTACATACAGTTGAGGACATTCCTTTTTTTTTTTCTTTGCAAAACCTCACCACCTTACCCAAGACCTATCTACATCCCTGTTCGGAAGCCAGATTGAAGTCTGATGTGTAGAATCAAGACGTGCAGATATTGCAACTAAGTTATAAACCATGACACTACACATTGCGTTGTCCGGACTACATCATGTTAATCTGCAGGAGTTTGAGAACGTATGTAGAAGAAGAAGATACTTTAGCAGAAATAAACAAGAGGACGTACAATAGTTATAATTCTCGATTACTGTTCACCTATTTTTTCCACCTACTTCTTCCGCGTTCATTCTCACACCCCCACATAATCTCTCTTGTAGCAGAACAATGATCCTACTACATTTCCAGCAAAATGTACTCCAGTGAATGCAAATGTCTCGCATCGCCGTTTTCTGCCGAATACGGGATGTGTCGGCTATTGGTGCAAATAAAACAGCGACACAACGCATTTCCATTCTCTTGACCATTATCCTACTGGAAATCTAGTAGGACCTTGGTATTGCTACAAGAGAAATTTAGTAGGAGTTTGAGAAGGTACGCCGAAGAAGAAGTATCGCAGTTTTATTTGCGTCAATGTGCTGACGCATTCGTCTTCGACGGGGTATAGACCTACTAATCATTGTAGTTACCATCATCACCAAGGTCCGTCCCTGCATCGAAGCTTAGCTGTAACGGACTTCTAATATTCTCTGTCTCTACAAGCACTATCTATTCGCTAAAATCCTTTGTTGCCTTTCGGTTCCAGGAGAAGAAGAGTTTTATGGAGATGGCCATCTAGTGTGCTGAGTATATTGTGGAATTTGTCGCCTCTTTTATTTCAGTGGTCCATCGTTTTCGCGATCTGCCTTCACTGTATCTGTGTAGCATAGCTTGCTGTGGTATGTTGTCTGGTGGTTGTCTGCTGATGTGTGCAAACCATTTGATCTGTTGTCTCTTGATATATTCCAAGATAGGGGTGCCGCCGGATTTTTGTGTGTCGAATATCCTCATTCCTGACCCTGTCTCTTAGCGATATTCCTAGGAATCTGCGTAAGCATGCTATTTCGGCTGTTACAAGTTTACATTTGTCTTGTCCTGTCATTGTCCATGTTTGGCTTGGTAGCACAGCGGTGGCATAATAATTGTTTTGAATAGTGTGATTTTGGTGTTTAAAGCTACATTTTTGTTCTAAAGATTAGTGCCATTTGCAATAAGGCTTGAAATGCTTCACTACATATATTATGTATTAGCACCATGCTTCTGTTTTTCTTTTAGTTCGCTTGGAATGTGCTTACTTCTGAAGTTTTGTCTCTTATGAACTTGGCTGTATTTTGTAACCCGTACATAGGCCCAAATTGTTTTTCTTCCGCTATTTCTTTGGGTCAGTGTACTTGCCTCTGCATTTTATATTCCGTGGATTCATGAAGAATAAGCTCTGCTGTCTGAGGTGTCTTTACACATGGCTGTGTTACCAATCTTGCTGAAATATGATAGACCATATCTTGTAAATTTCATGCTGTGTGCCTCCAATTCGTATCTTTGTAATTCCTCATTATACTTTCTGCGTAGATGTTGAACAGGTATGGGGAGAGTGTGCATCCCTGCCTTACTCCACTTTGTACCTAAAACCACTCTGAGAGATTGTCCTCTAACGTCACTGCAGCCTTTTGATCTTGGTAAAGTTCCTCTATTAGATGAATCTCTAGTTTATCGTTCCTTGAACTTCACTTTCATAATCTTTCACACGGTGTCGGGTCATGTATTAATCTCCAGAATATTTATTTGTTTGGTTTTTATTTATGTAAATACTGTAGTATTTTTTTAATACTACATTATGTTGTCAGAACTTCCTTCTTGTCTTCGCACAAAGTTCTTCCTATGTTTCCCTGTATCCATATCTTCAAACACACCAATTCTATGTTTCAACCATTTGTTGAGTAATTATACAGTAAAATCCCATTTGAACAACTTAATCCTGACCGACGAAATATGTATATAGTGACATAAATTCGTTATATACATTACCAACAAAGAAGAATAAATATAATTGTGGATTTAAAAAAATGATGTTAAATAAGAAAATGCGTTATAAAAGTATGCGCTATAGAGGGATTCCACTGTACCATTTCTACCAGTTACATTACAAAGTCACGGTAGACCATAAATTACACACAGTGTCATCCGTTATTTGGCAGATGAATTTGCAATCATTCAAGTCACCCCTGCATTTGGGTGATTTGAGTGTGTAAAGTATCGGACCGCTGGAGCAGCAACAAATTAAATCATGCTTAGTCGGATCCCCTTAGTGCAGTCTGTTATTTATTAAAATGAAGTTAATATAATGGGGTTTCCGCAGGCTTGTTCATTGGCTCTGGTGCTAATTATAAGCTGAAAGGTTGAAACTTACCACTATAATATTCGCATGCGTATGGGTCTGTGGGTTTCATCAATGACCCAATAGACAAACCACCCATGCAACAGAAAACATTCGTAGATGACATTCTGTTATATTGAGGTTCTCTTATAAAAGCTTTGTAGCACCTCCTCTATACAATTATGCTTTTTGTGGAGTTTTTGTGGTTTGTTAGTTTTATATACCCATGTACCCTCTGTGGTTGGGAAGGAGCCAGATATGTACTGTTCAGCACTACGGAGGAGGAGACCGACTGTACTGTTTTCATATGGATGAGGCCCATCTCATAAAGGCAGTAACTCAGGGCGTAACATACCGTTTGCCTTGAACATCTGGTTGCAAGCCTAAAGCCATTGAGATATTAGGCAAAACTAGTAGACAATTGGAGGATTAATTTTCAATAAACTACGTAACATCTGGACGTCAAACACACTAAGAAACACCACAAAACTCAGGTCGTTTAACTCCAACATTATCCCTATTCTATCATATGGATGCGAAAGTTGGAAAGCCACAAAGCTACAGATAAGAGACTCGACTCCTTTGAAAACAAGTGCCTACGTAACATTCTGAACGTTACGTGAAGTACTTAAAATCTAATACTAATATACGAGAGGAAAGCAAACAAACCCATATATCTTCCTTCATTAGACAAAATCGATGGACTTACATCAGTCAAGCTCTCAGAATGAACAGCCTAAGAATTCCTCATCAGTCAATATTTTTGGGTGCCACCAGAAGTAAGAAGAAGAGGCAGACCTAGAGAAACTCTGAAGGCATGTCAATGAACCTAAACAACATTCAAGAACTGAAAGACCTGGCAACACAAAGACAGAAATGAAACGCTATGGTTTCTGCCATATGCGCCGCCTATGGCACTGGAGGAAGATAACATAACAATTGGTGGCGGGAGTAAGCACTGTGAACCCTATCTTGGCAGCAGTGGCTCGGATGAGTTTATAGTTCGAAATCTAACTTTCTGGTGGTGTGATAGTTATTGTTTTATCTGGTTGGGTCGAAATTCCACAGACTTCCCAGAACTTTTATTGGGGGGGGGCAAAGGGCATGAGTGTTGGATCAGAAACCAATCAACCATACCTGTAGCACATGCGTTGTTCAGCCACATATTATCTTGGATACAAGGCCATCTGTCTGCATGATACATCTTGGCTGACTAAACAGTTTGATCGAACTTTTCATTGGGTCGTGACATAAAGTGACCAATGAAAAACTCGGGTCAGCCAAGAAGAATGACGAGTCCCACACTATAATTCAAGTAGCTATTTGCCAAACATCATGATATTAAAATTCAAAGAATGAATGACTGGGAGATGACCTACTTCAGAGAATTCAAAATCAACTGTTTAAGAGTAGATATGTCAGCGTCCTCTCCTGTCAAGTCCATGAAGGCCAAATATAAGTCATGTGACAAGGGGGTCGCTTCCCAGATAACAGGATCGTCTGAGCTGACTACCACAGGGATGTCTTGAGCTATTAAGGGAGTGACGGCGTGGTTTCTTAAGTCATTTACTAAACCTAAGATCTGGTAATAAAACAAGGTTGATAATAAAATAAGGCTGATAATAAGACAAGGCTGATAATAAACAAGGTTGATAATAAAACAAGGTGGATAATAAAGATTAATATTGTTATCTGATGGAAGTTTTGTCTCTTCTATAACTTAAATAGAAGAATTCATGTGACTTCTTTCAATGTAAAGTAACTAAAGTAACCCATAACATTTATTAATGCCGTAGGGGTGTGATATGTTAGCGATCTCATATTTCAGTGGCTCTGCAAATGAGGGCGGTAGCCATCTCCTCTCCTTCGCAGTCTTTGCTTCCCGGATTAATCCAGTACCCATTTTAAGGCTGGGACGACCCGGGAGCCGTTGCGATCTGAAAAACATTTCCGTCTCAACTGGAGAATGAACCCAGGGCCACTCATATGCGAAGTCAGTGCGCTAACCACTGCGCTACGCGGCTCTTTCAATGTAAAGGAAACCAAATGTAGAATGTGTCATGTGACGTATTCCTTCCAGAACGTTGTCTTCCCAATTAACTCTCTGAACATCTCTCTGTCTTGGGCAATGTGGCTTGCATTTTCTAGCGATGTATTCATGTTATCATTAATGTCGTCAGTCCATCGTCTTCTTGGTCTGCCCTTTCTTCTCAACCCAGGCACTCTTCCCTCCATTATTTGTCTTTCTAAACAGTTGTGTCTCTTTATATGATCAAACGTGCGTAGTTTTCTTTTTGTTATTGTGTTTAGTAACCAACACTCTGGAATCTTCAATGTGTTTATAATATCTGAGTTTCTGATTTTATGCTTCCATGATATTCTAAGTATCTTTCTGTAGCATTTCAACTCGAAGGCGTTGATCTTCTTTGCCGCTGTTTTACTTAGGGTCCATGTTTCACAGCCGTATGTTGCAACCGGAAATAAAAGTTCGTAACATTATCAACTTGGTTTATATTTTGTTGTTTTTCCATATGTTTTTCAACCGTGTTAATTCGCAATATGTCATTGCCAATCTCGGTATTGTCTATTATGATTTGTGGTTGATGTGTTGTTATATCTGTTGACACGATTATTGTTTTTTGCGTGTTTAAATACAAGTTTTGTGCTTCGCTATATTTCTTTGTGTTCTTGATTAGTTGTTCCAATCCCTTTATACCATTTGAAAGAATCACTGTGTCGTCTGCGTATCGTAGTTCCGGGATTAGGAATCCAGCTATGTTTAAAGTGTGGTAGTCAGCGTTTTGTATGTCTTCTCTCACATTCCTCATTATACTTTCTGCGTAGATGTTCAACAGGTATGGGGAGAGTGTGCATCACTGCCTTACTCCACTCTGTACCTCAAACCACTCTGAGAGATTGCCCTCTAACTTCACTGCAGCCTTTTGATCTTGGTAAAGTTCCTCTAATAGATGAATCTGATGTCTGAGAAACCCATGCTGTTCATTATCTCCCATAGTTGCTGGTGTTGGACGCAGTCGAACGCTTTTGAGTAATCTATGAAGCACATGTGCAGGTCATCTGAAAATTCCCTACACTTTTCTATGATCAATCTCATGTTACGGATGTGATCTCTTGTTCCTCTACCCGATCTGAAACCGTCCTGTGTTTCGTTTATCGCCATCTCTAATTTCTGTTTGATTCTTTGCATTATGATGTTTAACATATTTTACTTGCTTTACTTATAAGGGCTGAAGGTCGCCTTTTTTTGGGAGGGTATATATAATGATTTTTTCCATTCCTCCGGCCATGTGCCGCTTTCCCATAATGTAGAATAGCAGAGGCAAATGCAACATTTTACACGATGAAGACCATACTATGTATTATATATTTGTCAATTGAGGTGGAAAAGAGAGAGAGAGAGAGTTCTTATAAAACAAATTCTGCAATGTATGTAAGATAATCTGGGACAATCAGCAGAACAGTGGAAACTTATATTGAGGCAGCAGATGTGTAGTTTTATAGATGAATGTTAAACCAGCATAGACAGAAATACAAATAGTAATGAAGATATCTTGAACGAAATTAATGAAAAAATAGAACAGCAGGCAAGTTGGAGAGCAAGAGGAGTAGTGTTGTCAACCATTTCCGATACCGATGTTCTCCCATGCCACAATGTTAGGTTGCCAATCATCTCTCTTAGTCTTCTAGCACATGAAATAGAAGGATGTGGAAAGACATGATAACCAATGCCACACTGCATGGACTATAAGAAGATGAAGAATAATGCAATCATCATCAGGTGGCATATCCTGGACAGAATGCAAGTCTTCCTGCTTCTGTGAGTGTCATGGTCTTTAGTATCTTGCGTTCATCTTTGCGCTTGCTGTTTTTTGTTTCAATTGCATGATCTCTTCCATTGCCGTCTATTCTTTAGGCTGTCATATCCTTTGATATGGTCATTTTTTTTTAGAGAGAACCTTGTTTTGTAGACAGTTTTGTTTTACTTTCAATTCTCTCAGAATGTCCCTATTGGTTATCATTTTCTGGCCCATGGTATTGTGAGGATTCTTCTGCAACATTTTGTTTCTGACTGTATTGGTGATTGTCCAAGATTTATATTCATATATTGCAACTGGGAATATGCAGGCTCTAATGAATATTTTTGTTATTTTGTTGCAGCCCAGTCATATGTTCTTCATCTGCATCAGTTTATTTAATGCAATGACCAACCCCCACCTGACTTCTTCATAACAATCCCCGTTGCTGCTTATAAGAGAACCAAGGTACTCGAAACTGGTAACTCGCTCTAGATCGTTATTAAGAACGTGTTAGTGCTTGTAATAATCGTGGTCTTACTTTTGTTTAATAAGTAACTATTGGGAAACAAATATAAACTGGATTAAATCGTAATTATGCTTTGAACAATACATAGGATCGACGTTTCGATCAAAAGATAAATATCAAACAAGTAACGATCAATTACAGAATGGAACCACAAAATCAAACAGAAACTACACCTTACATCCAATGCAATGTTATACCCGAACCAAGCGGTATTAACGTAATGCATACATTCTTTTGATACACATTTATTTTCTTTCCTTCGACTCATTTTTATCCCATGTTTTTCTTCTTCTTCTTCTTCTTTCGTTCACTTGAAACATGTCTATATCTGTAATTCTGTCTCCTGAATAAAACTCACTGTCTTTTGTAGTTCATACAGTGTCCCATAGAGCTTTGATTCCAGTGTTGTTTTCTCTGGCCAATATGTCTGCCTCAACGTTTCATGCTCAGAACTCTCTTGAAGTACGAGGCGTGTTCAAATGAAAACGGGACTTGTGGATTTATTTAAAAAGTATCATACGCAATTTAATATTTTCAACGGAATTGAACAAAGCAACCACTTGTGAATAAGAATGCACCTGGGTTCATCAGAAAAAATCTCCGTATGCATTTAGGCAAGCATCCCACTGTTTAGGTAGACGTCGAATGCCGTCCGAGAAAAAGTTGCGTGGCTGTTCTCTGAACCATGTGGTCACCGCTGTCTTCACGTCTGCGTCGCTGTTGAATCGCTGTCCCTTTAGTGCTTTCTTCAACGGTCCGAACAAATGGAAATCACACGGGGATAAATCGGGACTATAGGCTGGGTGATGAAGAACT
The DNA here is from genome assembly GCA_034231615.1 of Meghimatium bilineatum. Classification (NCBI taxonomy): domain Eukaryota; kingdom Metazoa; phylum Mollusca; class Gastropoda; order Stylommatophora; family Philomycidae; genus Meghimatium; species Meghimatium bilineatum. The sequence continues at coordinate 43,716,703 of CM067318.1, read as the reverse complement.
TCCCAATTCTTCTTTGCCAATGTTTCCTGCACAATTTTTGCGACGTGCGGACGAGCGTTGTCGTGGAGAAGAATCACACCTTGAGAAAGTCTGCCTGGTCGCTTAGCCTTGATGGCCTTATGCAGCTTGTCTAAAGTGTCTTTATAACCTGGATGTTTCCATTGCATGCAGTCAATTTTGCTGCTCGGTTCATAGTGGTGGCACCACGATTCATCACCTGCCACAATGCTCAACAGAAATGCATCACCCTCTGCCCTGTAACGCATCAGGTGGTTCAAACTCCACCCCATCTGTTCTTCCTTATGGTGGTCAGTCAACATCCGTGGGACCCACTGTGAACACACCTTCCGATAGTTCAATTTCTTCCGAACAACCATGTGGGCTGTCCCAATTGACATATGGAATTCTTCTGCAAGCGAACGAATGCTCCGACGACGGTCAGTCAGTACTGCTTTATCAAGCACGGCTATGGCTTCTTCTGTTGCAACAATATGCGCCTGACCTGGCCGTGCAAGATCTGCCGTTAACTCACGTCCGTCTTTAAACATACGCACCCACTCCATCACTCTGGTCCTCGACAAACATTTGTCACCATATGCTGCCTTCATTCTCCGATGAATGTCTACTGCTTGACATCCTTCAAATGAAAGAAACTGGATCACAGCACGCTGATTCACTTTGGACGGGTTCGGAATCACACCCGCCATATTGTTAACAGTCTTCTGCAGCACATATGCATGCTGGAAAGATGAACACGTGACCGTATGTAAATTATTGGATACTCATTACTAGTGCAAAATGTCATCAATATCAGTGCGCTCTATCACGCGTGGTGTAACAAGTCCCGTTTTCATTTGAACACGCCTCGTATATGTTTGGCACTCTGTGCTGCCTGTCCACATGTACACATGGCCGTGTTGCCAATCTTGAACTTTGTATACATGTGACTGCGGAATCGGTTGTGTTCTGTTCTGAGACGTAGAATTATAACTTGTTCTGTGACCTGTTCATAATGTGATAATCATTCCCATGTTTTAAAACACATGCCTCCATTTAGGGTGACATAGTTACATGGTGTTCTTAACATACTTATGGCTTCTAAAATTGTGATTAGTCAAACTGAGATAAGAATATTTTTATTGCTAATATAAACATTTTAATACTTTTGTTTTTTAATTTTACATTTGTTGTGTGTACCTTACTGTACTTTCATGTAATGACACTCCCGCCTTCCTTCACAATTAATAGCAAGTTCAAACAATCCAACCCCCCCCCCCCTTTTTTTTTCTACATATGATGGAGAAGAACTTGCATCGACTCTCGATTTGATACTTCGTCTTCTATGTTCGTTAGTCTGCTCCAAATTAGTAGAAAGTAGTCTGTAGAACTCTATTCGCCGAGGTATGATTTACAGCTTGACTGCAATATCTGCGCTTTTCGTGCTCACATGTCCGACTTCAGCATGATTTCTGGGTCACTTTTGCCATATATAGGATGGAACAACCAACTCCAATCCGTAACCTCTTTAGTCGCTTCATACAACGTGTATGTAAGGTAAACAGTGTTGCTATTATTTGCTTCAAGTTCAGGTCCCGGCAACTCAAGGGCGAATTTGATACTACACTTCGTGATTCATGATTAGAAGCTGGCCTCACGGCACGTGGGCATTCCCATAAGTGCTCCGCCCTCTGTTCCAGCAGCCATTCGATTCGATGGTGTTTCGAGTCTAATGCCGTCTAAACAGACGTCGGCATCAGGGCACAACTCTGGCCCTTGCGACAGGTTTCTTTGTTGTTCTGCCCACCCACACCGTGCCCGTAACTAGTTCAAGCACAACGTCGGCCTGTCGGAACAACATGATAACTGTTATCGAAGATTACGTCTACGGGATACTATTTTATACTATACCTGATTGGACAACGGATTAACCTCTACAGCCACACCCTTTTTCTTGACAATCTCCATCAGCTTGGGATGTTTAACCAGAGCAAATCCATGCCCGATGCGGGTTGTATTCAGTAACAAGGCATCTACTAAGTTGTAATCTACCACTGTTCCCTGCCAGTCTGAGAAATAGTTCATTAAATATGATTTAAAGAATGCATACGCGTAAAAGTTAAAGAGTAGCCAGATAGTTGAAACTGATTATAAACAAACTGTGTTAACTAGGTCTTTTCAACATCATAGTTAGGAAACAAACTGTTTTAACTAGGTCTTTTCAACATCATAGATCGTAAACAAACTGTTTTAACTAGGTCTTTTCAACATCATAGATCGTAAACAAACTGTTTTAACTAGGTCTTTTCAACATCATAGTTAGGAATTAAACTGTTCTACCACATGCCCGTACATAAGGGGACGGGGGTGTTTGCAATGTTTAAAAGGCCTCATCTCCCCCCCCCCAAACTTAGAAAATCAGAGAAGATAGTGCGGACCCAGGGTTGAAAGATAGCCAAGATCCTAAAAGTACCTCCTCGTGGTGTACCCTGGAAACAGAATTTCAGCTACTGTTGCTGTATTGCTGGCTAACACTTTTAGGCTCTTGTCGGGGGATGTGAATGCTGTAGATAGCATGTAGATAGGATGTGGATGCTGTGGATGCTCTACAAGGCATCTGTGTATTCCGGCTTGGCCTTCTTAAAAAGCAGAAACATTGGAGGGGCGACCAATGTCAATGTCCCTAACATACGGTGATCCTACGAGTATAAACCGAATCTGGAAACGGTAACACACGCTAAAGGGCAGCGTAGTGTACGTGAATCAATTCAGTGGCAACGGTGGTCAAGCACGAGACCGACTGGCGCAAGTGCTGTTGATGCTCGAGAACACACAAAAGCCTACATGTCCCATCACAATTGACCCTATTCAAAATAGGAGTCATGTCTCGAGGATGGATACGCCATCGTGAACATGCACTTCTGGGTATGAATAAAAAAGATTTGCATACATTTCCCATTGCGCACAGGACAAGCATTGGACAACGCATTGTTCAAATGTCTGACCGAAGCAGAGTTGAGACTCGGAATCTGGACACTACGGGCAACGTAGATGGGGGACAAGTCTCTAAAGACACTGCAATCATAGTCCAACTCGACTGTCACCCGTTGTCCAATACGGTTCATACAGAGAGAATTGGGTTCAGTACCCCCTGGGGTGGGGGGGCTACCGACCCCTACCAGGCTCTATACTAGCGGATAGTGGTTTGCTGGAGTGTTTGCTGTAATTAAGCAGCCGCGGACCAAACCGGTGTTGCTGCCTACCAGGACGGTGCGGGATATCAGGCGGCGCTGATATCCCCTCTCAAATACCACATGTGTCCAGTGACGGGCAGCTTCAAGCGAGTATGAGCTGCTCCTCATGTCAGGAGCGTGCTGGGCAAGGGGAGGGGGATTTTTTCCCCATCCAAAATTGCTGTGCTGCAGTCACCATCGGGAGATGGAAAGGCTACGGGAGACAACCCTGACAGATAAATATAAGAAAACCACGCCACAAACCTCCGATATTTTGCGGGCAGTGCTGGGATGCTGAAGAACATGGATAGGAAGACTCCATAACTTCCCTCACCGAAGACGGAACATGTCAACCTGAACAGGCATGGGTACCTAGCAATGGAACTGGGACATTATACAGTTAATGATTATGTTCAGATTCGTTACACGAAAAGGGGCTGCCACTGTGGTTCATCGCCAGACATGAGGAGCTGCGGACCTCCAGCCTCGAATGGGTCCACCAAAAACTACTGATGATGACTCTGTGTATCGGGTACCCGGGATTGAACAGAAAAATACAAACATACATGGAGTCAGAGAACAGGCAGTAACTTTCCCCAGGACCCTATTCTAAAGCTAAGCAGGTCACAACAAACCACAATTTATTAGACTCCGCACAGGACACTGCAGACTACAAGCACATCTCCACAAAATTAAGTCTGTCTAAGTTGACCAATGCCATATCAAAAGGGTCTCCAGAATACATTCTACAGACATTCTCACTCTTCGATGACGTGAGAACTAAAATATGGCCCCAAGAGACTGATCTGAAGGTAAAGCTGTGGGGCAACCGTGAGGACTTTCTGCTGACGAATGAATTCGTGGAGGCGGCCCAACTTCCTGTATATACTTATGAAAATAGGAAACTGATCGCAGAAGAAGTAGAAGAAGAAGTGTTCTGTGCCCAAAGGGCCCACTTCCTCGTCCCAGATTTGTATGTTATCTACATCTTGGTGTAATATACGCAATATGGAGAAGAGTCAAAATTCACAGATCGAGCTTGGCGATGTACTGGAAGGCCATCTCAAGCGAACGAGTCGAATGCGTGAGAAATGCACAGGTCAAATCCAAGACCATTGATGTGTGCGGGAACGTGGCACCTCGACTAGGAAATTGTGTCAGCTCCAAGTCTATTTCGACCATCGCCGTTACACAACACGGCTCATACAGAAGAAATTAGGTCTGGGGCCTAGGGACACAAAGGGTGGCAATAGAATAATATTCATATACAATGAACAGCTCGCTGGCTGCGAAGCGCCTCGTCAGAGGATCGTCAAACAATGGGTGACCCAAGCGGGTCATTAGGCTCGTTTTATATAATTCCCTGAATGGAAGGGAGTAATTCCCCGAGTAGACTAAATTCCCTCCATTAGGCATTGCACCAAACAGAAAGGTGAAGTCTTGTGGGTATGAAACAAAGCTCAGAAACTTCCCCATTGCACATAGGAAGTAAGAGCTAATCTCTCGTAATTCCTGGGGGTTCTCAAACAAACAACACGAAAATGGACGATTTCTTTAGTAGGTAAACACCCCACCGTTTACTGAAATGTAAATAAAAGACTGATGTAAGACTATGCACCGATAGGTAAGTAAATATAGATACAAATATTGAACAGCTAATTTACTTAGAATAATGCACAAATTCGACGTTTCAACCATAAAGGTTAATTATGTACAGATACTCTATCTGTACAACTCCATGCACAGAGACATGCACGATCTGTACTTACTTGTTTCACCGGCGTGGAAGTAATACGGTAAGTAAGTTGGAGGGGTCTGTTGTGACGGATACAGCAGCTCTTCAATGTAATAAAGAAGAGGATTGTAAGGATCTTCTTGTGCAACAAGGTCGAAGCCAAGGAAGAAGTTTGGATACTTGTCATGCAAGACCATGGCAGATTTCACAGTTTGCAATACGTTTTCCTTAGACTGCAGTCTTGACGTGGAAAAAACATTCGAGAGTGAATACAATAAATATTTGTGATTAACAATACAAGTACACAATTTCTACTGCCACTATAATTACTACTATTACTGCTGCTCCTACTATTACTATTATTACTACTACGTTCACCATAATTACTACATCTACTTCAACAGCAACTACTACTGCTGCTGCTACTATTACAACAATTACTACTGCAACAATTACTACTACAACAATTACTACTACAACAAAAACTACTATTACTATTACTACTGTAATTATTACTATTATTGCTACTGCTACTAATATTACAACGGCTACTACTATTATTACTACTACTACTACTACTACTACTATTGCTACTACAGTAGAAATCCGATTGTCCGAATCACCAATTATCCGAACCGATTTTGGTTGAATTTTTAGATTTTTAGCGGACGCAATAGATAGGTCTCTGGGCAGTGCGCACGTGCCGTACTATGTAGTTTATTTGCAACACATAGTTGCTTACATATTACTGTACATTTTTTAATAAAATTATGTTCATTTCAATGTATGATTGTATGTATGTACACTGTTTTACTTCATTCCTGAGCTATATCGAATTATCCGAACTTTCGATTATCCGAATAGACTCGACACCAATTAATTCGGATAATCGGATTTCTACTGTACTACTACATTTCAAACAGGCAACATTGAACAACGATCTGACCAAATTTCAAAATCTGCTGACCAAAAGTATTTGACTAGTGACAGGTGCATGTTACGTATGGAGCAATGAGCAAATAGCGAACATTAAATTATGTTTTAAAATCGGTAAAGATGCTATTTAGACAATGTGAATTGATGAGACAAGTTTATAGGAGTCAATGTTCATCCCCTGTACATCTTCTTCTGCGTTCAGCATCTTTGGTCATGCTATATTGTCAAGCTTGTCGCCAAGGCGAAATCCAATATCTTCTTCAGGGCAGACTGGCTGCCCCATAGCTTTTGCCTAAGATATGTATCTTCTGGCCAGGTCTGCCATCTCTTCTCTTTGTATGTTGGACAGTCTTGAAGTATGGGTTCTGGAATTTGGATCCTGGATTCACATGGACATTCATCTGGATATGAGATTCTCAGTCCGTAAAAGTGGACCAACAGTCTAAACAGGTAACGATTGTCAGCGATGATTCGTAGCCATTTAGTGAAATATTAGAGCAAGAAATTGAAAAGGGTTTACATAGCCAGACTCAAGTATTCAGTACAAGAATGAATGTAAATAGTGCACCGGCTCGTCATAGGGCAGTAACTAGAGACACAGTAAACCACACAACACCCCCCCCCCCACAAAAAAAACCAACAACAATAAAACCAATGTGTGTTCTCAACCAATATACCATATTCCCCAGATTTGTCCCTCCTGAAATTATTTTCTATTTCTAAAACGAAAGCTAATATATTGTGTCACTCGATGTATCAATACTACTATTACTACTACTATTAATATTGCTCTTACGACTATTATTATTACTACTATTACTAGTACTACTATTGCTATTACTACTATTACTAGTACTACTATTGCTATTACTACTATTGCTATTACTACTATTGCTATTACTACTATTGCTATTACTACTATTGCTATTACTACTACTATTGCTATTACTACTATTGCTATTACTACTACTATTGCTATTACTACTATTACTAGTACTACTATTGCTATTACTACTATTGCTATTACTACTATTGCTATTACTACTATTGCTATTACTACTATTGCTATTACTACTATTGCTATTACTACTATTACTACTATTACTATTACTAATATTGCTATTACTACTACTACTATTGTAATCACTACTACTACTACTATCACTGTTTACTACTACTATAACTATTATTAGTACTGCTACTAATACTTATACTATAAAGATTGTTATTACTGTTACCCTCGGTGATAATTGTAGAAAACAAATAGTTTACTAATCACAGTTAGGAATGGCCAAGAGAATAACATCATTTGAATTAAAGTGTTATAGAAGAGTTCTGAGAATACCATGGACAGCGAATAAAACAAACAAGGAGGTGTTACGAACAATTAACGTCCAGGAAGGTTGGCTTCTGAACACACTATTAAAGAAAAAGCTAGTTTTTTTCCGGTCATATTAAGAGACGACGGCATGGAGAGAGTGTTAATGGAGGGGATGATAGAAGGCACAGGGGCAAAGGCCGACCAAGACGCCGTTGGACAAAAGACATTGAAGAATGCCTGCTCATGTCACTGAAAGATGCAGGGCAACTTGATCAAGACCACGGAGAATTCAAGAGATCCATAGGAAAGACTACGTTCTGGAAAGAATAAATGTCACTTGATGATGAATCACAGTTAAGCAGTTACAATTGTACAAGATGGATACGGTGTTTTCAAGATCCATTGCCAAGGCGGTAAGCAATGTTTGTGTTGCTTTAAAATTTCATTAGGCCTATATGTCTTAAGGGATAAATGTTCCAGTGTCGGGTAACGACACTAAACAGGAAATATGTGGCTGAGGTAACACAGGAAAAATGTCAAAATGAACAAAAATAAGTATAAATGTGTTACCACGATGAGTCATAAAACAACCGTTACAAACAAAAGACAATAGTGAATAGATAATGGAGGAAGCAAAGATGGAGCAGCATGACAGGGAAGAAGAGGGTCTGGGGAGAAGATAGTGGTAAGTGAGGAGGAGAAAATGCACAGAAGAAAGTGAGAAGTGAAAAATGGATAAGATATAATAGCAAATAAAATAAGATAAACTAAAATACTTACCTCAAAAGTAGCAACAGGCAGTAAGTATTATCACACATACAATCATAATGTAAGGGAAGAGCAAAAGAAGATGATACGAGAGATACGATGAGGGAGAGAGAGGGGAGAGTAAAGAGGTCACTGTGGCAAGAACAGACGAGAAAGAAGAAGAAACCACCCAGCACATGACCAAACAGCAGGAGGAAAATATAGAGCAGGGGAGAGAGACGAGTAATAGGAGCAGATATTAGTGGAAAGAAAATACAGCGATGATATATGCAGGTAAGATAGGTAAATATTAGTGATAATAAGTAAGTAAAAACAGGTAACTTAACTGAGATACGTTTTGTACGAAATGATTGATACAAATGGGCAAAATACATAGGGTTAAAAGTCAAAAGTGGACAATAGTGACCGGTGAATAGACAGGGTCTATGTGTCAAGCTAGACAGGTAAGAGAAACGCAGACATAACGCAGTTTCCCACGATAAAAGGGACGCAGTAGGCAAAAAAGCATCCTCAGGAAAAAAGGAATAATAAAGACTACACGAATAGCAAGGAGTACAGACAATGCGCGGCCAACAGGAACCTAAATGAAATGCAGGGACTTGAAAGCGAAAAACGAGCAGGGGGTTATTTTATATCATGACTTGAACCAAATGATAACAAAGATAAGAGAAAGAAGGAGAATAAATAATGCAGAGACGAAGAAGAAGAAAAGTGGTGGATAGACGTGGGTCCCGAGACGGAGATACGTCACGCAAGGAAGGAATATGGAAGTGGGAGAGGGCCCAAAGGACACAAGGAGGGCACAGCAGGAGAGGGTGGGGGATATCACGGGGAAGCGCGTCGTGCGAAGGTATCTTGCTGATATAGAGTGACGTGGGCAGAAGGTGCTGAAGAAAAGGGCACAAGAATAGGTGGGGAATAAAAATACAGAAAAAGAAGGCCATAGCAGGAGACAGACCCGGAACTACAGCCAAAGCATGCGAGGTAGTGGAGAGTCGAGGTAGTGGAGAGTCGAGGTAGTGGAGAGTCGAGGTAGTGGAGAGTCGTTGCGTCGTAGGTGACTAAGTTTGTTTGTTTGTTTTTCGTTCGCTCCATTGTAACCATCACGGATATCCGTGCGATTTCCGCCGGGAGCGTGATTACGTTGTGCCACCGTTATGCACCTTGTAGGCCTAGCACATCCGATTTCGGCATGCCTTGACAATTCGGGTGGGCTACCCTTAGCCTGTGACAGCCTCTATATCTGTCTCCAGGCACGCGTAGTGGAGACTCGTCGCCCAGACGATTTTTTGCTATCGTCTGACTCGAACGAGGTGTTCCACTGTGTATGAACTTGCCTCGTGTAATTGGACGTGCTGTGCCTGTGCCCATTGGGTACTGAACCGTTTCTCATCCGTGAGCCTGGTTCCTTAAGGGGAAGAACTCAACAGAGGAGTTGGACCCTGGCTCTTTCGCCCTCTTAGCAGAAGTGTCATTCACCGACATCGTGTACCCCTTGTCCAAGTTCGAGTCTCACACCACGCGTTTGAGAGCAAGGCGTTCTCGAGCTGAGCATCCTTGTCCCAATAGCGCCTGAGCCCATCAGGTACTGAACCCTTTCTCTCTTCAAGTGTATTTCCGGTGTAGGAAAACCTGACAGTAGAGTTGGGCCAGGGCTAAATCGTTGTCCCTTTTGTGCCTGAGCGCATCGAGTATGGAACCCTTTCTCTTCGCGAGCATATTTCCGGTTTAGGAAGGCTCGACATTAGTGTTGGGTTAGGTCTTCTTGCTTTACCAATCGCCAATGGATGGGTCTGGGTCTCTGCCTGTAAGGAACACAGGTAACTAGAAGCTCGTCTCGAGCTGACGGAGCTTGTAGTTCCCCTTTCCTAGGGACTTTTCACTTTCTATTTGCGCTGCCCTCTAGCGCTGTTCTGCCCTTTCATTGTTTCATTGTACTCGGTATGACATCTATTTGTCTCTCTCCATGCATCTATCTTTTCGTGCATTTTACATTGGCCGCCCCTCCAATGTTCGGACTGGACTGACTTGCTTCACTGTATGTCGACAGTGTCGCTATATGTGGTGATGCTGGTGGTGTCGGAGATATTGTCTGTCTCTTGTGCAGTCAAATCTCTTTCCATCTGCTACCTCCACATTCTCGGACACGATCCCCAAATGATTTGGCCAGAATCAGCTCGAGCTGCTGTATTTCTGTTTCCAGGGTGCACCGCGTGGAGGTACATTTGGGATCTTGGTTATCTGCTAACCCTGGGTCCGCCTAGAGCAATGCGTTCCCTTTGCACCCCAGGTGACTAAGTAAGTCGCATCTGTCCACAATGTCGTTGTAGTGGAGGTCGGTGTGGCAGAGGTCCCAATAAAATATGACGGAAGATGGACCAAGGTCACAACCACAACGACAAGTACCTCATAGGCCAGGTGTTGGGAAATGAGACCGGTCGCATAAACCGAAGATGATAAAAGGATGAGTTAGACGCACGTCGCAACCCCTATGTGGGTATTGCTCGCACTGTACACTAGCTCATTTATAGGAATAACAATCAACGGACAGAACCTCGAGCCACCGATACACGCTCCCTTAGTCCAGACCATATACCGAGGGGGGGGGGGAGAGAATGTCAGATGAAACGAGGTTCGTAGCTATCTGAGACCAATTGTACGTCGCAAGTCGTTTGGAGGCGTTGCACGTACTGCAAGTTAGCTCCATAAATAGACATAGGGAAGACCACTGCCTCCGAGCCATCCAAGTCGTGTGTAGCAGGACGCCTGTTGCCGCTGCAAATAAAGTATAGTAGTGGGGGGGGGGGTCGTAGCCAGTCAACAAGTCACTACTTTCTGGGTAATTAAATATAGTCTTGGGGGGGGGGGATCGTAGCCAGTCAAACAAGTCTCTGCATGCTAGGTAACTGTAAGGGTAGTCGATTCAACAAAACCCGTCACACAGAAAGTGGGCCAATAGCAGTAAGATAGTGGACATAATGGGGCGCAAGAAACAAAATGTAGTATAAAATTATATTAGTCTGAAACTATTTTTAAAACGTATAAATCTTGTCAATACCAATATTTCAGTACTAACTTAAAAGTGCGGGGAAAAGTGAAGAAAAAATGATAACTATGGCAAGTTATCCTATTTTGTAAACATCATCTTCTGCCGCTCAAAACTTGCATGTTACAATGTATTGGTTTGTGATTTCTTCAAAACAAGAATTACAACGGGTTCTTTCCTAGGAGAAGGGTCATTTCACATTTTTTAAGAAATCCGTGCCGATCCTAAATGTTACGTAATTTGTGATACTACACTGCCGTTGAATTCCTAGTTACAAAATGGCAGCCGTAATTGTGCTGAACTGTAGTTATGGCCGATAAAGTCAATGTTACCGTTGTAAGGAGTGTTTCCAGATATGTATGGTGGGACATACTGTGATCTTCACCTAATTCCCTTGCGGAAAGGACTACCTGGAACTGTCCTATTAAAAAGAGCACAATCAACAGATTTATTCGGGTTCGGTAAGTAATAAACATCGGGTAGGTGTTAAGTATTTAATGCCAGTGAAATAATCAATTAAAAAAACCCACTAAGAGCACAATTTTATTGTCCCTTTTTTCGTAGTGGCTCCCTAATGTCGTTTCGGAACATAATTTTGTTTCGTTAAAAATATAGAACTTCTGCTAGGAAAGGATCATATATGCGCCTACCATTCCGTTAAAGAATCCTTTGTTTGAAAATATGAAATCCTTTACATAATAGGTAGACTACTAAGTTTTTTTTAAACACGGCGTTGTCTTTATGTTTAGAACCTCAGTGAGTAGTGAAACATATCATTAGACAAAAACATTTAATTTTTATGCAGGATTTGGTATTCGTTAAATTGTTTTGGTGTAAGGAATTTCACAGTTAAATTGTGATTACTTATGGATTAAATTGTAATATTTGTCACTTTGTATGTCATATATTTACATATATGTAGTTACAGAAGATCATATGGGGGTATATTGTAAGTCAAAAATATAACATTGTGCTAAACGATGTATTTCTAGATATAAAAGTAGATGTATGCGTATAGAAAGAGATGTATGCGTATAAAAAGAGATGTATGCGTATAAAAGGAGATGTTTGCGTATAAAAGGAGATGTTTGCGTATAAAAGGAGATGTTTGCGTATAAAAGGAGATGTTTGCGTATAAAAGGAGATGTTTGCGTATAAAAGGAGATATCTAAATGCCCTTGAATAAAGTCCACATATCTGTTTGGTTCCTTTTTATAACTTACAGATCTAGAACGGTTACGCCTCGCCACTGCGAGGACTACTGCTTCGCAAGGAGATTAAAAGTGTACAAATAGCTACAGAAAGATGATATGCACAGGAAAGTTTTACTACTAAGAGACAGCACTGAAGCTACACTGGATTACCGAACTGAATGAACTGAGGGCAGTTCTAATTCAGCTGCATGATAATTTTCAGAGAGTAGCGATTCAATGGATATACTGACACTGCAACATCGAAGGAAATAAAGTTGCAAATGGATTGGCCACAGTAGGAGGAAATATGCCGCAAGAGGATTATCTGGTCAGGTACGAAGATGCAACCATCAAATTCTACTAAAACAGAAAGTGGAAAGAAGAGCACCTCAAATATCATGCAAATGACAGGTATTTACAACTGTCCAGAATGGGCAACAAAATGAGGTTACAACAAAATGAGGCATCACATACAAACCAAATTCGGAATAAGTACAACCTGTCTTTGCCATTGTAACCTAGCGAATATGACAGCGGAATATATCGTACAAGTTTACAAGAATGTTCACAGTATGCAGACCCGAAAAAACAGCCCATGTCTAAGAGAATCTGTATGACACATCGGTAATCCTTAACAGACAGTAAATTATATCATATAATCTGGAGACCCAACGTGACTGAGAGATGATCGCCGAAGGTGGACATAGATTCTGGAGACCCAACTTGACTGAGAAATGATCGCCGAAGGTGGACATAGATTCTGGAGACCCAACTTGACTGAGAGATGATCGCCGAAGGTGGACATAGATTCTGGAGACCCAACTTGACTGAGAAATGATCGCCGAAGGTGGACATAGATTCTGGAGACCCAACTTGACTGAGAGATGATCGCCGAAGGTGGTTAGAGTTTCACGATTACAAACTGCGATTTAAATAATATAACTTTTCTCGTTGCAATATTTACCTATTATTGGTCATTATGAACTTGGCACCGCTGAAGTCTGGGAACTCTTTTACAAACGTATCCGTCACTTCCATGAACATTAGGAGTCCGTCCTCTGCGTCATACACTGTCCCGTTTAGTTCATACAGCTAGAGATAATAAAAGATCATGCCTGCGTGCGTGTGTGTGTGTGTATATATTATATATATATATATATATATATATATATACGTATACGCGTGACGTGTATGTGTAGTGTTGGTGTCATTTCATCCACATCAGTGCTGGCATCACTAAATTTGAAAAAGAAAGAACACTGCGGGAAATTTACTAGCAACGGAAGCGAAAGGACAAAACCGAAATCTCTCCTACCCCGAACCCTCTGCCCTCCTGCATGCACTGCAATAGAGCTTTGTTGGCACGAATCGGACTCATCAGGAATCTACTTACTCCCAAACCATATGAGACAATCGCAAATGTTTTATTATTTTTTCTACTTGTTCATCACATTTACTGTTTTTCTAGTCATGCTCATCTTGACTTGCGAAGGAGGAACATCATCATCAGTGTCGGTATATACAAAAATGGATGGTGTATTCGTTCGTTCGCCCCCCCCCCCCCCCACACACACCTTTTAAAAGTCGCAGTACGAGTTTACTAGTGGACCTTGCTAGACGATTTGCACTAAAAAAATATACTTAACAATGGAAGAAAAATTTGGATATTAATCACAAACCGGACCACATACACCAACTTCATAAGCAACAATAGACCATCATATTTTGATTTAGAACTGGCTACAGCAGATTACAGGTCCACCTGTGCAGGATCATTGGTGGCCCACATAAATATATGGCTATGTAAAACATGAATACAGACACCTGAACACACTCCAAGACTTTCAGATTACACAGAACTAGAAGGCACGGCATGGCCACACTGGACTGAACTGTGGCAAAAAACTTTACGCAGCCTCTCTTGTTTGGAGAAGATTGGCTGCTTCGTCCTGACGGCTGGTATAAAGATCTATTAAGACCAAAAGAATTCTGACCACAGAAGAAAAAGATGAAAAAGGCCGACTAACCAGTTGTAGCAATCACCACCAAAAAAACAAATTATTATATCAATGAGATAGTCCCAAATAGTAATACAAGATGAGCATCAAGTTATGAACAAGTTGAAAATCTTCTCCCCAGAACAGGACACACACGACAGTCGCATGTACACACAATGTAAGATAGGCAACACAACCATAAATGTGGACAGGCATCACAGACTGCAGAACAAGTACTTTAAGAATGTCCTGAATATGAGAATGTTGAGACAAACACACTGATCCATGGAGATAGACTACAATAAAAAAACATGTCAGACTATAATTAACGCTCTATGGAACCCTGTATGAGCTTTCAAACGACGTGGAACTGTATTCACGAGATACAATTAAAGATTAAGACATATTTTAAGCGAATGAAAGCAGAATAGGTTCTTGTGTGCAATTAATTCCTACCGATGTATTTATGGTCAATTAATCTAAATATTATTTCAATAATTAATCAATAATTAATTAAAATATTCATTTTTATGGTTAGCGTTAGGGTTAGTTATGTTTTGCATAACTAATAGTTATCCTAAATATATTCATATTTAAATTAATAAATTATACACATAAGCTGATATATATGTGTCATGTCATGTGACGTATTCTCTCCAGAACGTTGTTTTCCCAATGAACTCCCTGAACCCTTCTATGTCTTGTTTGAGACGGCTTGCATTTTCCAATAACATATTCATGCTATATTTTATGTCGTTAGTCCATCGGTTTTTTTTTAGGTCTGCCTTTCCTCCTCCGTCCAGGAGATCTGCCCTCCATTATTTGTCTTTCTAAACTGATACACATAGCCAATGGAAATAATGAAATAGGTAAGCGCTAATTCCAAACCAGTTATTTTCATACTTTCACGGATCACACGAGAGGATCTGCACAATTTTAGAACCGCTGGATCAAACAATTGTAGTGGCACATAATTATTTATTATTTGTGAGGCAACATTGAGAAGGTGAGAAGAGAACATGTCAGATTGTTCAATAGATATCTCCGTCGTTTATTTGGCCTTGGATGGTCAGAGTTGACACAAAAATGATGAGTTATAGAAGCAAACACAACAAATCCAAGTAATGGTAAAGATCAAACGTAGAAATGGGAGATCAATGGCACATACCCACACAAAGATGGTCTGACAACATAATCAGACAGGCTCTGGAGTGAAACGTACAAGAAAATAGGAGAATTGGAAAAACGAGGAGCATCTGGAGGAGAACTTTGAATGTGGAGAACACACCAATTGGGACCTAATGGAAACAGTTGAAGAGGACAACTCAGGACATAAAGCGTGAGCGAGTGATAGATGCAGCCATATGTCCTACAGGGAGCTGAACAGAAATAAGTAGATAGATAATCCATTTTATTCAAAGTAATCAAATAAAACAACCACTTTCACCCACAATAACCACACAAAACAACCAATTTCATCCACAATAAACACATATAACAACCAATTTCACCCACAATAACCACATAAAACAACGAATTTCACCCACAATAACCACATATAACAACCACTTTCACCCACAATAACCACATAAAACAACCACTTTCACCCACAATAACCACATAAAACCACCACTTTCACCCACAATAACCACATATAACAACCACTTTCACCCACAATAACCACATAAAACAACCAATTTCACCCACAATAGCCACATAAAACAACCAATTTCACCCACAATAACCACATATAACAACCACTTTCACCCACAATAACTACATATAACAGCCAATTTCACTCATAAATATTACATATAACACCTACTTTCACCCACTTAATCACACATAATAGCCACTATCACCCACAATAACCACACATAACAGCCACTGTCACCCACTTAACTAACATATAATAGCCAACGATATTGCCCACGATAACCACATAAAACAGCCACTTACCAACATTAACCACATATAATACACACTTTTACCCACTGTAGTCACCTATAACAACAATTTACAA
The DNA here is from genome assembly GCA_034231615.1 of Meghimatium bilineatum. Classification (NCBI taxonomy): domain Eukaryota; kingdom Metazoa; phylum Mollusca; class Gastropoda; order Stylommatophora; family Philomycidae; genus Meghimatium; species Meghimatium bilineatum. Next base: position 43,700,454 of record CM067318.1, on the reverse strand, counting down.
CTGAGCCACAACCGGTATCAACAAACACAGGAGTGGATAAATGATTTAATTTTACGTTCACTTTAACCCTGTACTCACCCCGCGTAGTCGACCTCGCATTTCCACATACTGGACATTGTCTTCCATAAATTCGACCAATGCTTGCCTGTAGTAATCTCTTCTAATTGGAGCGTAGCGCAACATTCCTTTTATCTTGGGGAGAAAAGATTAATATTGGGAGATTAATGATGATTTCACCCTGGCTGTGAATGTGATTTATAATTGGAATATTATGAACAGATCAGAGCAAGTTATAATTCTACGTCTCAGAACAGGACACAACCGAATCCGCAGTCACATGTTTACAAAGTTCAAGATTGGCAACACAGCCATGTGTACATGTCGACAGGCAGCACAGAGTGCCAAACATATACTTCAAAAGTGTTCAGAGCATGAAACGCTGAGGCAGACATATTGGCCAGAGGAAACAACACTGGAATCAAAACTCTATGGGACACTGTATGAACTACAAAAGACAGTGAGTTTTATTAAGGAGACAGAATTACAGATATAGACATGTTTCAAGTGAACGAAAGAAGAAGAATAATTGGAATCATTTCCAGCAGTGAAACTTGCAAATTCACTTGGTACATTTAATGTAATAGCCAACAGGAGAAACTGTGTTATCATTCCCAATGAGTCTGTTATTGTTGTTCTTGGAAGAAAAAATTATATCTGAGAACATATTTAGATAGATATATAAACGGAAGATATAGATAAAAGAAAGTTTTCGTAAATCTTACCGTTCTATAATTATTATCATCAACCATGACATAAAAATACTCTCCAAAAGAACTGTTGTCAGTACAGTTTTCAATACTTTAATTACGGATTCATTGCTTTTACTTAATAAAGAAACTCGTTGCCGTTGTGCTTGTTGTGTGAACATTGGTTTTTTTTCAATGAGGACATGAAGCTACGAGATTGATTGACAATTTGTAGAAAAAGTCACACAAAAATGTACAAACACGTAGAAATTACATTTATAATTAACCACAAAGGTTTGGTGGACGTTGATGCAATCTACACGAAAGGGGGATGTGACAGGAAAGACTTTGGGAATCGCTGGACTAAACTTATGTAAGGATACATTTAAGGATTATACTAATGTATAGATACATTTAAGAACTATGCTAATGTATAGATAAATTTAAGGACTATACTAATGTATAGATATATTTAAGGATTAGAATTATGTATGAGTACATTTAAGGAATTGATGTATGTATCAGTACATTTAAGGATGTAAGCATGTGATTAGAATCATGACATCTCGTATTGTTACTAACCTGTTCGAAATACTTCTCAAATCTCTTCCAAACATTATTGACGCCAGCGTATTTGACCAAAGGATCTGTGTCCAGCATGCTGAGACTCTTCTTTATCCTAAGAAAGAGTATTTAGTTATTGTTATGGCCCGACCTCATTGTATTCTGAGAAAACCCATTTGTCCTGCATTCTGAGAAAACCCATTTGTCCTGCATTCTGAGAAAATCCATTTGTCCTGCATTCTAAGAAAACCCATTTCTCCAGTACTCACCAACTTTTATCGAAAGTAATTTAGCCCGCGTGTTGCCGGGATCTGAAAGGAATTCCAAAAATAAAAATATATATTCCATGGATGTCGTAGTAGGTGACTAAGGATGTCATAGGGATGAGTTGGCCTGTTCTATTTCATATAGGGTCAAAGTGACACAGAAACCGCGCTGAAGTCGGTGGGTCGCCCGAAAAGTGCACATATCGCAGATAAACTATAAAGCACGAGACAAAGTATTCCGTTCTCTGAACTAAATCCTGCTAATCTGCAGGAGTTTCAGAACCAAAGCAGAAGAAGAAGAATGGTATTCATACTGGTGGTTCCTGTTACTCGTTGGTTACTCCTCAATCTACCTGTATGGTACCCAGCACTACTCGTGACACACTTAATGTATAATACCCTCAATTATTGAACTTCGGTAGTTCAGTTGTTAGTGAACTGTTTTGCTTTTAACTAAGGAAGCGTGAAGTAACTAAGGAATCGTAAAGTAACTAAGGATGCGCGAAGTAACTAAGGAAGCGTGAAGTAACTAATGAAGCGTGAAGTAACTAAGGATGCGCGAAGTAACTAAGGAAGCGTGAAGTAACAAAGGAAGCGGGTAGTGGACTGTCTTCACATCGGCCATTTTGAATTTTCGAAGCACGGACCAGGGTTCAGAAACGATAAAGTTAGTAAATGAATTCTCAGAGAGTACGTGCCATGTAGACACAATTGCGATCGGTTATGATTCTAGCACTATTACTAGCTAAAAAAAACCCAGCCAGAGAAGAAAGTGTAGAAGAAAACAAAGAGTGAGGAAGAAATATTTGGTATGCAACCACTAGAACAAATAGAAAGTGAGGTTACATTTTATAAAATGTAAGATTCCTAAGCGCAGAGCTGTAGAAAAGAGAAGAAGGAGAAGACAAAGAAGATGATGGACCAGCGATACCATGTCTTTGCCCGTTCGTGTGTTGTCGGGGCTTGAAAGGGGAGCAAAGAATAGCAACACTGTTTACATTCCATGCATGTCGTACGAGGCGACTAAGGAGGTTATGGGATGGAGTGGGCTGTCCCATCCCATATTGGTTCAGAGACCCAAAGCCATGCTGAAGTCGGATGTGTCATGCCGAAAGGCGCAGATATCGCAGCCATGCTGTAAACCATGACACAACGCATTCCATTCTCCGGATTACATCCTGTTGATCTGCAGGAGTATGAGAACGAACACAGAAGAAGAAGAAGAAGATGTCTCTGCCAACGCGGTATTGTTCTCCTGGGAAAGAGAGGCGCTCAGAGTATCCACGACGAAGACAACGTTCTGGACAGAATACGCCAGTTGACATGAATGTAAGACTGTGATAAAAAACAAAACTTAAGAACAAGTGGAAGCACATTCACTCAACAGTAGAACCAAATTACCACTGCTATCAAATGTCACGCAAAAAACAAACCATTATCTTCAGATTACGAAGAGGCCGCATCAGACTGAGAAGTCACATATTCAGAAAGTTCACAATTTGCGAGCTAGACCTGTGACTGTGGACTGAGCTCAGAGACTGCAGAACACATTCTTCATGTATATCAACTCTACAAAGAAGAGAGGGGAGAAAATATGGCTACTTTAAAATCTGAGGGGTTCCATGGATGACCTGACGCTAATTACACAGTTCATTGGAGCTATTGGCGCTGAAACCTGATAACTGACTGAAGCTATTGGCACTGCAACCTGATAACTGACTGAAGCTATTGCCGCCATAATCAGGTGCAACTCTGGCAACCAGAAAAAGGGCGAAATTCAAAGCACAACCCTGTGTTAAGCCTTCTTATATAACGTCTTTAGATAACATTACATCATTTATCTTTGTCTGAATTGTTCGGTCGACGAGGAAGTACTTCATTCAGTTACATAACTTTCTACTATAGATTTCTACTTTCTACTTACTGATTTCGAATGAGCTACAATAAAAGTTTTTGAATGTGCATTTCCACGAGCGCAAGTATCATGATGTTATTTACACTTTGGACAAAACGTTTGGCGAAAACTACAGTCTGAGGGTACAACGACGCTGTGCATCTCTGATGAAAATTATTCAAAGTCAAACAACTGATGACTTTGGCATTCGTACCAGAAACAGATGTCATTACTGTTTTCGAACAACTCACCAAATATTGATAGTTTCTCAGATCTGGATTTCCTCATCGATTACGTTGAAAATTTCTACATTGGACGGATTCTTCCTGGTCGCCGTTCGTAGCGTCGATTTCCAGTGAGCCTTTGTAATCAACACAATCGTGTCATGAATAAACTGGCAAGAAGCAACAACGCTGTTGAAGGTTGGCACAAGGGATTTAATTCAATGGTTAATGTATCGCATCCAACAGCAGCAAGACTTGTCCGAAAGTTACAGCAACAACAATATACATCTGCACTTTTGAGAAGTCAGATTGCCCCTGGTTAACCAACAACACAGAAACGAAAGCTTCACAAATTGGTCGACGAAGCTATTAAAACAATGGTTGAATAAAACAGAGCCTATCAACTTCTTGAAAACATAGCACGTGTTTTGAATATTAATGTTGTGTAGTTTACTCAATGAAAGAACTTAATGAGACAATTCATATTATTTGAACACTTTATTATAATTATTTACTAGCTATATTGTTCATTAGTGTTTATTACAGTTTGTATGAAATATTTTATATATTATCTTTATATTCAGTCTTGGGGATATTTCGTCTGGTAGGCCTATATTTTGTCTGGGAATATTTTGTCTGGAATATTTTGTCTGGTATATTTTGTCTCGGGAATCTTTTGTCTGGGTATATTTTGTCTTATGAATATTTTGTCTTGGGATATTTTGTCTGGGTATATTTTATCTGGGTATATTTTGTCTGGGGATATTTTATCTGGGGATATTTTGTCTGGGTATATTTTGTCTGGGAATATTTTGTCTTTGGATATTTTGTCTTGGGATATTTTGTCTGGGTATATTTTGTCTGGGTATATTATGTCTGGGGATATTTTATCTTTGGGATATTATGTCTGGGTATATTATGTCTGGGGATATTTTATCTTTGGGATATTTTGTCTGGGTATATTTTGTCTGGGAATATTTTTTGTCTTTGGATATTTTGTCTGGGTATATTTTGTCTGGGTATATTATGTCTGGGGATATTTTATCTTTGGGATATTTTGTCTGGGAATATTTTGTCCGGTTACCCTGTCACTGTGGGCCAGCAGTTACTTCTTTATTTAAGTACTGGTAAGCCAGAAAGTTGTGGGTCGGCGGACTGAGTCCTGCTTGCTAACCATAGGTTGCCGAATCTTGGTATCGAGCATAGGGCCTATAATTTCTTTTTTTCCTTCTTAGGACAACGTATTCTAATTCAATTTTTTAAAACCCATTTTCAGAAGATTCGCTTTAATACCAGAAGCTGTTTTGATCTTGTTGTTTATATTGAAGGTAGTTTTTAGAAATAAAAGAAAACAAAATATTGTTCGGTAATAACTGCAGTGTGTTTTTTTTAATTAGCATAATATAAAAGATGACCATACCAAATATCAAATATTTCGGTATCGTTGGATTCGTTCCTTTCTTCTGTGACTGACATCCATAGACATCCTGCAAACAATTCATAATGTAATTTTTAAATCAATAAAACACTCAGAATATGAAATATAATTTTATCTCCTTTCATATTCTTAGTGAAGTTTTAGAAGGATTAGGGTAAAGGTTAGGGTTAAGGGTACAGGTTAGAGTTTCGGTAAGTGTTAGGTAAGGGTTAGGGTCAGTAGAATGGCTAAGAAAATAATAGGGAATAGGAAAGGTACAGTGAGGGCAATGGTAATGGTTAGGGAAATGGTAATGCTTAGGGAAATGGTAAAGGTTATGAGAAGGGTACAGGTTAAGGACATGGCAAGGGTTTGTGTGTTTGTTGTTAAACTTCTGTGTTCATTGTTAAACGTTTTCTGTGTTCGTTGTTAAACACCATTTGTATGTGTTGTTAAACGTCTTCTGTATTTGTTGTTAAAAGTCTTCTGTGCTTGTTGTTGAACTTCTTGTGTTTTAGTTGTTAATTTATTCTGTGTTTATTGTTAAACGTCTTCTGTGTTTATTGTTAAATGTCTTCTGTTTGTTGTTAAATGTCTTCTGTGTTTATTAATAAATGTCTTCTGTTTTGGTGTTAAATGTCTTCTGTGTTTGTTGTTAAATGTCTTCTATGTTTATTCTTAAACGTCTTCTGTTTGTTGTTAAATGTCTTATCTGTTTATTGTTAAACGTCTTCTCTTTGTTGTTAAACGTCTTCTATGTTTATTGTTAAATTTATTCTGTGTTTATTGTTTATTTATTCTGTGTTTATTGTTAAACGTCTTTTATGTTTATTGTTAAACGTCTTCTGTTTGTTGTTAAATGTCTTCTGTTTGTTGTTAAATGTCTTCTGTTTGTTGTTAAATGTCTTCTGTTTGTTGTTAAATGTCTTCTGTTTGTTGTTAAATGTCTTCTGTTTGTTGTTAAATGTCTTCTGTTTGTTGTTAAATGTCTTCTGTTTGTTGTTAAATGTCTTCTGTTTGTTGTTAAATGTCTTCTGTGTTTATTGTTAAATTTATTATGTGTATATTGTTAAATTTATTCTTTGTTTATTGTTAAACGTCTTCTATGTTTATTGTTAAACATCTTCTGTTTGTTGTTAAATGTCTACTGTGTTTGTTGTTAAATGTCTTCTGTGTTTTTATTGTTAAATGTCTTCTGTGTTTGCTGTTAAACGTCTCGTGTGTTTGTTGTTAAACGTCTTCTGCGTATGTAGTTGAACTGCAGATATGAACGGAGTTTAGATTTTTGTTCCCCCCCCCCTACACACCCACAATAACTGTCAATAATTTAGAGACTACCTTATTTATATGTGTCAAAAATGTTACTCTTCTATCAGCCTAAAACATTTATTTTACAGAAAAAAATGTTTTAAACAAATTTGTTGCATTAAAAATGTTTCCAATTCAAACAATTTACCTGGTGCATACAAAAAAAGCAATTGTTGATGTCAACCTTTGTCCAAACCTTTTCCTTGTCAACAGATGTTAAACTTTTTAGACCCCCCCCCCCCCAATTTGTGCGGTAATTTTTGGACAATCCCCAAGATGTAATCAAGAAAACGGAATGCTGTTGTGATGTGTTTTTTATCTAAGGTATAAAATATCACATTTTGGCACAATGAAACCGACTTTAGCAAGGCTTTTACGTTACTATTGACCTTTTACTAGATGAGCCAGTCAACCTCAACCTAAAACTTCCTTAGATTTCTCTTACCACATACTTGTCATGCCACAGTGTTGTTATTATTTGACCAGATCATCTTGTGCGTACGGAGGACTCGCGTCTGCCAAAACAGATACATTATGGAGCACTCAAGGCAGGAATTCGAAAAGCTGGTGAACAGGAAAAGCCTTCAAGTCATCACTGAAACATCTTAACATTGACGTAGGCGCTTGGGAGAGCTTCGCTCATGATAGTACAACATGGAGTTACAGCCTTAGCACTAGCGGCGGAAGAGAATATGCAAGATACTGCAAGACAGAAGCGGGCACTAAGAAAAGAAAAAAACATCTCAACGTCCCATAGATACCCTCTACAGTTGTAAATTCTGTAGAAGGACATTTTGTGCGCGCATTGGACTTGTTAGTCATTTAAAAACGCACTATTAACTTTATTATTTTTATTATTTATTGTTATTATTATTATGGTTGAGTTTTTGGTCATCGTCGATCACGACGGACGAACATCATCATCATCATTATTTGACCTGCCTTTTTTTTTGGGGGGGGGGCCTTCTACATTAACTTTTTGCATATCAGACTTGAAGAAACAAAAGGGAGATAAAACACACTTCGTGCTCTGTGGGTGGATTAAGCAGAAATATTCACAGATATTCTTGATTCTTGATTAGAAACTAGCTTCACAGCACGCGGGACATTCCCATAAGTGCTCCGCCCTCCGCTCCAGCAGCCAATCTAGTGTATGTAGACTCATAGTTCCGGTCAGGTGTTGTGTGATCTTCGGGACATTCCACAAAAATTACTTTTCCTCCCCTCACCTCTGAAAACTCCCATTTCTAATATTCTCTGTATGTGTACGTTCTCAACCTCATTGACATCATCTGCATCTTGAAATGAATTTATTACTTCCTTTATTAAATCTCTTTTATCTCTTCTCAGGAATGTGCCGTCTATCGCCACAATGCCTGCCAATAAGTCGGCTCTCTCGTTTCCTCTGACTCCAGCATGACCAGGGCAGTATATCCATGTAATGCTCTGGACAACTGAGTTGTTCAATAAGTCCCACCATTCTTTTCTTAGCATGAACTTTTCTATCTAAGAAAAGAATGGTGGGACTTATTGAACACAAATATATATTCCATTTACTCATGTTACATCTGAAGCAACCTTGTTTCTGTTGACGTGTTGTTTATGTTCACAAATAGTCGCAATGGTTCTTGTGGTAACGATATCTAATAGCACATACTAGTGTTAAATGATTACGGTTAGGGTATATTTGCCTCCATGTGCAATGTGTGTATTGTGGTTGTATGTGCGCTGAGTGATCGGTTCATGTTCATAGTAGCTTCAGAATATACAGCTTGGAAATTTTAATTAGAGTCGCATATTTTTTTTAATGTGTGCAGATTGCTAGAATTTGGAAAGAGTGTTGGCTCAAGGTATGAAGCTAATATAGGTCCCAGCTGAACGGACATAGTTCAAATCCCGTGTCATCCGTGTATTGACGTGGACCGAAAAGGAATCAAATAATATCAAAGCTGTTTACTTTCCATGCATGTTGTAAGCGAAGACTAAGGAAGATTTGGGTGGCGTTAGCTGTGCCATCCCATATAGGATCAAAGTGACTCAGAAATTATACTAAAGTCGGATTTGTCATGTCGAAAGGCACAGTTATCGCAGCAAAGTTGTAAACCACATGACAGCATATTCTTTCTTCGGACTACATCCTGGTAATTTGCTGTAGTTATGAACGAACGCAGAAGAAGAAGAAATATAAATCCCTTATAATTCTTTTTTATTTCCTTGTTTTCTACGATATCCATCCACGGTATCCTTTCACGATATTAGACAACGAAGTGCTTTCAAATTACATTACTCATAAATGTCAGAATATTATCTTCCTCTAAAAGTAGCAATAATCACATTTTATGGATTCATGTACAGATACCTGTCGTCACAGCACAGTTTCTCTATCAATGTACAGATGAACCTTATCAGAGAACAAAATGTACTTAAATTGGTAATGTTCACGTTGACAACTAGTTACACGCGTACCAACGCCATTCTTCTTCTATGTTTAGTACTTTGCTTTGATTCTTCTTTATGTCAACGATATTCTTGGTACTCTTCTATAACATTTCTCACAATCTCACGTCTCACAATCTCACGTCTCACAATCTCACGTCTCACAATCTCACGTCTCACAATCTCACAATCTCACGTCTCACAATCTCACGTCTCACAATCTCACGTCTCACAATCTCACAATATCACGTCTCACAATCTCACAATCTCACGTCTCACAATCTCACAGAGACCCAGACCCTCACGTCTCACAATCTCACAATCTCACGTCTCACAATCTCACGTCTCACAATCTCACGTCTCACAATCTCACGTCTCACAATCTCACGTCTCACAATCTCACGTCTCACAATCTCACAATCTCACGTCTCACAATCTCACAATCTCACGTCTCACAATCTCACAATCTCACGTCTCACAATCTCACAATCTCACAATCTCACAATCTCACGTCTCACAATCTCACAATCTCACGTCTCACAATCTCACAATCTCACAATCTCACAATCTCACGTCTCACAATCTCACAATCTCACGTCTCACAATCTCACAATCTCAAGTCTCACAATCTCACGTCTCACAATCTCACGTCTCACAATCTCACGTCTCACAATCTCACGTCTCACAATCTCACGTCCCACAATCTCACGTCTCACAATCTCACAATCTCACAATGTCACAATCTCACGTCTCACAATCTCACGTCTCACAATTTCACAATCTCACAATCTCACAATCTCACAATCTCACGTCTCACAATCTCACAATCTCACGTCTCACAATCTCACGTCTCACAATCTCACGTCTCACGTCTCACATCTCACGTCTCACAATCTCACAATCTCACGTCTCACAATCTCACAATCTCACAATCTCACGTCTCACAATCTCACGTCTCACAATCTCACGTCTCACGTCTCACATCTCACGTCTCACAATCTCACAATCTCACGTCTCACAATCTCACAATCTCACAATCTCACGTCTCACAATCTCACAATCTCACGTCTCACAATCTCACGTCTCACAATCTCACGTCTCACGTCTCACATCTCACGTCTCACAATCTCACGTCTCACAATCTCACATCTCACGTCTCACAATCTCACGTCTCACAATCTCACAATCTCACGTCTCACAATCTCACGTCACACAATCTCACGTCTCACAATCTTACAATCTCATGTCTCACAATCTCACAATCTCACAATCTCACAATCTCACATCTCACAATCTCACATCTCACGTCTCACAATATCACATCTCACAATCTCACATCTCACAATCTCACAGTCTCACGTCTCACAATCTCACAATCTCACAATCTCACAATCTCACATCTCACGTCTCACAATCTCACGTCTCACAATCTCACAATCTCACGTCTCACAATCTCACATCTCACGTCTCACAATCTCACGTCTCACAATCTCACAATCTCACGTCTCACAATCTCACGTCTCACAATCTCACGTCTCACAATCTCACGTCTCACAATCTGACGTCTCACAATCTCACAATCTCACGTCTCACAATCTCACGTCACACAATCTCACGTCTCACAATCTCACGTCTCACAATCTCACGTCTCACAATCTCGCGTCTCACAATCTCACAATCTCACGTCTCACAATCTCACAATCTCACAATCTCACGTCTCACAATCTCACAATCTCACGTCTCACAATCTCACAATCTCACGTCTCACAATCTCACAATCTCACGTCTCACAATCTCACAATCTCACGTCTCACAATCTCACAATCTCACGTCTCACAATCTCACGTCACACAATCTCACGTCTCACAATCTCACAATCTCACGTCTCACAATCTCACAATCTCACAATCTCACAATCTCACATCTCACAATCTCACATCTCACGTCTCACAATCTCACAATCTCACGTCTCACAATCTCACATTTCACAATCTCACATCTCACGTCTCACAATCTCACATCTCACAATCTCACAATCTCACATCTCACAATCTCACAATCTCACGTCTCACAATCTCACAATCTCACAATCTCACAATCTCACATCTCACGTCTCACAATCTCACGTCTCACAATCTCACAATCTCACGTCTCACAATCTCACATCTCACGTCTCACAATCTCACGTCTCACAATCTCACAATCTCACGTCTCACAATCTCACGTCTCACAATCTCACGTCTCACAATCTCACGTCTCACAATCTCACGTCTCACAATCTCACAATCTCACGTCTCACAATCTCACGTCACACAATCTCACGTCTCACAATCTCACGTCTCACAATCTCACGTCTCACAATCTCACGTCTCACAATCTCACAATCTCACGTCTCACAATCTCACAATCTCACAATCTCCCGTCTCACAATCTCACGTCTCACAATCTCACAATCTCACAATCTCACGTCTCACAATCTCACAATCTCACGTCTCACAATCTCACGTCTCACAATCTCACGTCTCACATCTCACGTCTCACAATCTCACGTCTCACAATCTCACATCTCACGTCTCACAATCTCACGTCTCACAATCTCACAATCTCACGTCTCACAATCTCACGTCACACAATCTCACGTCTCACAATCTTACAATCTCATTTCTCACAATCTCACAATCTCACAATCTCACAATCTCACAATCTCACATCTCACAATCTCACGTCTCACAATCTCACATCTCACAATCTCACAATCTCACGTCTCACAATCTCACAATCTCACAATCTCACAATCTCACATCTCACGTCTCACAATCTCACGTCTCACAATCTCACAATCTCACGTCTCACAATATCACATCTCACGTCTCACAATCTCACGTCTCACAATCTCACAATCTCACGTCTCACAATCTCACGTCTCACAATCTCACAAACTCACAATCTCACGTCTCACAATCTCACATCTCACAATCTCACATCTCACAATCTCACAATCTCATGTCTCACAATCTCACAATCTCACAATCTCACAATCTCACAATCGCACAATCTCACATCTCACGTCTCACAATCTCATGTCTCACAATCTCACGTCTCACAATCTCACATCTCACGTCTCACAATCTCACGTCTCACAATCTCACAATCTCACGTCTCACAATCTCACGTCTCACAATCTCACGTCTCACAATCTCACGTCTCACAATCTCACAATCTCACGTCTCACAATCTCACGTCACACAATCTCACGTCTCACAATCTCACGTCTCACAATCTCACGTCTCACAATCTCACGTCTCACAATCTCACAATCTCACGTCTCACAATCTCACAATCTCACAATCTCACGTCTCACAATCTCACAATCTTACGTCTCACAATCTCACGTCTCACAATCTCACGTCTCACAATCTCACAATCTCACGTCTCCCAATCTCACATCTCACGTCTCACAATCTCACGTCTCACAATATCACAATCTCACGTCTCACAATCTCACGTCACACAATCTCACGTCTCACAATCTCACGTCTCACAATCTCACGTCACACAATCTCACGTCTCACAATCTCACGTCTCACAATCTCACAATCTCACGTCTCACAATCTCACGTCTCACAATCTCCCAATCTCACGTCTCACAATCATATGTTATCACTGTAAAGATATATCTTCTTATTAGTTGTAACTGTGTTTTTCTGTTTGCCTCTTGCTATAGATTTTCATTCGTGATGTTTCTTTTAGGACCATTGCTAATCTCTTTCTGATCTCTGCAGAACAATCTCCTGTTGTGTTGATGGTTGACCCGAGACAAAGTTGCTGACATTTACTTGTTCTTCGTAAATCACTTTCTAGGTGTAAGTTTGTCTCTCTGCTGATATGCATAATTTTTGTCGTTTGTGTATTGAGAAGAAACTGCCTCACTATGATGTTTGACTGACATAATCGCGTATTCTAAACCTGTAGGGATCATTTAATATTAGTGTAGTGTCATATGCATACCTAAAACTTGATACATGCATCGCACATTCCATGTGTTTATTTGTATTCTGTTTCTCTTCTTTAGAGCGTTGTTAGTGTTTTCTTTGATAAAACATAATCGGGCTGATGGCCGTGATCACATTTACCACCACTAACCTTATTATTTGCCTTGCCCTTTTCTTTTGCCTTTTACATTAACCCTTTACAAATCAGACTTTAGGATACAAAAGGGAGGATCCGCTGCCAGACCCTTGAAGCTTATTTGTGATCATCATGTGTTTTTTTGACATTGTATATGTCTCAGTAGTTTGCCATTGCTGTATGAGCCGGTTCTGGTCTCTTATCAGTTGATGTCATTGATGCGTCCGCAGCACAATATGGGGCCTTTCCAACTCCCGCATTCAAAGCCGTTGTGGATACGATCTTCTGACATCTCTGCCAGCAGTTGTATATACGCTAGACTAGGACAACTTCTATATTTCGTTACCTTTATTCAAACCAGGAAAATAAATAAAGTAGCTTAGAGAACATTGATAGAATTCTTGGAAGAAAAATAACACGACAAAGTGTATGCAGATAACCTTCGTTCATAGGCGGAACCTTGAACACAGACAGTTTGACAATGTCTCCATTATCAACACACATGTAGACATTGTCCCGATATGTTAAGTTCTTTATAACCCAATCAAGGCTAGTCACGGCAACGTCATGAAGATGAAGTGCCGCTCCTAAAATATAAAGACAAAAATTAAAACGTGCATTTGCGAAGTGCATTCGTGAAGTGCATTTGTGAAGTGCATTTTAATTAATTTACAGACAGAAACACTTACATATATTTATTATCGTTGTCATGGCAATAGAGCAATGAAGAATGATATATTGTTTAAGAAAGAAACACTATCTAGACCAGAAACAGACAGACAGACATATAGATAGATAGATAGATAGATAGATAGATAGATAGATAGATAGATAGATAGATAGATATATAGATAGATAGATAGATAGATAGATAGATAGATAGATAGATAGATAGATAGATAGATAGATAGATAGATAGATAGATAGATAGATAGATAGATAGATAGATAGATAGATAGATAGATAGATAGATAGATAGATAGATAGATAGATAGATAGATAGACAGACAGACAGACAGATAGATAGACAGATAGATAGATAGATAGACAGACAGACAGACAGACAGACAGACAGACAGACAGACAGACAGACAGACAGACAGACAGACAGACAGACAGACAGACAGACAGACAGACAGATAGATGTGAAGTTACCAATTCCCCTATGTGATGATGCAACTACATTGTTGTACATCTGGTGAAATTTTAGCCTACAGCTACATTGTGGTCCATCTAATGACATTTTACCCTACAGCTACATTGTGGTCTATCTGGTTATATTTTACCCTACAGCTACATTGTGGTCATCTGTTGATATTTTACCCTACAGCTACATTGTGGTCATCTGTTGATATTTTACCCTACAGCTACATTGGGTCCATCTTGTGATATTTTACCCTACCGCTGCATTATAGGCCATGTTGTGATATTTTACACTACAACTAGACTGTGGTCCATCTGGTGATATTTTACCCTATAGCTACATTGTGGTACATCTGGTGATATTTTACCCTACCACTATATTTGGGTCCATCTGGTGAAATTTTAGCATATAGCTACATTGTGGTCATCTGGCGATATTTTACCCTACAGCTAGATTGTTGTACATCTGGTGATATTTCACCCTATAGCTACATTGTGGTCCATCTGGTGATATTTTACCCTACAGCTAGATTGTGGTACATCTGGTGATATTGATTAATCCAGTCCTCTGGTACTCCCAGCAATTCTGAATTAAAAAACAAAAACACTTACTCAACAACGAAACAAAATTCCTTAGAAACTAGTCTAGATCCCAACGTTAAATTCCGCGCTTGACATAGGAAACCAATGACAAACTCGTACCTCCTCGGGCTCCTAACACCACTGCCTGGCATAGGAAACCAATGACAAACTCGTACCTCCTCGGGCTCCTAACACCACTGCCTGGCATAGGAAACCAATGACAAACTCGTACCTCCTCGGGCTCCTAACACCACTGCCTGGCATAGGAAACGAGGGACAAACTCGTACCTCCTCTAGCTCCGAACTTCAATACAAACTTCAAATATAATCTAATAAATAACATGAAATATCTCTTACCTTTCGGCATTTTCTGAATTATTTTGAATATAGGCGTTGACTCTATCCAGGATTTGGACAAGAAAAAGCTGATAGCTGGATTGTAGTCAGTTTTATTGAGACGACTCTCAGCTATTGTTTTCCGTTTTTCCTATTGCATGTTAAAAAAAAATTCAACTATGGCAACTATGAACATAAAAATATTAATCATAATCATAATAGCAATGGCAACAGTATAGTAATAATAATAATAATAATAATAATAATAATATTACCAATGGTAGCACTCATAATAACAATATTAGTAATAACTGTAATAGTAATAATAGTTTAAATTAATAATACTAGTTAAAATATTAGTAATATATTAATAATAACAATAGAAACAATCATATTAATAGCAATAACAATTCAATAGTAACAATAACAACAATAATGTTAACAAAAGTAACAATAGTAATAGCAAAATTGGTATTAACTATAATGACAATAGTGACACTGCTGATGATAATAATAATAACGATAGTAATTATGATAACAACAATAACAATCAAAATTATAATAATAGTAATTGTCATATTAATAATAATACTAATAATAATAATAGCAATTTTAATAGCTATAGCAATAACAATACAAATAATAGCAGTAATAATAATAACTATAGTAACACCAATAGTAATACAATAATATTAGTTGCAATAATAATAATAATAATAACAATAGTAATAACAATTATATCATCATCATTAAGTGCCGTCTCCACACCGAAGGTTGGCTGCAACGTATCTCCAATATCTCCTGTCTCTTGTCTTGGTGGTGCACACTGCTAGACTGTAACCTGTTCATCGTGTGATGTTACTCTCCCACTTGTATTTCTTCCTACCTCTTGCTCGCTTCCCTTTGACTTTACCCTCAAGTAAAGTCTTCAATAAGGTGTCATGTCTTTTAATGTGTCCAAAGTATTTTATTTGCCTGATCTTTATTTCTCTTAGTTGTTCTTTCTTCATATTAAGTGTCTTTAGCACCTCTTTATTTGTTTTCTTCTCTTTCCATGATGTTCTCCCTATTTTTCTATATACCCACATCTCAAAGGCATCAATTTTGTCTACTAATTGTTTATTTAGTGTCCATGTTTCTGAGCCATACATTAATATGGAATAGATGTAGTATTTTATAATTCTCATTTTTAACTTGTTTGTAATTTGTTTAGATATTAATAATTTCCCCATGTCATTGAAGGTACTTTTAGCCATTCCTATTCTCCTTTTAACTTCTGTTTCACATCTGCCATCATTTGTGACTATGTGTCCAAGATATTGATACTGTTTTACTTGTTGTAGTTTCTCTCCCTGTATGTTTATGTTTAACTCCTGTTCTTCTGTGTCTTTGCTGATTATCATGGTTTTTGTTTTTTGAATATTTATATCCAGTCCATATTCATTACTTGATTTATTGACTTAATCTATTAGTCTTTGTAGTTCATGTTCACTTTCTGGCAAAAGAACAGTGTCATCTGCATATCTAATGTTGTTTATTATTTTCCCATTGATCTTGAGTCCTGGTATTTCTTCTATATTTTTAAAGATATTCTCTGTGTAGATATTAAATAGGCTTGGTGATAAAATGCATCCTTGTCTAACCCCTCTTCTTATTTATATGTATGGAGAGTAGCTGTTTTCACATCTTATTGATGCAGTTTGTTCCTAATATATATTTCTAATTAGTCTGATGTCTTTTCCATCTATGCCTATTTCTTGATGACATTTGATTAATTTTTCATGTTGGACTCTGTCAAAGGCCTTGCTGTAGCCTATGAAGCAAATATATATACCTTTTTGGACTTCTATATATTTATCTATCACTAGCCGGATACTCAGTATAACTTCTCTGGTTCCTTTGTTTTTCCTAAAACCGACCTCCATGTCTATCTTGTTCTTCACCGACCTCCATGTCTATCTTGTTCTTAATTCTTTCATGTATTATCTTGAGAAGTATTTTAGTTAGATGGTTCATTTGACTTATTGTTCTTTATTCTGTACAGTCCACAGCCCTGGGCTTCTTAGGTAGTGGTATGAATATTGATGATGTTAGGTCTTTAGGTTTGTGGCCTGTTTCGTATATGTCATTGCAAATTTCTGTGATAGTATCTACACCAAACTCATTTAGAGTTTTTAAATAATACGTGGAAGACAGGTAATGAAGTCCTACTGAACACACTACAAACTATCACTAACGGATGTAAATATGGTACATACAACAAAATAAAACACAGAATATAATCATACAAATGACAATACACAGGACAAAGTCGACGTTTCGGACCAATAGGTCTTTTTCAAGATACGGACATAACATACAAACATAAAAAACCACAAGAGAAATGAATGCGTATCCGAGTGAAATATGGTAGTGAGAACACGGAGTGCAGTGATGTGAGTTTTAAAAATCTTGAATCCTTGAATATGATTAATGTTACTGATTACCTTAAATTAAGTCAACTTACAAAATGATTACTGTTACTGATTGTCTTAAATTAAGTCAACTGATTTAGTTACCTGGGGTTTTCTACCCTGCCGTAATGTATTTAGAAGTAACTATAAATGAAGGTTCTAGTGGTTCATCGACAGAATGGGTCATTTTAACTGCCTGTTTTAGTGGCTTGTCGGATACAAGTAGTTAATTAATGTTACTTATTAGGACACTCATAAGCAGAGTTGCGCATCTGTACTATGTGTTTGCTTGTATGTTAGTTTGGGAAGCGCGTTTTCCTATGAGTCTCTGCAGTTTCTTTCTCAAAGATGCGAGCATCTTTGCAACAGAGTGAAGCCTCATATCAGAGAATGTATAATACATGTGTAGTATGTGAAATTACTGTAAAACTGTATATCAATCATTTCGGAAAAGGAATGGAAGTCCTAGCAGGTCGTAAACATCCGCCATGTAGACATCCTGCCCTGTAAACATCATGCCCTGTAGACATCCTGCCCTGTAGACATACTGCCCTGTAGACATCCTGCCCTGTAGACATCCTGCCCTGTAGACATCCTGTCCTGTAGACATCCTGCCCTGTAAACATCCTGTCCTGTAGACATCCTGCCCTGTAGACATCCTGCCCTGTAGACATCCTGCCCTGTAAACATCCTGCCCTGTAAACATTCTGCCCTTAAACATCCTGCCCTGTAGACATCTTGTGATGCAAAAATGAAAACAAGGAGTAATATTATTTTACGGCTTAGAAAGAGGGTACTCCCAGGCGTACCAGTTCAGCCGTTGGCTTTGTTTTGAAGAGGTCGCGGGTTTAATTCACGCTCTACGCGTCTTGTTTACAAAGTGGACTTTTCCGAGATAGCGAGGATTATCTCTTGAAGCTATGGAGTTTGTACTCTAGTATGTACTCACTGCAGAAAAACTGAAATCCAACAGGTAAAGCTAGGAGAATGGTAGTGAAACTTTGCTAATCACTGGAAACACACATAAAACACACCCAAAAGCGACGTTTCTACCAAAAGGACTTTATCAAGACTACATACACAACAAAAATGACGGGTCAGAACGAAACAGTTGACGTTCACATGGCCAAGTTAAATATTAATATTTAGCTTTACCTGTTAGTTTTATAGACAGGTGTGGTGCCACTTTGCTGAGAGGGACAAAGGAAATATGAAATAACCATAGTACAGTGAAGTCAATCATCTATGCATTATCAACCTTTAAGCCTAATCTAACAGACTAATGTGACATTTGTAGCAAACGGTCCCTTAAGGCAAACACTAAATAAAGCAAATAAAATAAAATAACAAACTAAACAAATCGATTACATCTATACATTACCTTCACAACAAACAAAACAAATCGATTACATCTATACATTACCTTCACAACAAACAAAACAAATCGATTACATCTATACATTACCTTCACAACAAACAAAACAAATCGATTACATCTATACATTACCTTCACAACAAACAAAACAAATCGATTACATCTATACATTACCTTCACAATTTAATACAAATTTCCAATACTGCATTTTTTTTCCATTAGGAAGTTGCTGGGGAATTTCGAGTGTCATGTGTGATAAAGTTAGGATGTTTGAGTGATTTAAAGTGGTTGTGTGATAAAGTTAAGAGGTTTGTGGGGGATTTCGAGTTGCTTGTGTGGTAAAGTTAGGATTTTGCCGTGGGATTTCGAGTTGCTTCAGTGATAAAGGCCGCATGCCCTTGCTATTGCCCCGTCATGTTCAAAGTGAGTGTGCTTTTAAATGTACACTCCTACAGAAAAAACTACATTCCTTACATATGATCAAACTCTGGACATCACGGGGTGTGTGACCAACTCTAACTCTCAACCATGCGCAACAAACACAGAAACTTATTATATATGTATATTACATCTATACATAGACTTTACAGTCAACTAAACAAATATATTACATTTATACATTACCTTCACACTCAAACAAATATATTACATTTATTCATGACCTTCACAATTAACTAAACAAATATATTACATCTATACATCACCTTCACAATAAACTAAACAAATATATTACATCTATACATCACCTTCACAATGAATTCATTCACAGTGTTCTCTTTTGTATTCAAATCTGTCTTTCCTCCTACTCGCATACACAGCTCAGATTCAATCAACTGAGCCCTGGCGTCGTTATACTCATCTAAAGGTGTATTACCACTGCGAGCAATTGTGCCCAGGATAGCGACGATGATCAGGCGGCATATAGTGGCTACCATGGAAACTGCTCGTATAGGGCAATCCCTAAGAACGGGTCTATGTAAGAAATGTTGATTGTTACATTACATAACTATCACAGTTCCTGAAAGAAAGTCAGTAAATGAGCCAGGTTTTAAACTAGTGTGTTAGATTTCATTTACGTCAGTTAGTTTGTTCCTTTTGTGCCGCAGGCGACACATAGGGCCGAGGTTTTGATTCTTAATGAGGTGTGGTCCGCTGCGTGTACTTTTAGTTCTTGTATGGACTTGCAACATTAAAAGACATGACACCTTATTGAAGACCTTACTTGAGGGTAAAGTCAAAGGGAAGCTAGCAAGAGGTAGGCAGAGATACAAGTGGGAGAGTAACATCACATGATGAACAGGTTACAGTCTAGCAGAGTGCACCACCAAGACAAAAGACAGGAGATGTTGGAGATACGTTGCAGCCAACCTTCGTTGCGGAGACGGCACTTAATGATGATGATGATGAACTTGCAACCTATCATTTCTCCTTAAGTATGGTGCTTTTCCGGGTAATTTTGCGTCTTCCTTTTTTTCTTTGCACCTCAGGTGTGCACATAAAGACTTGTTGGTTGAGTCTTTTTTCATCTAGTCTAAGAATGTGTATCATGTATTTCCATCTACGTTTTCTTATAACATTTGAAACATATTCATGGTATGTTTTATTTTTTATGTCGATATCTGTGTCGGAAACGCACCATTTTATGTTCAACAGTTTTCAGATACATTTGTTTTCAAAGCTGTTTAACTTTTAGTCCATTGCCTGTGCTGATTTCCAGCTTCCACTACCATAAGTCAATGATGGAAAAATACAGGAGTTGAACAGTTTTAACTTGGTTCCTATGTCTTTGGATTTCCAGATGCTCGTTAGTTTAGTTAATGTGTTTGCTGCGACTGCTTTGCATGCATTTATTTCTTTCACTGAGTCACTGTCTACAGACATTCTGCTACCCAAGTAAGTAAATGTGGTTACTTGTTCCAATATTTGGTTGTTTACTGAGATGTTGTTTAATGAGTTAGGTTAGTCAGTTCCAATTTTTTTATTTGGATGTGTTGATCTGGAGCTCAATCTGATCTGCGAGTATGCATAGCTTGTTTGTTGTATCTTGTGTTTGTTGGTGAGCAGAGTTCAAGATTACGATGTCATCTGCAAAAAGAAGGTCAATTAAGTTGTTGCTTCCGAACAATCTGATGTCTGCTTTTCCATCATTAATTGTTTTACGCATGATCCAATCGGTGGCGACCCCAAAAGTATTGGCGATAATACACAGCCTTGTTTTACTCCTGTGTCGACATTGAACCTTTCTAAATTTCTTGATTCTATTCTCACACAACAGGTTGCTTCCTGGTAGAGGGCTTTTATGATGTTTATATATTTTGGTTCAAATCCCTAAATCTTAAGGATTTCCCAAAGTTCGGCACGCATGTGGTTGCGTCTTGTGAGTCTCACCAATGGCCCACCAGACATACCATCCATGCAACAGAAAACCTTAGTGGATGACATGCCGTTATATTGAGGTTATCTTCTTATAGAAGCTTCATGGCATGTCATCTATACAGTTATGATTGTGTTTTGTTGTTGAAATGTTTTTCATGTTTGCCTGAATATATATGTATGCACCCTCTGTGGTTGGGAGCCAGAGAAGTACTGTGCAGCACTGAGGAGGAGGAAACTGACATCACTGCTTTTCTTATGGCTGAGGCCCATCATAGAGGCACAGTGACTCAGGACGTGACAATCCTTTTGACTTGAACATTTGGTTGCATGCCTGGAGCAATAGAGAATCTCGGCATAACCAGTAGTCAATTGGTGGCGGGGAATGAGCACAGTGAACCCTATCTTGGCTACAGTGGCTAGGGGCAGTGCATAGGTTGAAACCTACCTTTCTGGAGGTGTGATAGTTATTCTCTGGCTCTGTCCCGGGGTGGGCCGAAAATCCACAGACTTCCGAGCAATATAATGTCATCTAATGACATTAGGTCAAAGGGCATGAGCACATGGACCGCTGGATCAGCAACCATCCAACCAACCCAAAGTTCGAGACGATGTATGCTGTCGGAATCCTTTTAGAAGTCTGTAATGTTTATTACCAAAGGTGACTGAAACTCGATCGAATTTTCTATAATATTTCTGAGAGTGAAGATGTGGTCTGTACACGTCGCGGGTTTCCACAGCCAAAAAAGCCTATCTGCACTCCTTAAAAGAAAAGCACGTAATAGTGAAAGAAATAAAGCTTATAATAAAGCATCCAGACGAATTGTTTCTGAGAAACTGAAAAGAAGAGGAAGATCTCAGTAAAATAGCGGCAACCCTTCATCGTATCCTTAAGGATACCAACGCAGATAAGGGAGTGTATATGTATCTGTATATGTTGTGTGCGAAGATGAAAGATGTTACTCTATCTTTCTTTCCCAGGAAGTTGATGCTGTCTTTAGGATTTAAGCTGGACATAAGTTTATAGATTTCCCTCCCAGTGTTTCCCATGGCCCATCTGTTCATCCAATTCCTTTTTTGTCATAGATTTCAACATCATTTTAACTGTGTGCATCATTGTGTATATGGCTGTTCTTGTTGTGCTCCCTTTTTTGCTAGTATGTTTGCCTTGTCATTTCCAGGCGCGTTTGAGTGGACAGGAATCCACTGCATAGCAATGCCGACTTTATAAGATGTAAGCAGCTGGTTGGCATGGTGATATATTTCAACTAGCTCAGGCTTACAATCTCCATCACATTTTAGTCCTTGAAGAGCGGACACAGAGTCTGTAACAATCACAATGTTGATATTTCATAACAGGAACTCGGATGTATCTTGGAATAGTTTTCGATTTGCCGTATAAAAAATCCAGCGAGTTTTCTGTTTGAAAATACTTTGTTCGGTGTAGTTATGGTGGTGAGAATCGGTCTATGGTAACTTGCGATATCATCAAGGGTTTCTAGAGAGCAAGAGTTGAAAAATCAGATGTACAGATAGTCAAGTCAGGTCAACTGAGAGATAGATGGTTCCAATGCAAAAGTGTTGGTACAGACTTTGCATCTTGAAGCACTGACAGGTTTGTTGTTTCACAGAGCTCCTATATATATATATATATATATATATATATATATATATATATATATATATATATATATATATATATATATATATATATATCTTCCTATCTTATTGCGGTTCTGATAACATCAATGGGGGTGAGTGGCCATTAAAGTCAACAGCAAGTATTGTTTTGAGAAATTGTGCTGTATGGATTTATGGTAAATTGTAAGTTGTCTGAGATGGGCTGTATATGTTGTACATTTTGTATTTTCCTCCAGTATGTCATATGGTTACCTTCTACATGTCTGTGGGATGGGCTGTTAGCTAGGTGACATGTCCTTGAATGTCATTCCTGATACAAAAAATTATACCACGGCAGTTGGTACACTTACAAGCATAGCTGGTATATCCTGACAGATATAGGTCAGTGTCTTTGTGTATAGTCTTCCGTAAGAGGGTCACATGTGTGTTGTGAGTGTGTAGTAAATTAGCAACTCTAGGTTTTGTTTTTTATACCACAGATGTTCAGTTGTAGCCCCATCGAGACCAGCTCCTTAACGTGGAGATGGGACTTAGTCCAGCCAGCAGAGGCTGGAAACTAAGACTGGCCGGGCCCTCCTACATTCGGGCAGGACCACAGTCTTGCCTAGCAAGTAAAGGTGCTGAAGTCAGCGACATTTGGCCAGAAAGCGCACCGCAACAACCAGAATGGCATGCATTATCGCACATAGCGAACGAAAGAAGAAGAAGTTCAGTTGTAGGATGTTAAGCGAAGACTTTATTTTATGACAATGTTGCCTCTGCTGGTTCTCCCTCCAGGCTTTTCTGAGTTTAATGTTTTGGTGCTTATATAGGTGATGTTGCTGTGTTGTGTATTGTGCATGTCGGTATTTGTGTTGTTATTGTTTATGCGTTCTAGTAGTTAATTTCTGGCTAGAGTAGCCTGGTTACCCACTGCCTGCCGCGGACCTTGATAACATAGGTGACGTCCGATCTAGTTTGTTATTAATTTGTGTAATGGAACTATAGTGCTAGAAAGTATGTGGATTTTCTAACCACCTCTGACCAATGCCAGAAATTAACTATCACACCACAAGGAAGGTAGGTTTCTACTTATGCACTGCTCCGAGCCAATGCAGCCAAGATAGGGTTCACTGTGCTCATTCCCCACCACAAATTGCCTGCTGGTTATGCCGAGATTCTCTATTGCTCCCGGCATGCAACCAAATTTTCAAGACAAAAGGATTGTCATGTCGTGAGTCACAGCGCCTCTATAATTGGCCTCAGCCATTGCAAAAATAAGTGCAGTCAGTTTTCCACTCCCCAGTGCTGCACAATACATCTCTGGCCCCCTCCGAACCACAGAGAGCTGATGCCCATATAAAAATCGCAAAGCATAAAACACAATACAACAACAAAATAAAAGCATGAAAAGCATATTTGTATAGATGACGTGCCATGAAGCTTCTATAAGAAGATAATCTCAATATAACGGCGTGTCATATACTAAGGTTTCCTGTTGCATGGGTGGTTTGTCTAGTGGGTCATTGGTGAGACAGACAGATGCAAATGACAGACAGACATACGGAATGTCTTTCGATAATATTATGTCCCCGGACAATAAAAATGTCTTTGGAAAATAAGATGTCTTTGGACAATGATATATCCCCGGACAATAATATGTCCCCGGACAATAATACTATCATATCTATCGAATAACTATAGTTAAAACAACCATAGTGATTATGTACAAGTCTATTTTTGTTGTGTGAATGGGATACTTGATGTATCATAAACGCGACACTGAGAACATTCACTTGATGTACAGTTGACCCGATCGATACTTCTTCGATGGATCGATGCTCTCCATCACACTTACTGAAAAATTTTTTACCTCGTATTGTGAGGTATTTTTCAACCGCAAACCAGATTCCATTTTGGTTATAACAGAACTGTAATAGACAGATTACGTGCCATACCTTTAGCATGAAGATAGATATAGAAAAAACTGATATAATGGTATATATATCATATAAAGAGACATATTCTTTCCAGAACGTTCTCTTCGTCGTGGATACTCAGAACACCTCTCTGTTCCGGGCAAGCAGGTATGCATTGGCCAAAGACATGTGCATACATTCTCCGAAGTCGCTGGTCCATTGTCTTCATGGTCTTCCTCTTCTTCTCTTTCCCAGTACTCTGTCCAGTAGAATCAGCCTTTCGATACCATCATGTCGCTTTAAGTGTCCACAATACTGTAGCTTCCTTCTTATGATGGTATTTAGAAGCCACCCTTCATTTAGTTTCAGTAATTTCAAAACTTCAATGTTCTTTTTTTCTGCCCATAATATTCGAAGGATCTTTCTGTCGCATTTTATTTCAAATGAATTTATTCTTTTGAATATTGTCTTGTTTAAAGTCCAAGTCTCACATCCATATGTTGCCACTGGAAACACATGATCTCAAAATAGTTAATTTAGTGCCATTATTACTATTTTGCATGTGTGTTAATTTGAATGTTGCAAATGCGAGTCTTCTTCTAATCTCGACTGAACAATCTCCGGAACTGTTTATATTTGCTCCCAGATATTAGAATTTGTTCACACATTCTAGTTCTCGCTGTACTTCTTTGTTGTTGCTCAGGATGTGTAGTAAGGAGGACTGTGTCATCTGCATATCTTATTTCTGGAATCTTATACCCACCGGTATTTATTGGATGAAACTCATTTAACTTAAGTTCTTCTCTTACACTTCACATATATATCATAGGAAGCAATATAACAACGGACGGCAAGAGCAGCAAAAAAAATACACAATAGATGTAGTAAAGCATCTATACCATGCTATAGGGCAAATGCCACCAGTCTTCAGAAAAGCAAATGTAGAGTTAACACCAAAACAACACTATTCAACGATTATGTCAACGTTGTGCTACCAAAGCCAAACATGGACAACGACAGCTACGACAAAACGTAAACTTGTGACAGCTGAAATGGCATGCATACGCAGAATTCTAGGAATATCGTTAAGAGATAGAGTGAAGAATGAGGGCATTAGACAAAGAACCGGCACCACCCCAATCTTGGAATATATTAAAAGCCAACAGATCGAATGGTTTGCATACAACAGCAGACTACCATCAGACAATATACCAAAGCAAGCTATGCTACACAGATACAGTGAAGGCAGACATAGAGGCCGACCACGAAAGAGATGAATCACCGAAATAAAGGAGGCGACAAACTCCACAATATACTCATCACACACGAGGGACATCTCCAGAAAACTCTTCTACCCCTGACGCTGAAAGGTAACAAAGGGTTTAGCGAAAAGATAGATAGAACTGTGATAACCCACATAATTGATGCTGTGATTCAGGTAGTCCTACCACATGGGATCCGCGATGATTAAAAGATAGAAATTAAACTGGTTTTTTTTCAAATTACCTTTAATCTTTATTGATTCCACTAGAAAATGTACAGTACAAGTTAGATTTAGTCTGTGATTTGACCGTGTTCAATTGCACGCAGGTTCACTTTGGTGCATGTGCACACTTGATCGACTGCATCTTCTATTTCTGATGATACGGGCACGCGATGAGACATTTCTCGATAGTAGTGGTAAAATAAGATGCGGAATAGGACAGGCAAAAACAACATTCATAAAAATGAAAAATATACTGTGTAATATGACCTTGTCATTAGAGGTGAGAAAGAGAGTTCTGCAGTGCTATATAACCCCTATACTAACATATGGGTGCGAGTCTTGGACAATAAACAAACTGGAAAGTGGGAGATTGGAGGCAACGGAGATGTGGTTCTACAGAAGAATGCTGAGAATACCATGGACTGCCAGAAAAACTAATGTAGAGGTGTTAAAAGAGTTAAATGCGAAACGGACCTTAATCACCAATATAAGAAAAAGGCAATCTTCTTTTTTTGGCCACTTCATGAGACAGGCAGGTTTAGAGAACATAATCACAACAGGCAAGATTGAAGGCACCAGAGACAGAGGGCGACAACGTGAGAAAATATTAGACAGTTTGACAACCTGGCACGGCAAAGAAACAACAACGACTTTGATACATAATACTGTGGACAGAGAGCTGTGGAGAGCCATGACCGCCTACGCCACCCGGCATGGCACCTGATGATGATGAGTGGTAAAATATATTCTTCAATGTATAATGGAGAGTGAAAGAAGACGAGGCTTCAGGAGGGCTTGGCTGGATAATATCAAGAACTGGACAGGGTGTCTAATTTCTAAACTCATTAGAATGATAGAGAATAAAAAATGTGTGATATTTTTTGAACTAGTCTTAATATGACACCCCTACATGTCGGCAATAATTTCCAATGGATTAATCGACATTATATATACCCCTCCCAAAAAAAGGCGACCTTCAGATTTGATCTAACTA
Organism: Meghimatium bilineatum; assembly: GCA_034231615.1. NCBI lineage: Eukaryota > Metazoa > Mollusca > Gastropoda > Stylommatophora > Philomycidae > Meghimatium > Meghimatium bilineatum. The sequence continues at coordinate 43,673,190 of CM067318.1, read as the reverse complement.
CCGAACTATAGCCCTTATAAGTCAAGCAAGTAAAATAATGTTAGACATCATAATGCAAAGAATCAAACAGAAATTAGAGATGGAGATAAACGAAACACAGGCTGGTTTCAGATCGGGCAGAGGAACAAGAGATCACATTCTTAACATGAGATTGATCATAGAAAAGTGTAGGGAATTTTCAACTGACCTGCAAATGTGTTTCATAGATTACTCAAAAGCGTTCGACTGCGTCCAACACCAGCAACTATGGGAGATAATGAACAGCATGGGTTTCCCAAGACATCTGATTCATCTAATAGAGGAACTTTACCAAGATCAAAAGGCTGCAGTGAAGTTAGAGGACGATCTCTCAGAGTGGTTTGAGGTACAGAGTGGAGTAAGGCAAGGATGCACACTCTCCCCATACCTGTTCAACATCTACGCTGAAAGTATAATGAGGAATGTGAAAGAAGACATACACAACGCTGACCACCACGCTTTAAACATAGGTGGATTCCTAATCCCGGAACTACGCTACGCAGACGACACAGTGCTTCTTTCAAATGATATAAAGGGATTGGAACAACTAATCAAGAACACAAAGAAATATAGCGAAGCACAAAATTTGTATTTAAACACGCAGAAAACAAAAATCATGTCAACAGATATAACAACACAACAACCAAAAATTAGAATAGACAATACCGAGATAGAATGTGTGGATAAATTTGAATACTTAGGAGCAAACATCAACGGTGCAGGAGACTGCATGGCAGAAATAAGGAAGAGAATGGCAATGGCATATTGCAAAATAACACGGCTTAAAAACATATGGAAAAACAACAAAATAGAAATGAAAGTGATAATGTTACGAACTTTTATTTTTCTGGCTGCAACATACGGCTGTGAAACATGGACTCTAAGTAAAACAGCGGCAAAGAAGATCAACGCCTTCGAGCTGAAATGCTACAGGAAGATACTTAGAATATCATGGAAGGATAAAATCAAAACTCAGATATTATAAACACATTGAATATTCCAGAGTTTTAGTTACTAAACACAATAACAAAAAGAAAACTACGACTGTTTGGTCATATAAAGAGACATAACTGTTTAGAAAGACAAATAATGGAGGGAAGAGTACCTGGGAAGAGAAGAAAGGGCAGACCAAGAAGACGATGGACTGACGACATTAAAGATACCATGAATACATCGCTAGAAAATGCAAGCCACATCGCCCAAGACAGAGAGAGGTTCAGAGAGTTCATTGGGAAGACAACGTTCTGGAAGGAATACGTCACATGACACATGTCGGCACTCACGGATTATGAGTTTTATTGGTATATAGCAAATTTCTATTATTACATAAATATGTTGTTAGTCCAGATCGGGTTAAACGAACAAAAAGACCCATAATCCATTACAGCATTAGGTGTGCAACGCTCGAAACACCACAAAAAACCCTCCAAACATCTCTGCCCACAGTCATTAGGAGGAGTGTTAAAAAACCATCCCTTGATGTTATCTATCTGGGATTTTCTTTGTCTGCCTCTTCTCCTTCCAGCCTCGACTATTCCTTGTAAATTAGTTTTAGGTCGTGAGTCTGTCCGTGCGTTGCCAGGTCCTGAATGGGAAGCAACGAATAGGAGCACGTGTACTTGTCATGCACATCGTAATAGGCGAGTGCAGTTTTTCGGTGGTGTTGCTGTCCCATCCCATAGAAGGTCATGTGGCGCTGAAGTTAAATGTGTCAGGCCAAATGGCGCAGATATCAGAGCCAAGCTGTAAACAATGACACCGCATTCTGTTCTCCAGACTACGTGCTGCTAATCTGCAGAAGATGGAGAACTCACACAGAAAAAAGAACTCTCATCGTTGCATGTTCGAACCAAACAAGTTTTGGTAGTTTCACCACTGCCACAAGTGGTTCTTGTTAACCTGTTTGGTAATTTGCGGCCAGACGAATTTTGTGTTTCTATATAACCTTTGCATAGAAAATTGTATAAATTTATGGGCTATAAAGGGATTCAATTGTTTAAGAAGAAAATAATAGATATTTTCAAAAACATTGTGCATAGTGCGGAAGACTGGCTAATATTGCTTGTACATAGTGCGGAAGACTGGCTAATATTGCTTGTACATAGTGCGGAAGACTGGCTAATATTGCTTGTACATAGTTCGGAAGACTGGCTAATATTGCTTGTACATAGTTCGGAAGACTGGCTAATATTGCGTGTACATAGTGCGGAAGACTGGCTAATATTTCTTTTGCTGGCTACAGACTAGCTTCTTCGGTGTTTCTTCTCAAACTCCTGCAGATTAGAAGGAAGTAGTCGAGTGAGTGGAATATGCTGTCATGGTTTTGTGACAGAGTAGGGTTGTGGTCAAACGGAGACAAGCAAAAAATTATTTTTGACTAAGAAGAGAGATGGGTTAGTTTTCTTCTTGTTAGCATTATTAGCTAAACAGAATAAAGAAAAAAACACTAGCCTAGTAGTTTCTAAAAAGTAAAGTTTCGATCAGGGAGTTGCAGGCCACAGGAAAGTAGATTACGATAAATTTTGAATAGAGCTTGTTTACGAAAAAACGTACAATAAATTGGTTATAGTTAGAAATGGAATGGTAGATCGCCAGATAAACTTTGGACATTAGTGAATTATCTACAAATTCTAAACAAAATAATCATTTAAAAAAAGAGAAATATAGTTTGATTCGTTTCTTAGAGTGAACAGTCGCTCATTTTGTTTTGGTGGAGAGCAGACCTAACAAAAATATAGCAATTAATTTTGTGAGGAGTTGTTCGGTGGAGTACAGACTTAACAAAAATGAAGCAATTTAGTCTTGTTAGATATTGTCTGGTGGGCAGACACATACTCCTCTAAACTTCATTCTTTGTGAAGATGTCAGAATTCCTGAAGTTGAATTATTATCAGGCAAATAATACTGCTCACTAAGAACGTCATTAGATTTAACAGTCAGATTTGCTAGGCGGTCAGCCAATAACACAAAGATCCAACTGTAATCAAGTGCATGTATGTGCCATATGAGTGTATGTATTTGGTATAATAGACATATGAGTGTATGTATTTGGTATAATAGACATATGAGTGTATGTATTTGGTATAATAGACATATGAGTGTATGTATTAGGTATACTAGACATATGAGTGTATGTATTTGGTATTTTAGACATATGAGTGTATGTATTTGGTATAATAGACATATGAGTGTATGTATTTGGTATAATAGACATATGAGTGTATGTATTTGGTATAATAGACATATGAGTGTATGTATTTGGTATAGTAGACATAGAATGTTCTTTCTTAGGTGTCTCATGTTGATGGACAAAAACAAGTAATTGAAGAAATTCGTTAAAAATAGACTTTCTTTATTAGTAAATTAGTGATTAAGGTCACCTTCTGTGAAGGTAAGGTCACCTTTCAGTTGGGGACTAATCTACCCTGTTAACAGATGACACAAGAAGTACAACTAACATCAAAAGAAGTCCCTGTCATCTCAAATACTTTTAAAGACAATTACCTTTACATTGGTAGAAATTTTACATTGGTTCCTATACAATAACCCCGTTTGCAGCTTACAGCATGGCTGCATTTTTTGCCTGACACAACTGGTCTCAGAACACTTTGACACTCTGGGGGGGGGGGAGTTGGCAAGCTATTTCATATATTATCCCTAAATTATATTTTTTTTGCACCGATGTTACCCTTTCAAGTTTGAAGGAGAGGAGTGGGAGATTTGCATCTCATATACACAAAATGTATATTTATTATATCGTTTTCATTAGCCCCATTTTCATTTTATCCATGTGAAGGTCATTTACCCTGGTCTCGACAAAAGTTCTATGGAATGCTTACCCTGGTCTCGACAAAAGTTCTATGGAATGCTTACCCTGGTCTCGACAAAAGTTCTATGGAATGCTTACCCTGGTCTCGACGAAAGTTCTATGGGAGTATTACCATGGTCTCGATCAAAGTTCTATGGGATGATTAACCTTGTCGCGATCAAAGTTCTATGGGATGGGACAGCCAACACCACCCCGAAAACCTCTTTAGTTCCCTTTTACAATATGCAAAGCAGGAAAAAAAATGCTACTACATTCTGGTTTTTGTATGCGATCATTTTCAAACTCTAGCTGGATATATCTTGGTGCAGGAAATGGTCCTACTAGATTTCGTTCTCAAACTCCCGCTGGATATCTCTTGGTGCAGGATAATGGTCCTACTAGATTTTTTTAGTAGAATGTTGTCCGGAGAATGAAAATGAGCTGTATCGCCGTTTCACTTGCCCCAATGGCCTGACATATCCATCTTCTGCGGACTACATCATGTTAATCTGAAGGAGTTTAAGAATGAGCCAATATTACTTTGCTATCTGTGTTACTACAGCCCATGTCTGATTGTTGGATCTACTCTGGCGTTTTAATAATTATATATTTATCTAGAACAGGCAGGGTGGTGGAATCCGAACTGTGGAACAGTTTTACTGGCGCCCATGTTCCTTTGAAAATCTACGCATTCCTCCCGGAGCTCACAGACTTTACTGCACCCCACAAGTAAACCACAATGCTAAACATTGACAATGGGCAGGCAAAAAATGTGGTGTTGAAATTTTTTTTTAAAGTAACATTATACATCTTTTATTGAAAGGTGGAAAATATGCATCTTTCATTGAAAGGTGGAAAATATGCATCGTTTATTGAAAGGTGGAAAATATGCATCTTTTATTGAAAGGTGGAAAATATGCATCTTTTATTGAAAGGTGGAAAATATGCATCTTTTATTGAAAGGTAGAAAAAGCTTTTAAAGTGATCTCGAGAAGATTATTTTGATGATGGGATTAGAGCATACACTCTGAACATTTCAGCCTCCATCTCCATCATGAGTAGATTGAATTTGGCCAGTCGACCCAGGCAGATTGCTCATCTCTGCTCTAAAGATGTCTGTCATGCATGGATTAAACTGTGTGAAAATCTACTCATAGACGTTTTAGTATTGTCACAAAAATTAAACATAGCCTATATAAAAAAACATGATTTTTAATAAGTATTTCAACTTTAATACAAGTAATGATTATCCAAACACATCACGCCCATGCAGCATTTCAGTTTAGACCACGTGTTCCAACAATGTACATATCTTGAACACAGTTATTGCTATATAGATTTTGAAGGAACATAGCCCATATGTAAAGATTGTAAAGTGTAAGAATAACATTATGCACAGTTTCATACAATGGTTTAAACATGAACATTCAGAATACATGTTCAGAGATTGCACTACAGAAGTAAGAATCTTATTGTAATAATTAAAACTACATAAAATATATTACAAAATATACCACACAATATATCACAACATATATTACAAAATATATCAAAAAATCACGAAAGTTATTACTTTTTAACTTTTTAATATATATTATTAATATATTCTATAAGGAGCCACAATCCCTATACCACAGTAAGCCCACTCCCCCAATTGCTTCTGAACCTACTATCGCCCCCCCCCCACCTTTTACCCCTTAGAAAGCTTCAGCGCCCATTTGCGAGGAGGGGGTGGTACATAATAGGCTAAAAAATACCAGGGGCATACAATCCTTGTAAAGAAATCGAAGATAAGAGAATACATCATATAGTAGTGTCCCTTTTCCACGCCAAGGATGCATTTGTAGGAGATTCCCCCTGTCCCATTAGCTTTGTGTCCAATATTTACCTCAAATTATATGCGGCGTAAGAAGACAAGATACTGACAAGAAAACATCATGGTGAAATTATGAGACAGGAAGCTATTAAACGGAAAAAGCAGTATTTCAAGGATTGGCTACAAACGACACAACAAAAAGACTATCTAAAATATCGTTCAGCTAGAAATAAAAACAAACGTGCAATCAAAGAAGCAAAAATTATTTCATGAAACAACTACGGCAAACATCTATCTGACATATATAGACAAACCAAATGGAATTGTATAAAAGTATCAAAGCAATGAGAGTAAGAGAAGAGAGATACATTCATTTACAATTGATAACGACAGCAATGGAAAACCCCTAATAAATAAAACAGCAAGAAAGGCTAGATGGAAAGAATACTTCCAAGAACTATACAATCCACACACCTCGGTGTACATACCAACAGCTAATATAACGGACCTGGATAACAAGGAGTCTGAAATTATATTTCAGAAAATAGAGGGAATTATAAAACATAGCCGGAGAAATAAATCTCTAGGAGATGATGGTATACCAAATAAGAGCATGCGGAGACATGGGGATCTTATGGTTGGCAAGGTTATTCAGCATATCAGAGAGAAAAGTTCCAGCAAATTTGCAAACGTCAATAATTGTTTCATTATGGAAATACAAAGGGAATAAAAAGGATTCTAAATCATATAGAGGCATCTCCCTACTGAGTCATATAAGAAAAATATACGCAAAGATCTTAAAGCAAAGAATACGGCACATAACAGAACCTCATCTGAGCCTCACTCAATTTGGTTTTAGAAGAAGGGCTAGCTGCACCGAAGCGCTATTCACACTGAGACAACTAAGTGAAAAAGCTGTAGAATACAATCAAGATATCAATAGTATATTTAAAGACCAGGTAAAGGCATTCGATAGAGCAGATAGGAATATTTTCTGGGAAGCATTAGAGAAGTATAACATCAGCGGTCAGCTATTAGACAACATAAACGCACTATACCAAAATTGCGTTGGTGCATTGAAAACAGGACATGGAACGACCGAAACATTTGAAACTAAATCAGGGGTCAAACATGGCTGCGTGTTTTCGCTTTTACTTTTTAATATCTATATGGATAGAATAACGAAAGAAGCTATTGTTCTAAAAGAGGATAATATAAACAGTGCAGACAACTCAGTAGATGAAAACACAAGTGAAATCAATGAACTTCTGTTCGCCGACAATAATAGCCTGATATATAATATTGTAAAAAGCATGCACATCCACATAGATGCACTATGAAAGTAACACAGAAAGTAACGCAGGTCTGCATCTTGAGTGACTCTATGAGTATGATTAAGAAGGTACAAGTGGGTCTCGTTCGCGAACAGTGGATTGAGGCCTTGAGAAATGCGAGCTTGAAAGCGGTTACATTTATTTTCGTGCCGGGACATGTGGGAGTTCGAGGCAATGAAAGAGCGGATCAACTGGCATCGTGTGCGATTGTGGCAAAGGGCGATGGGGCAATGGATCGCGCTGACGTTTTGAACTCCTTAAGAGATATAACACGCGAGAGTGAGACTAATGTGGATGGTGATTCCTTTTCAATGGCTAGGATTAAAGATCAGGGATTGAAATGCGGTGTTGCTAGAGGTGAACATTTTGGAGGGCGCAGAAGAATGATGGTCAACCAGCATAGGACCGGTACTGTCAGCAGAAGTGTGATGGCGGATACACTTAAGGAGAGATCGGAGCAACTATGGATGTGTCCAGTTTGCAGTGATGATGATCCGACGACTAACTAACTAACTATAGATGCACTGTCAACAGCTTGTGAGATGTATAACATGAACATCAACATAAAAAATACGCAAGTGATAAAATTCTGCAAGTCACCAACAACAATAGATATCAAAATAGACGATTCAGCAGTGAAATAAACAAACAAATTCAAACATTTAGGAAGTGCCCCCCCCCCCGAAAATGGGATTCTAGACAGAGAAACACAATCAAGATGTCAGAAAGCAAACACAGTGACATATCAACTTTGACTCCTGCATCCAAAGATCAATATGGGCATAAAGAGACAGATAATATCTACAATTTTTATCATCATCATCAGGTGCCATGCCGACTGGCGTAGGCGGTCATGGCTCTCCACAGCTCTCTGTCCACAGTATTATGTATCAAAGTCGTTGTTGTTTCCTTGCCGTGCCAGGTTGTCAAATTGTCTAATATTTTCTCACGTTGTTACCCTCTTTCTCTGTTGCCTTCAATTTTGCCTGTTGTGACTAAGATCTCTAAACCTGCCTGTGTCATGAAGTGGCCAAAAAAAAAGAAAATTGCCTTTTTCTTATATTGTTGATTAAGGTCCGTTTCGCATTTGACTCTTTCAACACTTCTACATTAGTTTTACATTACATTTTTTATACCAACACTTTGTTACCTGTGACAGACATGGTCATTAACAACCGCATAGCAGAAAAAAATCATCACCTGTGAGATGATGTATTTAAGAAAAGTAGCTATGGTCACCAAACTAGACAGAGTAAGAAACGAAGTTGGAATAATGCCTTGTATCGAATATATAGAACATCAGCAGATAAAGTGGTTTCGTCACTTTATGAGAATGGACTCAAGTCAATTAGCACTGAGAGCTTATAACAAACTATCATCTCCTTACATAATTAGCACTGAGAGCTTATAACAAGCTATCATCTCCTTACATAATTAGCACTGAGAGCTTATAACAAACTATCATCTCCTTACATAATTAGCACTGAGAGCTTATAACAAGCTATCATCTCATTACATAATTAGCACTGAGAGCTTATAACAAACTATCATCTCCTTACATAATTAGCACTGAGAGCTTATAACAAGCTATCATCTCCTTACATAATTAGCACTGAGAGCTTATAACAAGCTATCATCTCCTTACATAATTAGCACTGAGAGCTTATAACAAACTATCATCTCCTTACATAATTAGCACTGAGAGCTTATAACAAGCTATCATCTCCTTACATAATTAGCACTGAGAGCTTATAACAAGCTATCATCTCCTTACATAATTAGCACTGAGAGCTTATAACAAACTATCATCTCCTTACATAATTAGCACTGAGAGCTTATAACAAACTATCATCTCCTTACATAATAAAGGGAAGGTCGAGAAAGGGATGGATCGATAACATCACGACCACCCTCAACAAACACGGACTAAGTACAACTCAGGCATCACATCTGGCCTTGAACAGAAACTTATAGCTCCCACCACCATGATTAACGGCAAGTGTGGATGCTATCAATCAGCTTACACCTGGCGATAGACAATAGAGAGCGAGTTCAATTCCGAGTCATAGTATGTTGTTATAAGTCCATGTTTTCAGTCGTCCTCGAGGGTTATCACTTGAAGTTATAAGTCCATGTTTTCAGTTGTCCTTGAGGGTTATCACTTGAAGTTATAAGTCCATGTTTTCAGTTGTCCTTGAGGGTTATCACTTGAAGTTATAAGTCCATGTTTTCAGTTGTCCTTGAGGGTTATCACTTGAAGTTATAAGTCCATGTTTTCAGTTGTCCTGGAGGGTTATCACTTGAAGTTATAAGTCCATGTTTTCAGTTGTCCTGGAGGGTTATCACTTGAAGTTATAAGTCCATGTTTTCAGTTGTCCTTGAGGGTTATCACTTGAAGTTATAAGTCCATGTTTTCAGTTGTCCTTGAGGGATATCACTTGAAGTTATAAGTCCATGTTTTCAGTTGTCCTTGAGGGTTATCACTTGAAGTTATAAGTCCATGTTTTCAGTTGTCCTTGAGGGTTATCACTTGAAGTTATAAGTCCATGTTTTCAGTTGTCCTTGAGGGTTATCACTTGAAGTTATAAGTCCATGTTTTCAGTTGTCCTTGAGGGTTATCACTTGAAGTTATAAGTCCATGTTTTCAGTTGTCCTTGAGGGTTATCACTTGAAGTTATAAGTCCATGTTTTCAGTTGTCCTGGAGGGTTATCACTTGAAGTTATAAGTCCATGTTTTCAGTTGTCCTTGAGGGTTATCACTTGAAGTTATAAGTCCATGATTTCAGTTGTCCTTGAGGGTTATCACTTGAAGTTATAAGTCCATGTTTTCAGTTGTCCTTGAGGGTTATCACTTGAAGTTATAAGTCCATGTTTTCAGCTGTCCTGGAGGGTTATCACTTGAAGTTATAAGTCCATGTTTTCAGTTGTCCTTGAGGGTTATCACTTGAAGTTACAAGTGATACTCTCTGTCTGTAGGTGACGTCCTCGCTGAGAGATGGGTGTAGAACATATGGTGAAACCCGAGTACAATTAAATAAATCTTCTACGGCTTTGAGTCTTAAAGAGAGTTGTTATTGAGGAAATATGTAATAATGTCTGAATTTTTCTTTGACATTTTGCATACCTAGGGATGATGTGGTCTGAGCATCTTATACAGGGGAATAACCAAGATTATTTGTAGAACATTGAGTGATGATGCAGAACTGGTCGGATGGGTTGCCTCATCACAACTGGTCTTTTTTATCTTCTCACCTAAACAGAAATATACACACACAATACAATATCAGAACTTAACACAAGTAAAATATGTAAAAAATCGTACCACGAAATCTATACGTGGTAAAATATTCGATATATATATATATATATATATATATTACACAATAAATATAATTGGGGGTTTTGAAATGTGTTGTCATATAGGGAAGTTTGTTATAACAGGATACGTTACAAAGGTGTTCCACTGTAATTGAATTCCTTTATACGCCCGTGTGTTGTCGGGGCATGAGATGGGAGCGCGTAATAGCAACGATGTTTACCTTCCATGCTTGTAAGAGGCAACTAAGGAGGTTATATGGTGGGGTTTACTGTCCCATCCCATATAGGGTCAAAGTGATCTAGAGTCATGGTGAAGTCGGATGTGTCAGGCCGAATTGGACACATATCACAGAAGTGTTTGAAACCATGACACAACGCATGTCGCTCTCTGGACTACATCCTGCTAATCTGCAAGATGTTGAGAATGAATGCAAAAGAAGAAGGATGATTCCTTTATAGTGCATACATTTATACAGTCAAATCGGGTTACACCAACTTGACATGGACCAATGAAATATGTATGTAATAATAGACATTCAAAACAGTAGAAAGAGTAGATATAATTATTGATTTTGAAAAGTGTTGTTATATAGGGAAATATGTTATAAAAGAAGGCACTATAAAGGGATTCTTCTTCTTCTTCTTCTTTAGAGTTAATTTCCAAACTCCATCATTTCGTTGAAAACGGAAGTTTCGGGCCATTTGCGCAAATAAAACGGCGACACAGCGCATTTCCATTCTTCTGGACTACATCCTGCTGGACATCTAGTAGGACAATGGTCCTGCTACAAAGGAGATCCAAAAGGAGTATGAGAATGAAGAAGAAGAAGAAAACTCCAGCTGGACTTCTCTTATAACTAGACAAATGTTCTACAAAATTTCCAGTTGAATGTAGTCCAGAGAATGGCAATGCGTTGTGTCGCAGTTTTATGTTTTGTTCCTTCTATAAACCTGACTGTCTTGTAACTTGTACAGAGATCCGAAAAGACTTTCTTCCATTGTTGTTTTACTGGTCCAGTGTATTTGCCCCAAAATTGGATATTATGGGCATACCCAATGAATATGTCGGAAGTGTGAAATAAAAGCTACAAATTCAATAGAAACGTAAGCCGTGAGAACATTTTAACATTGTAACTTCATCTTAATCGTAAATAATTCAGAAGTGAGTGATTTTTTTAGATAAAGTGTGTCGACTTCTTTAGACTTTTAGATTTGCTAATGTTTAATTTTAGCACAAATTTAGCCAATTATGCTGATGATGATGATGATGCTGTTCCTCCTTCGCAAGCGAAGGTGAGCACAGTATGAAAAAAGATCTAATGTGGTTGTCTAATTTGGTTTTTATTTGTGAGTTCGCAGATATCCGATGAGTCCGATTCGTGCCTGGACGGCCCTATTTAAGTGCATGTAGTAGTGCAGACGTCTTGGGTAGGAGAGTTTTCAGATTTTTTCCGCTTCCGTCGCTTGTAAATTTATCGCAGTGTCTTTCTTTTTCACATTTATCTATCTATTCGCTAAACCCTTTGTTGCCTTTCGGCGTCAGGGGTAGAAGAGTTTTCTAGAGACGGCCCTCTTATGTGCTGAGTATATTGTGGAATTTGTCGCCTCTTTCAGTGGTCCATCGTTTTCGTGGTCGGACTCTAGGTCTGCCTTCGCTGTATATGTTGAGCATAGCTTCACATTTAGTGATGCAGTAATGGTCTGGGTGTGCCAAGCTGAGCTATCAAAGGCTGTAGTCTCACAGGAGCTAGGATCGATGTTGCAGTGCTTAAGAGAGTTCTTTAAGTGATCCTTAATTCGCATTTTCTGCCTTCCGCTTAAACGTTTACCATCGCACAGATCCCCATATAATAATCTCATTGAAAGGCGCTTGTCTGGCATACGGACGACGTGGCCAGTCCAGCAAAGTTGGGACATAACCAACAGGGCATGGATACTTTGCATACGGAACTTTTGAACGATTACTATGTTTTTTAACATTGTTCCTGCCAATGTACTCCCATGAGGTTTCATAGGCACCGAAGATGGAAAGAGTTAAGCTGTCGAGCGTGTCTCGCACAGATAGTCCAGGACGACGCAGCATAAAACAGTGTTGGTAGAACCACTGCGCGGTAGACATCCAACTTAGTTGTCAAACTGAGACCATGCCTGATCCAGACGGTGGCCCGAAGGCTCCTGAAGGCTACACTGGCTTGAACAATACGCAAGGCAACATTCTCATCAATAGTCGTAGTTTACGAAAGGGTGCTGCCGAGATGTACAAACTTATTGGTAGTATTGCGTTTCTGTCCTTTACAATCAATCGAAACCAATG
>CM067318.1:43410582-43655582 GCA_034231615.1 Meghimatium bilineatum | reverse complement strand
GTTACTAATAAAGAAAGGTTACTAATAAAACAAGGCTGATCTTCTTCTTCTTCTGCGTTCGTTCTCAAACTCCTGCAGATTAGCAGGATGTAGTCCGGAGAACGGTATGCGTAGTGTCATGGTTTACAGCATTGCTGCGATATCTGCGCCTTTCGGCCTGACACATCCGACTTCAGCATAGCTTTGGGTCGCTGACCCTATATGGGATGGGACAGCCAACTCCATCCCATAACCTCCTTAGTCGCCTTTTACGACATGCGTGGAAGGTAAACAGTGTTGCTATTCTTTGCTCCCCTTTCGGGCCCCGGCAACACACGGGCGACAAGGCTGATAATAAAACAAGGCTGATAATAAACAAGGCTGATAATAAAACAAGGTTACTAATAAAACAAGGCTGATAATAACACAGCTGATAATAAAACAAGGCTAACAATAAAACAAGGTTGACAATAAAACAAGGCTGATAATAAAACAAGGCTGACAATAAAAAAAGGTTGATAATAAATCAAGGTTCATAATAAAATAAGACTGATAATAAAGGTAAATAATGGCATCAAATGGAAGATGTATTAAATAAATCAAATGTAGAATTTCCCAGGCAAAGACATTTCACAAAATGAAAATCATCATATGTAATATATCTGTGTCAATTGAGGTGATGGAGTTCTTAAAAGTTATAGTTTTACATACAGTTTTCAGTTTCACAGCAGTATTACCTTTTATATATTGTCATATTAGAAGCTATATAAAACCAATTCTGATGTATGGAAGTGAATCTTGGACAATCAGCCGAACAGTGACAAACTATAATGAGACAGTAGAGATGCGGTTTTACAGAAAAATGTTAAGAACACCAAGGACATATAAAAAGAGTAATGCAAACATCTTGAAAGAAGTTAATTAAAAAAGAGAGCTGCTTTCCTGCATTAGAAAAATGCAATTCAACATTGTTAGGACACACAATGAAAAGAGGACAGATAGAATACATTAAACAAAAGGCAGGTTGAATTGTAAAAAAGGTAGGGGAAAACCAAGAGAGAACCTACTAGGCAACCTATGTGGAATGAGAGAACATCGATATCGGAAATGACACGACAGCACACGAAATAGAGGTTTGTGCAAATACATGATAACCATCGTTACACGACAGTAACCATAAGAAGGAGATAAGTGGTCTATGTTATCTTGTGTCTACCCCTTTTTTTTGTTGCAATGGCATTATTCATTCTTCTATTGTTTGATATGACCAAAATATGTAATTTTCTAGAGAGAACTTTATCGTTTACCTAGTTTTCTTTTACTTTAAATTCTCTCAGGATGTTCCTATTGGTGATTTTTTTCTGGTTCATGGTACTATAAGGATTCTTCAGCAACATTTTGTTCCAAATGCTGCACTTTTGTTTCCCAATGTACTATGATTATCCAAGATTCACATCCATATATTGCAGCTAGGAACATGCAGGCTCTGATGAACAGTTTTGTCAGCCCAACCATATGTTCTTCATCTGTATCAGTTTATTTGATGCAATGACAAACCTCCATCCGATTTCTTCATAACAATTCCCGTTGCTGTGTATAAGAGAACCAAGGTACTCGAAACTGGTAACTCGCTCTAGATCTCTGCTATTGATATAGAGTGAGAAGGTGTTAGTAGTTGTGCTGCTTGTTATGATCGTAGCATTACTTATTCTCAGTGTGTAAATGTTGGGAAAAAAATATAAACAGGATCAAATTGCAGTTGTGCGTTGACCAATCTACGTTTCAATCAAAAGGTCTTTATCCAGAAAGTGACGAACAAACAAAATAGAACTACAAAATCAAAGGGAAACTACACGAAACACTGAACCAATTTTATACTTGAACCTAGGGTCATTATCGTAAAGCATACATTCTTTTAATACACATTTAGTTTTTTTGTTCAGTCAATTTTTTCCTTCCAGTTTTTATAACGCACACCTCTATTTTGGGCTACGCAGCTACGTGACGTTCTTAACCTACTTATGGCTTCTCAATCTGTGACAAGTCAATCTGAGATAAGACTTCTCTATTGTTAATATACACATTTTATTACTTTTGTTTTCAATTTTACATTTTCTTTCTGTGACTAACAGCCAAAAATATAATCACAGTGGCAAACAAATGAAAATAACGATAATAGTCAAATGAGTCATTAAGAATGTTTGATTTTCTATTAACTAGTAGTTTCATGCAATCATACTTCTGTGGTCCTCGCCTCTCTTCATCTCTATTTGTTGATTGATTTTTATACCAATATACTGTATATTATGAAGTTGCATTGTTGTTGAATGTAGTCTTCGTTTGATTTTGTTATTCAATTATGTTTTGTCCTCTTTTGTGATAAAGACATTTTGGTCAAAAAGCTGATCCTGTGCATTGCTCTAAAGTTATAAATTGACGAGACAGACCTGTGCAACTGTTGACCGAGCCCAGAGACAGCAGAAGATTTTTTCATACGTCAACTCTATCAATAAGAGAGGGAGAAAATATTTACTACTTCTAAACCTGAGGGGTTCCATGGATGATCGACAGCGAATTTCACAGTTCATTAACCTATTCCTGGGGTGAGGGGGTTACCGACCCCTTCCAGGAGAGTAAAACAGTGGAGGATAGTGGAAAAGTCTCTAGATATAGAGGTCAGCTGCGATATAAGCCTCTGGGCGAATAAGCAGCCGCTTACTAAACCTGTTACTAAACCTGTTACTAAACCTGTTACTAAACCTGTTACTAAACCTGTAAAACGAGAACGGGGTGCTGGATATCAGGTAGTGTGATCTCACTGAAATACCCCATGTGTCCGGTGGCTGGCAGCACCAAGAGGAGTATAAGTCGCTAAACGCTCACGTTGCAGGTGTGGGGTCACTGACACCACATCAAGAACGTGCCAAATGGGATGGCAGGGGTAGGGTAGGGTTAGGGGGAATCACTTGGGCAGGAAAGGCACATAAGTCAGGTAAGACAGCTTACAGGTAAGAGAGAACACTCTAAATACAAACAACTACTGCCTTGCAGGTGTCATCGGGAGATGGAAATGCTATGGGAGACATCCCAGATAGTAGAACATAATCTTGTCTGCCGAAGACGGAGTGAGCTGAACTTGCATGAACCCTCAACTTTTTCTGCGTTCGTTCTCAATCTACTACAAATTAGCAGGATGTAGTCCGGAGAACTCAATGTGTCGTGTCATGGTTTACGGTTTCGCTGCGATATCTGCGTTTTTCGGTCAGACATATCCCATTTTAGAAGAAGGTGGGCAGCTTGTACAGAACTGAGAGGCTCATAGAGTGGCAGTGAGAACAATGTTCTGCAAAGGACACGTTACTTTGATACAGAGATATCCGATTTCAGCATGCTTTTTTGCCACTTTGGCCCTATATAATGGATGAAACAACCAACTCCAATTCATAACCTCCCTAGTCGCTTCATACAATATGTATGGAAGGTAAACAGTGTTCCTATTATTTGCTTCAAGCTCAGGCCCCGGCAACACAGGGGCGAATTTGATACTATACCTGATTGGACAACGGATTAACTTCCACAGCCACACCCTTTTTCTTGACAATCTCCATCAGCTTGGGATGTTTAACCAGCGCAAATCCGTGCCCGATGCGGGTTGTATTCAGTAACAAGGCATCTACTAAGTTGTAATCTACCACTGTTCCCTGCCAGTCTGAGAAACAAACCAGGAAATATGACTTTAACAATGAATTCGCGTAAGTGTCAAAGTAGCCAGATAGTTGACATTGGTTATAGTCAAATTTCAAGGGAAATATTGTCAAAAATGGCCAAATTCCTTACATTTTCAAATTAACTAAACATATTTTTTACTTAATAATAATTGGGGTATTTGTTACCTCTAATATTTTATGGTAGTGTGTCCTGATTTAGCTTAATTTGACTTTTGTTGTCTGCTGGTTGAAAGGGGCACGTCTCTCAAAAAGAGAGACAAACTCATTAACTACCAACTACCTACTAAAATTATTTTTTTTAAATTACCAAAATACACATTTCATCGTCAACAACATTTTCAAGTAAAAGTAGTCGAATTTTGTATCAACATTCGGACAATTGACATATATTACAGTAAATCATATGATTGTGGATACGCATGTGCTGAGGAGATCGGTGGAAGTCGGTCCTAAAATATTTACTTTGGTTTTGGGAAAATGTGACGGGCAGACAGTTAATGAGTTTGCCTCTCTTTTGGAGAGCCGCGCCTCTTTCAAGCAACTGACAACAAAATCCAATAGGGTTATATCATGATCCACTACCTTAAAATATTAGAGATAACAAAGACACCAATTTATAATCTTAATTGTAAATATGACGGGGATAATCCTGGTATGAAAGAATTATTTCTGCTCTGTCTTTGTTGCCACTCTGTGATTTGAGAATATCTAGATTGTGTTGTTGGTTGAAGAGTAGAGGGTAAAGTTATACAACTCTGATATTCCCAGATTTGACAGAGAATGGAAGAAGTGAACTGTATTTGGATATAGGGCTTGTCCCTAAATTGCGTCAACATACAAGGGGAGAGGTCTGAAAAGTTGGACAAGTGTTGACAAGGGAAAGAATCGGGGGAGAGAATTGACACAAGTGGACGTCACAGTGCTGTTTACTCTTTAAATAGTTTGAATTTCTTCGTTCATTCTCAAGCTCCCGCTGGATCTCTCTCGTAGCAGGACAATGGCCCTACTAGATTTCCAGCAGGATGTAGTCCAGAGAATGGAAATGCGTTGTGTCACCGTTTTATTTGCGCCAATGACACATCCGTCTTCGCCGGGAAATAGTTTGAATTTGAATAATTTTTTTCTATAGATGTGAAGCAAGTCATGTATTTTTTTCGCACTTTTTCTTTTAAAATATTTTTGAGGGAGAGAGAGAGAGAGAGAAAGAGAGGGGGGACTTTTGACATAATTAAGCACGGGACGAGACATCGCTGAATTCTTGACATCTGTTCACGTAATTTATGAACTGCCTCACAAATACTAATTCTATTTGACAAGAATCGGTGATTTGTGTATAGAATTACGATTGTGAATTACATGAGCTGCCACATGTATCAGTAAGTCTATTTCTGTACACATTTTTTCTAACTTACTTATTACCATCATATAAGCCGACTCCACTACTGCACTTGTAAAAAAAAAAATTCAAAACATTTTCGGCTTGTACATTTTAACAATAAAATAGTAATATTCTCCCGTCAATTACCAACTTCATCATGCCAGTATAAGATTCAAATACCTCCCCCCTTTCTGTTTAAGTAATCAGAGCAATGAATTTAGTATATGATTAATAATTATTTTGTAAAATGAGTATAAACTCAACTCTGATTTAAAAACAAAATTCCCCCCAAAAATGTCATCATCATTCTCATGAAAAATATGGGACTTTACACGAAAATGAATAACGCATGTGGTTGCATCTGTGGGTCTCACCAATGGACCACTAGAAAAACCACCCATGCAACAGAAAACCTTAGTATTTGACATGTCGTTATATTGAATCTCTCTTATGGAAGCTTTGTAGCATGTCATCTATACAATTATATACCTCCTCTGAGTAGAAGTCTCCTTCAATAGGTATTGCACTACGCCGAAAGCTGAAGTCTCCTGGGTATGAAAGAAAGCTCAGAAAAACCACCCCACTGCACGTAGGAAATATAAGCTAATCGCTCACAGTTATGGGGTTCTCAAACAAACAAAACTAAAAAAAACTAAAACGGACAAATTGATTTTTAGGTAAACATCCCACCGCTTACTGATGTGTAACTGGAAGATTGCTGTAATTAATGCACTGTTAGGTAAGTAAATATAGATACAAATATTGAACAGCTATTTTACATGGAATAATACACATAATCGACGTTTCGACCAAATAGGTCTTCATGAAGATAAGGACAAACTCTTTATATTGCATCCCTGACCTGTCATCTACCCACATGGCTGACATGTAGTCTCCGCTTGATTCCCTGACCTGTCATCTACCCACATAGCTGGCATGTAGTCTCCGCTTGATTCCCTGACCTGTCATCTACCCACATGGCTGACATGTAGTCTCCGCTTGACCTAGTGAATCCAATTCTGTGTTTGTTGCCCCTATCTAAATAAAGACGTAAATGAACCTGTTTGGTCGAAATATCGATTCTATTTATTGTTCCACGTAAAACTGCTATTTAGAAATATTTATTTATTTTTATTCTATATTTACTCCCTTCCCTGAAGACGTATCTACGCCCCTGACTATCATATCATTATATCTACACCCCATTGTACCCTATCTGTACAACTTCAACTCCGTGCACAGAAACACACCACAACTCGCACGGAAACATACCTCACATGTAATGTATTTATTCATACACTTTCTGTACTTACTTGTTTCACCGGCGTGGAAGTAATACGGTAAGTAAGTTGGAGGGGTCTGTTGTGACGGATACAGAAGCTCTTCAATGTAATAAAGAAGAGGATTGTAAGGATCTTCTTGTGCAACAAGGTCGAAGCCAAGAAAGAAGTTTGGATACTTGTCATACAAAATCATAGCTGTTTTCACACGTTCCATTACGCTGGCTTTATTACTCAGTCTTGGCAAAAAAAATAATATATTTGAGAGTGAGTACAATAAATGTGTGATTAACAATGCAGCAACAACAACTACTGCTGCTGATAAATTACTACTAGTACTGCTGTTATTACTACAACTACTGCAACTACTACTACATTACAGTTACTACTACCACTACTACATTATATTTGACCTAACGTGCTCTGTGCTTGACAAGACATTGTTATTAAACCCACTGATAAGGGTGGTGCCGTTGTTGTGTGGCGTTACGACATGTACGTCCAGGAAGGTTCTCGTCAACTAGAAGATACTTCCTTCTACGAGTCTCTCCCTGCTAACCCTATTCCAGATCACAATCTTACAGTACGCCGCATAGTAAAACAGCGCATCCGGAAAAACCTCATCCCTTCCTCTGTCTCCCTCCTTATCATTAAGGCATACCTTGTCAACTTTTCCCTCTACCTCTTGAACAAAATTCACAAGGATCTTAACCCTGGCAGAACTATTGTGTCTGCATTGTCGTGTCCTACTTAGCACATCTCAGTGTTCTTTGATCGCGTTTTTCAATCTATTGTCGCCTCTCTCCATACTTACCTCAAGGACACTAATCAAGCGTTAATCACCGTCGCATCGGCTGAACTGCTTCGTCAACATACATACCATCTCTTTCTTCTTGATGTTGCCCCCCTCTATACTTCTATTCCACATAAACAATGGTCGTACCGCTCTCAATTTCTTTCTTGACCGGTAACTTCCCCATCCATTGCCTCCTTTACCTTGGTCCGTCTGGATGAACTTATCATAACCTTGAACTTCTTTGAGTTCGATGGCTCCATCTTGACCATATCAGATGTGTAGCTATGGGCACCGACATTGGTCTTAGCTATGTTTGGTCTTAGCTATTCATGTGCCCTCTTGAGCACCTATCTTCTCAAATTTCCAGAGTTCGATTCCCCAATTCTACTGGCGCTACATAAACGACGGTTTTTGAGTCATGGGCATGCCTGTTGATGACCTTTCATCCTTAATCTCATTCGTCACCCCTATGTTGCCAGGGCCCGAGAGGGAGAAAAGAATAACAACACTGTTCACCGTCCATGCATGTCGCAAGGGGTGACTAAGGAGGTTAAGGATGGAGTTGACTGTCCCATCCCATTTAAAGTCAACATGACCCAAAGCCATGCTGAAGTCGGATATATCCGGCCGAAAGGCGTAGATATCGCAACATTGCTGTCCTTTGTTCTTTGTTCCGTGTAGATGAGCTAGTGTACAGTGCGAGCAATACGCATAAATGTGTTGCGACGTGATGCTGGCTCATCGTTGTTATATCATCTTCGGTTTATGCCACTGGTCACATTTTCAAATGTATGGGGTAAAAATGTACTTGAGGCTGCGGTTGTGTCCCTGGTCCATCTTCCGTTATATCTCATCATGACGTCTGCCACACCGACCTCCATTGATCACGACATGTAGATTCTATAACACTAACTAGCCACCTACGACGACCCAACATCAACCCTTGCGCCATACAATACATTTCACATGCCTTTGTTATAGTTCCGGGTCTGCCTCCTTCCGCCATGACCTTCGTTTTATGTCGCTTGATTATTCACCTACACTGGTGCTCCTCTCTTCGGCACCGTCTTCCCACGTTTTTCTATATCAGTCTACTTTTTATACCTTCCTACGACGCATTTTTCAGTTTTGGCTCACCCTCCCCATTCAGCTGTGCCCTCACCTCCGCATCTCTTCCTTTTGTGGCGTATCTCTGTTATAGTTTGGTGTCCTCCTCGAGTTGCCACTTCCCCTCTATTCTTCTTTATCGTATCGTTCTTTTCTCTCTTTCTTCTCCTTCCTTCTCCCATCCCCTTTCTCTCTTTTCTCTTGTCTGTTATTATAGATCATCTACTCATAGTTGTGCATGTTATTGTGATACTTGCCCCACTCGGCTACTACGTGCCTGCCTTAAGTATTGTTCTTGTTTGCTCCCTGTTTCGTACCATGGCTTATTTTCTTTATATGATCGGACCTTTGTCCGCTCGATTTTATTGCCCCTAATTGCCCGGGGCAGATTTTTCTCGCTTTTGTCTTTCTCGGCGTCCTTGAACATGTGACGACAGGCTACTGTTTGCTATATAACTCGGGTCTCAAATTCATATTTTTTATTCACTGTGGACTTTTTGGAACCAAATTTAAGACACTGTAACGCACAGGAATAGAACATCAAACACTCACTACTGCAGTGCCCACAATTAACAGACATTCGACAAGAACTACTACCACCGCTTCCAACTATGCACAACACGCTCTACACAACTGCACCACAACTGAGGAGAACCTGCTCCTTTTCCAGAAGGGATATGACGCTGTCAAGAGCTGCCTGCTCACAGCCAAAGGAATTGAATCATTATCATCACTGTGGACTTCACACCCATCATCGATCTAAGTAATTTATTTTTATTTTATCTCTTTTTAATTTATTTGTATTTCTTCTTCTTCTTCTTCTTTCGTTCACTTGAAACATGTCTATATCTGTAATTCTGTCTCCTTAATAAAACTCACTGTCTTTTGTAGTTCATACAGTGTCCCATAGAGTTTTGATTCCAGTGTTGTTTCCTCTGGCCAATATGTCTGCCTCAGCATTTCATGCTCAGAACACTCTTGAAGTATATGTTTGGCACTCTGTGCTGCCTGTCCACATGTACACATGGCCGTGTTGCCAATCTTGAACTTTGTATACATGTGACTGCGGAGTCGGTTGTGTCCTGTTCTGAGACGTAGAATTATAACTTGTTCTGATCTGTTCATATTGTGATAGTCATCTTGTGTTGGTGTTTGTGGCTTTCTTATTGACTTTATCATCTGTTTTTTCTGATGGTAGGTGATTGGTATATCTGGTTGGTCTTCGGCAGCACCTTCCTTAGCCAGTTGGTCTGCTTTTTCATTTCCTGGTATTCCACAGTGAGAGGGTATCCACTGCATGGTTACCCTATACTGGTAAGACAATTCGCTAAGTAGTTTTTTTAAGTCTGTTAGTTTTCCAGACTGGAGAGCTTGAAGCACTGACCTTGCATCTGTCAGGAATACCACAGGCTGTAGGTCAGAGTTGGAGTTCAGCAGTTTTTTAGCTGCCACACTAATTGCCTGGATTTCTGCATCATAATTATTGCAGAATTTTCCTGTCGGTGTTCTGATTGTATCTCTAGGCTTGTGTGGATATTCTATATATACACCTGCACCTCCATTCCTCACAGCATTCTGTGCTGACCCATCTGTGTACACTCTGACCCATATATCTTGTGGATATTCCTCATCCAGGAAACTGAGGGTGATTGTCATTCGCTGCACACTGTTCTGTTCGTCCTCGCTTAGTATTCCTTTCACATGGGTCTGAATGTATATTGGCATTCCATGGCTTTCACTCCACGGGGTTTGCTCTGGTACAGACCTTAAGGGGCTGCCAACTTCAGGTAGGTCTGTAAGTTGTCTACGGAGTCGTTTAGCTTGATGGATAAAGCTGCTCCTTTTCAGTCGTCCCATTGCTAGATTTTGGAATCTTTCCTTCATTGGATGACTTGGCATACACTGAAACTTTTCTGCTTGAATTAGTACTTTTGTGTCTCTGCGTTCGCCAAGTGTTTGCATTCTTCCCATTTTCTGCATCTCTGCTATGGGTGTTGATTTCATTGCTCCCAACATTATTCTAAGTGCCTGGTTTTGCACTTTATCTAGATCTTGTAATGTGGTGTTTGATGCAGGACACCACGCAGCTGAACCGTATTCCAGGTGTGGTCTTATGCCTTGCTGGTAAACTTTACTGAGTATATTTCCACTGGCTCCCCATGTGGTTCCACTTAGTTTTCTCAGGATAGCTAGCTTCCTCCTGGCTTTTGTTGTTGCTTTGTTTATGTGCTGCTTCCATGTCAGCTTATCATCAAAAGTAACTCCGAGGTATGTGGGTTGTTTGTCTTCTTTCAAGAGCTCTCCATCTATCTTGATATGACCAGCTTTTTGTTTTGGTGAGAGGGTAAAGAGTGTAGTGCTGCACTTATCTGTGTTAATGCTGACGCACCATCTATTAGCCCATAAGGTTAGGGCATCGATAGCTCTTTGTATTTGTTTAGTGGCCACTGTTGCATGTTCTTCCGTGCACCAGATCACCAGGTCGTCAGCATACATTGCCACTTTGATCCCGTGTGGTAGTTCAGCAACTAGGTCATTGATGTAAACCAAGAAAAGTGTGGGTGACAGGACTCCTCCCTGGGGGACTCCATGACGCAGTAGAACTTTCTTGCTCTTGCGACCATCTAATTGTACCCTGGCTCTTCTATTATGCAGGTATGCTTTTACCCATTTGTACATTCTTGAGCTAACCCTGCAATTTCGCAATTTCTTTAGGAGCCCTTCTTTCCAGACCTTATCAAATGCTTTCCTGAGGTCTATCCATGCTGCTAGTACCAGTTTCTTTTCTTGGAAGGCATCCTCAATCTCTTGGGAGAGGTAGGTTGCCTGATCTTCAGTAGAGTAGCACTGTCTGAAACCTGCTTGCTGTGATACCAGAAGGTTTTCACTTTCAAGGTACCACTGCATCCTAAGATTGATAATGCGTTCCATTGTTTTACATAGACAGCTTGTGAGGCTGATGGGCCTGTAGTTGGAGACTGTGTTGCCATCTTTTCCTGATTTGAGGAGTGGTATCATTATTGCTTCTCTCCACGCCTGTGGTACATTACCTGTGGACCAGCTTGTGTTAAAGATCTGCAGTAGCTTTGCTCTTGCTGCACTTCCCAGGTTTCTAATCATTTCATTGGACACTCCATCAGCTCCAGGGGACTTTTTCATTTTCAATTTGGATATTGCATGCTCCAGTTCTCTCATTGTGATTGGTGCCTCCATGACTTCAGGTATAGGTTCACCTTGTCCAATGTTTTGCTGGTTCTCTCGAACCTCCTGTTGTTTGTCTGGGCTGACTTTGACGTTATTGTCTTCTGCAAAGGAATCTGCAAAGTAATCAGCTGCATGTTTACCTGTTAAAATGTTTCTATCTTTATAAAGTGTGATCCTGGTATTTCTCCCTGTACCTTCATCATTTAGTTGTTTTACAAGTTTCCATAATTTCCTAGTATCTCTTTCTAGGTTCAGCGACTCTGTTTTTTCTTTCCAGCTGCTCCGTCTGGCTTGTAACTTGGCTCTTTGAAATTTAGCCTTTGTTTGCTGATATTTGTTGTGATGTTCTTGGCTAGGTCTGTTCTCGGCCTGCTTTCTAGATGTTTCCATCTCATTTTGCAGCTTTTCCAGTTCATCATTCCAGTAGGGTTTGTAGTTTTTGCGTGCCCCCCTGGGTATGGTTTTACTAGCAGCATGTAGTATACATCTATTAAATTCACTCACTGCTCTATTGATGTCTTTGTCCAAGTTCATGTCCTTAGCTAGAACACTGGTTAAATGCTGGTACATTTTCCAGTCTGCCCTCTTATAGTTCCACCTAGTGAGCGTGCTGCTGTCCTTGGTATATTCATTGTGAATTTCCAGAAATACTGGTCTGTGGTCACTACCCCCAAGCTGCTTTCCAACGACACGTGTGATGTTCCATTCCAGGCCTGGTGAGTAGAATGCCAGGTCTGGTGTAGAGGTGGTGTGCCATGCTCTCGAGTAGAAGGTTGGTGAGTCTGCTGGCTGGTTAATAAGAATGAGATTATTTTCATCCTGCCAGCTCTCAAGTTCCTCACCTCTCTTGTCGATATGATCGTAGCCCCAGCTCTGAGAGTGGCTGTTGAAGTCACCACACACCATAAGCCTTTCTTTGTCTGGAATTGTGTCTAGTGCCAATGGTTTATCATTTGGGCAGTAGTAGTTCAGGAGATGGAATTCTGCACTGTCTGTTTTTAGGTGGAGCATCTGGTATTCTGCCCCGTCCATGTATACTTCCAGCTGACATGCGCTGATATTGTTTTTAACTAGTGTCAGAATTCCACCCTTTCGCCTGTCTTTTCGGTCAGATCGGTAGCACTGGTAGCCTCTGATTTTGAAGGCTATGTCGCTGCTGAGGTGTGTTTCTTGGATACAGCATATATTTACTTGTTCTTCACTGAGGACATTTTCAAGTTCCAATTTTTTGCTGTATCCATCTCTTTTACTGTTGACACCCTCAGCATTCCAGTGCATTATTTTTATTGGTCGTTTGTTTGTTTGGCCAGTAGCTCTATTCCCTTGCCTCCTGGCTCCTCGGGGCAATTGAGAAGGACTTCCAGTAACTGAGGTTGGGCCCTTTCGAGGTATAGGGCCCGGCACCGTCCCTGCCTGAACGTCCGCCACAGGGCAGGCACCATAACGTTTATTAGATGCAGACATGTTTCCATTGTGTTTTATGCGTGGCAACCTGATTATCTGTGCGCCTTTTGGCTGGTTGCCTCCGTCTTCAGCACTCTGCTTACTTGGGCCGGACTATGGTCCTGCTCGAGTGGGAGTGCCCGACCAGTCTTAGTTTCCAGCCTCTGATGGCTGAACTAAGCCCCATCACCACTTCAAGGTTCTGGCCTCGATGGGGATTTATTTGTATAATATCTGATCTATTTCCACCGCATTCGTCCTTGTACTTTTTCTGTGCACTTTTCCCTTTTTGCTTACCACTTTCGTCCCCCCTGTCATGCAACCCTATCTTTACTTCTTCGTCTTTTCTTCGTTACTGTCCTTCTTCCCTCTGTTTTCCTTCCTAGCACACCATGTGTGTTTTTATATAATATTTGTTGACTATAATCTCTTGATTGTTCTGATAAATGCTTTTTACTTGTTTTAGTAATACGAATATCTATTTCTGTTCATTGTGGAATTTATATATAACTTTTGTCTTTGCACTATTTACCAATTGGTCTTGTCTTATTTTGTCCTATCCATGTGTGCCGCTAGGTGTCATGGAGAGCCGAAGTCTTCTTCCTTTAACTAACTATAATGCCGCTGCCATAGTGCAACCTTGGTGTTCTAGTATTTCTCTGATGTCATCTATCCATCTTCGCCTGGATCTTCCTCTATTTCTCTTTTCAGATGATCTTTTATTGAAGGCTACCTATGGGATGCAATCTCGTTATATTCTGATTAGGTGGCAGAACCATTTGATGTTTTGCATGTCAATGTATTCTTTGCACGATATTGTTTTCACCAAATTTTTTAGTGTCTTAGTTTATTCTTTCTCATTTTGTTATCCCCCCCCCCCCCTGCAGTTCTCAGGCACTTCCTTTCGGATACAGCAAGTTTGTGTTCTAGTTTCTCTGTCAGGCTCCAGTTCTGGCATTGGTAACACATTGTCGGCATAAAAACTGTGTTCATTAACAATCTTTTGGAGATCATGTCGATGTTCTGGTGTGTCAACAGTGGTGCTATTTGATATAAAACTCGCCCGGGTGTTGCCGGGGCCCGAAAGGGGATCAAAGAATAGCAACACTGTTTACCTTCCATGCATGTTGTAAGAGACGACTAAAGAGGTTATGGATGGAGTTAGCTGTCCCATTTCATATAGGGTCAGTGATCCATAGCCATGCTGAAGTCGGATTTGCCAGGTCGAAAGGCGCAGATATCACAGTAATGATGTAAAACATGACACAACGCATTCCGTTCTCCGGACTACATGATCATAATCTGCAGGAGTTTGAGAACGAACGCAGAAGAAGAAGAAGATATAAAACTATTTGTTTTCTGACATCTTGTCTCGATTTCTCTATCTAGTCTCCCGTCTTTCGAGAACACGTTGACTAGATACTTAAATTCCTTTACTTGGTCGAGTTTTGTGCCACCTATGCATATTTATGTTGTGGATTTATTTCTCAGTATAGTCAGTGTTATTATGTGTTTTTAGTGCTTTTTATATTATATTATATACCTATTGGTGGTCATTATAATCTTGGCACCGCTGAAGTCTGGAAACTCTTTTACAAACGTATCCGTTACTTCCTTGAACATTTTGAGTCCGTACTCGTCGTCATACACTGTCCCGTTTAGTTCATATAGCTAGAGAAAACAAAAGACCATGAATAAGTATATACACCTACATTTGAATATATATAACATACATATATATAGGAACTAAACCAATCAAAGTAAAACAGAGAAAATACGACTTAATAATACACAAAAAGAGTCAGTAAAAATAAATGGTTCGACAAGCAGATTCGTAAACATTTCCTGTCGCAGACTCACTTTAAATATTTTGTTTCTGGCCCGGACTCTTAATATATCTGTTTGTTTTATTTTGTTTCTGGCCCGGACCCCTAATATATCTGTTTATTTCTTTTGTTTCTGTCCCGGACCCCTAATATATCTGTTTATTTTCTTTTGTTTCTGGCCCGGACCCCTAATATATCTGTTTATTTTCTTTTGTTTCTGGCCCGGACCCCTAATATATCTGTTTATTTTCTTTTGTTTCTGGCCCGGACCCCTAATATATCTGTTTATTTTCTTTTGTTTCTGGCCCGGACCCCTAATATATCTGTTTATTTTCTTTTGTTTCTGGCCCGGACCCCTAATATATCTGTTTATTTTCTTTTGTTTCTGGCCCGGACCCCTAATATATCTGTTTATTTTCTTTTGTTTCTGGCCCGGAACCCCAATATATCTGTGTCTGTTTATTTATTGTTATCGCATATGTAAAGGCCCATAATATCTCTTCAAGGTACTACCGAAGTCCTTGTCATGTCTTGTCCTATCCACGTGTGCCGCTAGGCGTCATGGGGAGCTGAAGTCTTGTCCTATCCACATGTGCCGCTAGGCGTCATGGGGAGCTGAAGTCTTGTCCTATCCACATGTGCCGCAAGGCGTCATGTGGAGCTGAAGTCTTGTCCTATCCACGTGTGCCGCTAGGCGTCATGGGGAGCTGAAGTCTTGTCCTATCCACATGTGCCGCTAGGCGTCATGGGGAGCTGAAGTCTTGTCCTATCCACATGTACCGCTAGGCGTCATGGGGAGCTGAAGTCTTGTGCTATCCACATGTGCCGCTAGGCGTCATGTGGAGCTGAAGTCTTGTCCTATCCACATGTGCCGCTAGGCGTCATGTGGAGCTGAAGTCTTGTCCTATCCACATGTACCGCTAGGCGTCATGGGGAGCTGAAGTCTTCTTTCTTTAGCTAACTGTGATGCTGCCTACCGCTGTGACGCGATCTGGTTCCGTTCTGATCAGATACCCGAGCCATTATATCTTTTGTGTGTCTATGTATTCTTTGCACGATATTGTTTTAACTGGATTTATTCTAGTATCATTGCTTATTCTATTTTTGTTACCCCGTGTGCATTTCTCAGGTGCATATTTGTATAGTTTTGTAAATAGCCGTATAATGTGATCTGGGAAACCCTTGTTGTTCATTATTCCCCATAATTGGTAATAGTTCACACAATCAACAGCTTTAGTGTACTCTATAAAACAAGCATTCAGGTCGATGTTGAATTATCTAAATTTTTCTATGATCATCCTCATATTAAATATGTGATCTCTAGTTCATCTTCCTGCTCTAAACTCTGCCTGAGCTTCATGAATCTCCTCTTCCATTTTGTTTCCTATTCTCTTCATCATATCATGTAGTAATATTTTGCTGACTTGACTTATTAGTACGTTTGTCCTGTAATTGGAATATAATTGCAGATCTCCGCATTTTGGTATAGATATATGGATAGATGAATGTAAACATATATGGATCTTTTCCAATCGTTTGGCCAGGTTTCTGTTTTCCAGATCTTTGTGCACAACTGATAGCAGATGTTAATACTCTCGTCGCCTACTTCTTGAATCATTTCAGCTGTTATTTCGTCGATGAGCTATTTCTTTTTTCTCACATTACCCACATATACCAACCACTTTCACCCACAGTAGCCACATATACAAACCACTTTCACCCACAGTAATCACATTAACCAACCACTTTCACCCACAGAACCACATATACCAACTACTTTCACCCACAGTAATAACATATAACAGCTAATTTTACACACATTAATCATATTTAATAGCCAATTTCACCCACTTTAACCACATATAACAGCCACTTTTACCAACATTAACTACATATAACAGCCACTTTTACCAACATTAACCACATATAACAGCCACTTTTACCAACATTAACCACATATAACAGCCACTTTTACCAATATTAACCACATATAACAGCCACTTTTACCAATATTAACCACATATAACAGCCACTTTTACCAACATTAACCACATATAACAAACATCCACTTATCCACAGTAGTCACATATTCTAAAACAACGATTTACAACAACCACTCAGCCACAACCTGTACCAATAAAACAGGAGTGGATGAATGATATAATAAAACGTTCACTTTAACCCTGTACTCACCCCAAGCAGTCGACCTCGTATTTCCACATACTGAACATTGTCTGCCCTGAATTCGACCAACGCCTGCCTGTAGTAATCTCTTTTCATTGGGGCGTAGCGCATTATCCCTCCTGTCTTGTGGAGAAAAGATTAATATTCGGAGATTAATGATGATTTCACCCTGATTGTAAATGTGTGACGTATATTTTGGATATTTTCCTGCGGTGAAACCTGGAAATACACTTGGTACATTTAATGTAATGGCTAACAGCATAAAATGTTTTATCATTCTCAGTGTGTATATTATTGTTGTTCTTGGAAGAAAAATTATACTTGAGAACCTTGTTTTACATAGTCACCTAAACTGAATTTTGCGTAAAGCATACTGTTATTCTATAATTGTTATCCTTCAAGAATGACAGAAAAACTCCCAAAATAGAAGTGTCGCCAGTACAGTTTTGAATACTTTAATTATAATTTAATTGCTTTTCCTTACTAAAGAAAATCATTGACATTGTGATTGTGTGAACACTGGTTTGTTTTTTCAATCAGGATATGAAGATAATGAGTTTTTTGGCCACTTCATGAGACAGGCAGGTTTAGAGAACATAATCACAACAGGCAAGATTGAAGGCACCAGAGACAGAGGGCGACAACGTGAGAAAATATTAGACAGTTTGACAACCTGGCACGGCAAAGAAACAACAACGACTTTGATACATAATACTGTGGACAGAGAGCTGTGGAGAGCCATGACCGCCTACGCCACCCGGCATGGCACCTGATGATGATGATGAGGCGTGTGAGATGTTAGCGATCTCACATTTCAGAGGCTCTGCAAATCAGGGCGGCGGTAGCCATCTCCTCTCCCTCGCAGTCTTTACTTCCCGGATTAATCCGGTACCCATTTAAGGCTGGGAACCTCGGAGCCGTTGCGATCTAAGAAACATTTCCGCCTCAACTGGGGAATGAACCCAAAACCACTAATATGCGAAGCCAGTGCGTTAACCACTGTGCTACGCGGCTCCTATAAGGACAAGACCTACAATTGGATACATTTAAGGACAAGACTTATGTATGAATACATTTAAGGACTATATGTATGGATACATTTAGGGACTATATGTATGGATACATTTAAGGACTATATGTATGGATACATTTAAGGACTATATGTATGGATAAATTTAGGGACTATATGTATGGATACATTTAGGGACTATATGTATGGATACATTTAGGGACTATATGTATGGATACATTTAGGGATTATATGTATGGATACATTTAAGGACTATATGTATGGATACATTTAGGGACTATATGTATGGATACATTAAATGACTATATGTATGGATACATTTAAGGACTATATGTATGGATAAATTTAAGGACTATATGTATGGATACATTTAAGGACTATATGTATGGATACATTTAAGGACTATATGTATGGATACATTTAGGGACTATATGTATGGATACATTAAAGGACTATATGTATGGATACATTTAAGGACTATATGTATGGATAAATTTAGGGACTATATGTATGGATACATTTAAGGACTATATGTATGGATAAATTTAGGGACTATATGTATGGATACATTTAAGGACTATATGTATGGATACATTTAAGGACTATATGTATGGATACATTTAGGGACTATATGTATGGATACATTTAAGGACTATATGTATGAATACATTTAAGGACTATATGTATGGATACATTTAAGGACTATATGTATGAATACATTTAAGGACTATATGTATGAATACATTTAAGGACTATATGTATGGATACATTTAGGGACTATATGTATGGATACATTTAGGGACTATATGTATGAATACATTTAGGGACTATATGTATGAATACATTTAGGGACTATATTTATGTATGAATACATTTAAGGACTATATGTATGAATACATTTAAGGACTATATGTATGAATACATTTAAGGACTATATGTATGGATACATTTAGGGACTATATGTATGGATACATTTAGGGACTATATGTATGGATACATTTAAGGACTATATGTATGAATACATTTAGGGACTATATTTATGTATGAATACATTTAGGGACTATATTTATGTATGGATACATTTAAGGACTATATTTATGTATGAATACATTTAGGGACTATATTTATGTATGGATACATTTAAGGACTATATTTATGTATGAATACATTTAGGGACTATATTTATGTATGGGTACATTTAGGGACTATATTTATGTATGAATACATTTAGGGACTATATTTATGTATGAATACATTTAGGGACTATATTTATGTATGGATACATTTAGGGACTATATTTATGTATGGATACATTTAGGGACTATATTTATGTATGAATACATTTAGGGACTATATTTATGTATGAATACATTTAGGGACTATATTTATGTATGGGTACATGTAGGGACTATATTTATGTATGAATACATGTAGGGACTATATTTATGTATGAATACATTTAAGGACTATATTTATGTATGAATACATTTAGGGACTATATTTATGTATGAATACATTTAGGGACTATATGTATGAATACATTTAGGGACTATATTTATGTATGGGTACACATAAGAATGTAGACATATGGTATCTCGTATTCTTACCAACCTGTGAGAAATACTTATCAAATCTTTTCCATACATTATTGACGCCAGGGAAGCTGGCCAAAGGATCTGTGTCCAGCATGCTGAGACTCTTCTTCATCCTAAGGAAAAGTATTTAGTTGTTGTTATCACCAAAACCCATTGTATTCTGAGAAAACCAATTTGTCCAGTACTCATCAACTTTTATCGAAAGACATTCCGCCCGCGTGTTGTCGGGGTCTGAAAGGGGATCAATGAATAACAATACTGTTTCTCATCCATGCATGTCGTAGTAGGTGACATGGGGAGGAGTTGGCTGTCATATTTTATATAGTGTCAAAGTGACAAAGAAGCCTAGCTGAAGTTGGATGTGTCGGCAGAAATGCACAAATATTGCAGGTAAGCTATAAACCACGACACAAAGCATTCCGTTCTTTGAACTACATCCTGCTAATCTACAGGTGTTTCAGACCGAAAGCAGGAGAAGAAGAAGAAGAAGAACGGTATTCATACTGGTGGCTCCTGTTGCTCGCTGGTTACTCCTCAATCTACCTGTATGGTACCCAGCACTACTCGTGACACACACAATGTATAATACCCTCAATTATTGGATCTAAGTAGCTCAGTTGTTAGTCAACTGGCTTCCTATTCGGGTGATCCAGGGTTCAATATCCAGTTCAACTGGAAATATAATTTAATGTTACTAACGGCTCCTAGATCCACACGTATGCTAGATAATTACCACATACGGGCCTAACACTCTGAATTGAATGACTCTTCCTCTTCTGCGTTTGTTCTCAAACTCCTGCAGATTATAAGGATGTAGTCCAGAGAAAGGAAGTCCAGAAAAGGTTCTGTTATATTTATAGTTTGAATGAGATTATGCGCATTTCGGACCGATACATCGGACTTCTGCACGAATTCTGGGTCACTGATCATCTATGAGATGGGTCGGCCAACTCTAGCTCCAAACCTACTTAGTAACCTATTACATCCTGTATGGCTGTCAACAGTGTTGGTAATATTTACTACCATTTTGAGCCCACCAAGACACGATTGGTTTTTAATGAGAGTCTGTCTGCTCTCTCAATGCTGCGATCGCTTATACGCGCAGAAAGTAGATTCACTTAATACCCAGGAAGCGGGAAGTTACTAAGGAAACGGGTAGTAACTAAGGAAGCGTGAAGTAACAAAAAGGAAGCGGGAAGTAGACCGTCTTCACATCTGCCATTTTGAATTTTTCGTAGCACGGACCAGGATTCTGATACGATAAAGTTAGTAACTGAGATCTCAAAGATTTATTTAAGCTTCCGTCCCCACACTGGAAGTAGTTTCCATGTAGGCAAAATTACGCTCAGTGGCGACTCTACTACTATTACTAGCTAAAAAAAAATTACCAACCCAGCCAGATACAAAATTGTAGAAAAGCAAGAAGTGAGAAGAAATACACGGTATGCAACCACTAGAACAAATATAAAGTGATGTTACATATTATAAATGTAAGATTCTTAAGGGTAGAGCAGTAAGAAAGAGAAGAAGGGGAAGACCAATAATATGATGGACCAACGATACCATGTCTCTGCCAACGCGGGATTGTTCTGGGAAAGAGAGGCGTTCAGAGTATCCACGACGAAGACAACGTTCTGGAAAGAATACGTCACTTGATATGAATGTAAGACTATGATAAAAACAGAATGATGTGGCCATAAGAACAAGTGGAACAAGTTCTTTTGTTCACCTCAAAAGAACAAGTGGAAGAACATGCACCCAACAGTAGAACCACATTATAAATGCTATCAAATGTCACGCAAAGAACAAACCATTATCTTCAGACTACGAAGTGGCCACATCAGACTGAGACGTTGCAGATTCAGAAACCTCACGAGAAATTGACGAGACAGATCTGTGCAAATGTGGACTGTACGCAGAGACTGCAGATCACATTCTTCATGTATGTCAACTATACCAAAAGAGGGAGAAAATATAGACTACTGAAACGGGATTACTTTCAAATCTGAGCGATTATATTGATGACCTGAAGATAATTATTTAAAAAAAATCAATAAACCCGTAACCCTTCAGGGACGTACGGGTACCACATTGGATGCAACAGCACACAGACTCCTCCAGCGAATTCTATCCTCAGCGATGCGGATGAGTGTCGAAATATCTTGCCCTGTCCATTCCTTGATGTTGTCTGTCCATGCCTTTATTTGAGATATACAATTCATTGAAGCTATGTGCATTGTAACCTGATAACTGACTGAAGCTATTGGCGCTGTAACCTGATAACTGACTGAAGCTATTGGCGCTGTAACCTGATAACTGATTGTAAAGACACATAGAAAGGAGCGGTTTCGTGGGCGAGAAAGAACGATGGTCAATCAACGACGTATTGGGACCGTCAGTCAACGTGTAATGGCGGATACACTCAAGGAAAGATCTGAGCCTCTATGGACTTATCCGGAGTGCAATGACAATGATCCAACATCTAACTAACTAACTGATTGATGCAATCGGCACTGTAACCTGATAAGTAATTGATTCTATTGGCACTGCAACCTGATAACTGATTGATGCTATTGGCACAGTAACCTGATATATGATTGATTCTATTGCCACTGCAACCTGATAACTGATTGATGCTATTGGCACTGTAACCTGATAAATAATTGATTCTATTGGCACTGCAACCTGATAACTGATTGATGCTATTGGGACTGCAACCTGATAACTGATTGATGCTATTGGCACTGTAACCTGATAACTTATTGATGCTATTGGCACTGTAGCCTGATTACTGATTGATGATATTGGCACAGCAACCTGAAAACTGATTGATGCTATTGGCACTGTAACCTGATAACTGACTGAAGCTACTGACACTGTAGCTTCAACAGTGTAGTCATGTGTGTTTGACTGACTTCATCACAACGGGAATATGTAGTGGAGTAGACAACTCCATGCCGAACCTCCTTCTTCGCCTTCTACAACATCATTAGAGGCAACTAATGCAACATATTTCCGACCTAAATCAAGCTTTTGTCGCCTCCTATTCTAGTTATCAAAAGTATCGATAGACGCTATCTTTCAAAGTCTCAGTTAGTTCTGAACATATGTTCAACTTGCGAAATATCGACATAATAATTTCTTTATCACTTTAAAGACGTGGTTTACAGTTTGGCTTTGTTAAATTGTTAACTGTTATGTGTGATGTCGTTGGTCAGTGAATGTAGTAATTTTAAATTAATTTGGTGAGTCATTAAAAATGACTTGTCTGACCATATTTAGTCCTCGGGTCGTATTATTTCTGCGCAAGATCTAGCTTCAGCAATTAGCAGCAACCTGTTTTGTCCCGTTTCAGTTTCCTTTGTATACATTTTCTCCTGATGGATCTGTTTATAACGCATTTGAATTTCTAGATTATATATATATATATATATACGCACATACAAAGAATATCTTTCAGAAACAATGGTATATTTGATTTTCTCGTCACAGACTGACTCTTCATTTAGAGTAGAGGCCAGCAACCGTTTTTTGTCCGGAGGCTGGATACAGAAACACGCAGCTGGTGCCGGACTGGACGAAAAAAAAGACGCTAAGTTGAAAGCTTAATTATACACGGGAATGTTAACTTGTGGACATTGATATGTGCATTTAGGTACAGACAAATTGACACAATTTATTAAATTTGTGTGATTCTAGACCAGGCTCGAAATCAACACTTGTGTTATTTATTTTAAAAGCATCGTCGTTCAGCAGTTACGCTCTTTGTTTAAGTACTGGTGAGCAAAGTCATTTGGTTCGGTGGGCTGGATCCGGTCCGCGGGCCGTCGTTTGCTGACTCCTGATATAAAGTAAATAATATTTTTTTAAACACCAATTCTCTAGTGGGTTTTTTTTGTGTTTAAAAAAAAAATAAACTCAGAAAATGTTAGAAACTGTTTTGATCTTCCTGTTCATTCTGAAACATTCTTGAGACCAACGGAAATTGAACCAGTCCGTTCTGACGGCACCAAATCGCATGGCAACAAGAGTAAACGGTTTTTCCATGCTTGACTAACCGCATTACTTTCATTCTGAAAGTAGTTTTTAGAAAGAAAGGAAAACATAATTATGTTTGCAAACTACTGTAGTTCGTATTTGAATTAGCAATAAATAAAAAGATTGTCATACCAAAGATCAAATATTTCGCTACCATTGGACTCTCTCCTTCCTTCGTTGACTGAGAGCCATTGACAATCTGGAAAAATTGATAACGTAATTTTTAATCAATACACACTCAAAATACAACATTTAATTATATCCCTTTTCGTATTCTCAATGGAATTTTATAAAGATTAGGGTAAAGTATTAGGGTAAGGGTTAGCGTTAAAGGTTAGGGTTAGATTAAGCGCTAGGGTAAGGTTAAGATCAGGGGAATGGTTAGGGGAATAGCATGGATTAGGATTGGTACGGGTTAAGAGAGTAGTAGGAATTAGGAAGGGCAAGGGTTAGTGGAAATCGTAATGGTAATGGCTATGGTAAGGGAGAGGGTAATGGTTAGGGTAAAAGTTCATGAAATGATAAGGTTATACCAATAAAGATCAATTAAACTTGTATTTTATTTCTTTTGTGTTTGTTATTAAACTGCTGCAGATAAGCCAGGAGGGCGTCTACAAATAACGTCAATAATGTTTTGTCTATTTTTGACCCCCCCCCACCCCAAAGACAACTGTCAAACATTCAGAGATGCCTTGTTTAATTACGTAAAAATGTTACCACTCTCCCATCTTAAACAAATATTTTACAGAAAAAGTAATTTAAAAGTCTGTTACATTTTAAAATGTTTCAAATTAAAACAATTTTACTGGTGCATTAAAACGTATTCTTGACGTCAACCTTTGTCAAACACTTTCCCCTGTGCCAACTGATGACGTAACTTTCTAACTTTCTTAGACCCTCTTCCCCCAAAATATATGACGTAATTTATGGACAGTCCCCAAGGTGAAATCTGGAAAATGGAATACGATTGTGTTGTGGTTTACAAATTAGTTGTAATATGTTCAAATTTTGACCCAATACTGCCGACTTTTGCATGGCTTCCAGGTTACTTTGCGCTTTTTATGAGATGACCCAGTTAACCCTGCCCCAAAGTTTCTTTAATTCTCCCATATTATTTATACATTATACATGTCATGTCACAGTGTTGCTATTATTTTCCCTGCCCCTTTTACTTTTTTGAGACTCGTCTACGCTAAACCTGTGTAAACAACACTTCAAGTTACAAAAGGGAGATAACAACACACTTCGTGCTCTGTGGGTGGATTAAGCAGAAATATTCACAGATATATATTCCATTTACTCATGTTACATCTGAAGCAACCTTGTTTCTGTTGACGTGTTGTTTATGTTCACAAATAGTCGCAATGGTTCTTGTGGTAACGATTTCTAATAGCACATACTAGTGTTAAATGTTTGTGGCTCTAGTTAATTTAACTACATGTGCAACATGTGTGTTTACACACACACATACATACACACACACACACACGCACGAACGCACACACACAGGCAGGCAAGCACGCACAGACGCACGCACGCACTCACCCACACACAATACACACACAACACACACGCAACACACACGCAACACACACAACACACACACAACACACACACAACACACACACACACACACACACACACACATACACACTGACTGAAATATTTCTCCTATATACCACTTCTCATCCCTCTTCCTGACGCGATTCCCTTCCATTCTCTCAACTTTTTCGTCTCCGGCGTGTATGCAGTGGTGAGGAGGACTTTCTCGAGAAGCCCACGAGATGATGGAGTTCCTCCACTGTCGCCTATACATGGTCCCTTAGTCTGCCCTGTCTCGAGTGTGCAGCCTCTCCCGCCAGGATACCCTCTCCAACACTCGGAGATCTTCTCCTTCTGACAGGGTCAAATTTGTTCTCACTTTCCACCCGCATAGCGTTGCTGTTCGTCATGTCCTACTCCGCCACCTTCCTCTTCTCCAGTCGGATTCTGAGAAGTGTTCTACAACCCTCCCCATACTCTGGTTGCGTGCATGCGTGACAAGAATCTCAGGGATTCACTGGTCCGGAGCCACCTTATGCCTGACGTCCTCAATCATTCTGGCACTATCAGCTGCAAACGCCCTAGATGCTGCACCTATCCGTATTTTACTAAGACTCTGTCCGTCACATTCCCAAAGGCCACCTTCACATTTGAGGATAGTTTCTCGTGTGTGTGCCGCAACGTCATTTATGTCATCATCTGCAAGCTCTGTGCCATGAAGTACATAGGCGAGAGTACATTGGCAGGAGGCTTGCTGACCGATTCTGCGGACACCTACACAGCAAAAACAACATTCTGGTTATCCTGTCGACGTTCACTTCAATGGCACAGGCCGTCGAGGATCTCAGGTTATTCAGATGATAGCCATTAAGATGTGCTTCTCCGACGACAGGACCAGTCTCGCGCTCGAGAACTGCTTTATATACGAATTTGGCACTCTGAAACCTTTAGGGGTCAATGAGCATCAGACATATGCATAATATAGGGTTAATCCGTCTATTCGCTGTTTGTCTCTTTTCACATTTATTTGGGTTTGATTTTGTATATTTCCCATTTATGTACGTTTACTGTTTGTGTCCCTTCTGACCTAATAACTATCCTTCCGGCCACCCCCACATCTCACTAAACATGTGAACGCAGGTTGTGTCGTCCCCTCTTGTCGTATTTAGATTTATACGTGTATGTAACCTTGATTAAGGTCTTTTGGTCTAAACATCGATTTGTGTGTGTGATTATATGTGTGTCTAGTTATTAGCAAAATTGTAATACCCCAATTCAAACTTTACCTGTTGGATTTCAGTTTTGCGCAGTGAGTACAAATTACTAAGGATAGAGGTTTGAACCCCTACTCCCACCACGGTACGGCACTGCAACGTGCTACGACTCTGATTCACAATCCAACATTTCGTTATTTTTATTAATTTTAAAAATAGGAAAATAAAGTCGCTCAGAGATCATTGATATAATTATGGGAAATAAAAGTAAAATGACAAAGTGCATGCAAATAACCTTCGTTTATAGGCGGAGTCTTGAAAACAGACAGTTTGACAATGTCTTCATTCTCAACACACATGTAGACATTGTCCCGATATGTCAAGTTCTTTATAACCCAATCAAGGCTAGTCACGGCGGTGTCATGAAGATGAAGTGCCGCTCCTAAAAATATAAAGACAAAAATTAAAACGTGCATTTGTGAAGTGCATTTGTGAAGTGCATTTGTGAAGTGCATTTGTGAAGTGCATTCGTGAAGTGCTTTTGTGAAGTGCATTCGTGAAGTGCATTTGTGAAGTGCATTTGTGAAGTGCATTTGTGAAGTGCATTTGTGAAGTGCATTCGTGAAGTGCATTTGTGAAGTGCATTCGTGAAGTGCATTCGTGAAGTGCATTCGTGAAGTGCATTTGAATTAATTTACAGACAGAAACACTTACATATAATTTCTCATTGTTGTCATGGCAATAGAGCAATGAAGAATGATATATTGTTTAAGAAAGAAACACTATCGAGACCAGAAACAGACAGACAGACAGACATATAGATAGGTAGGTAGATAGATAGATAGATAGATAGATAGATAGATAGATAGATAGATAGATAGATAGATAGATAGATAGATAGTTAGATAGATAGATAGATAGATAGATAGATAGATAGATAGATAGATAGATAGATAGATAGATAGATAGATAGATAGATAGATAGATAGATAGATAGATAGATAGATAGATAGATAGATAGATAGATAGATAGATAGATAGATAGATAGATAGATAGATAGATAGATAGATAGATAGATATGGATGGATGGATGGATGGATGGATGGATGGATGGATGGATGGATGGATAGATATGATTCTCCCCATTCACAGCTTATCATGGATCTCAATTATAATCTTACTTCAAGAAGCTACTAAGGAGGTTGCGGTGTGAAGTTGACTATTCCACTATTGGATATGTGGTATGATAACTCCACCTATACCTATACTGCTGGAAGGGGAATTTAATCCTTTTTTACTGCAGCTTACTTCAAAGCAACACGAATGTTCTGACAAGGACCCCCATCAAGATAGCAAGAATGTTCTAGCAAGGACTTCATCAAGATAGCAAGAATGTTCTAGCAAGGACCCCATCAAGATAGCAAGAATGTTCCAGCAAGGACCCCATCAAGATAGAAAAAATGTTCCAGCAAGGACCCCATCAAGATAGCAAGAATGTCCCTGCAAGAACCCCATCAAGATAGCAAGAATGTTCTAGCAAGGACCCCATCAAGATAGCAAGAATGTTCTAGCAGGGACCCCATCAAGATAGCAAGAATGTTCCAGCAAGGACCCCATCAAGATAGCAAGAATGTTCCAGCAAAGACCCCATCAAGATAGCAAGAATGTTCTAGCAGGGACCCCATCAAGATAGCAAGAATGTTCCAGCAAGGAACCTATAAAGAAATCAAGAACTTTTCAGCAAGAACCCCATCAAGAATTTTCTAGCAAGGACCCATCAAGATAGCAAGAATGTCCCTGCAAGAACCCCATCAAGATAGCAAGAATATTCTAGCAAGGACCCCCATCTACCGCCCTTCCCCTCCCGGAATAGAAGTTCGTGATATTTCACTCTACAGCCACATTGTGGTCCACTTTGTGGTGTTACATTATACTTCTACATTTTGGTCCATATCGCGAAATTACTTCCTACTGCTACATTGTGGTCCATATCGTAGTATTACACCCTATAACCACATTGTGGTCCATCTCCTGGTGTTACATCCTACAACCATATTGTGGTCCATATCAATCATGATATTACATCCTACAGCCACATTGTGGCCCATCTTGGGATATTTCACCCTGCAGCAATATTGTGGTCCATCTCGTGAAATTACATTTTACGCCCACGTTGTGGTCCATCTTGTGGTATTATGCCCTACTCCACATTGTGGTCCTTCTGGTAATATTTTACTCTACGAGTAATACTGTCCTCTGTTACTCAAAACAATTCTGAAAAAATAACAAATTTCTCAACGACACAACACAGTTCCAAAGAAACTAGTCTAGATACGAACGTTAAACTCCACCGCCTGGCACATGAAACGAGTGACCAACTTGTACCTCCTAGGGCTCCCATCTTCAACACAAACATCAAATATAAACTCATAAATAACACGACATATCTCTTTACCTTTCGGCATTTTCTGAATTATTTTAAATATAGGCGTTGACTCTATCCATGATTTGGACAAGAAAAAGCTGATAGCTGGATTGTAGTCAGTTTTATTGAGACGACTCTCAGCTATTGTTTTCCGTTTTTCCTATTGCATGTTTAAAAAAAAAATTCAACTCATGGCAACTATGAATTTTCTAATAACAACAGTAACAAAAATAGAATAATGCTAACAATAATACAATAATGCTAACAATAATAGAATAATATTAATAATAGCAAGAGTAACTATTATATTAATATTGATAGTAATAGTAACAGTTATAATAATAATAATAGTAAGAATTATATTAATAATAATACAAATAATAATAGCGATAATAATAGCTATAGTGATTGACACTTTGAATATGAATAAAAGTGAGATCTTTAAAGACATACTAGATCACTTGCTTATTGGAAGATAAAAGAACACTGGAGGAATCAGTAGTACAGAGACTGCAGGAATTTGGGGAAACACTAGTGGGACAAGTGCGATTACGCGACGAGATCGATAAGCATACATACCTTTCATCATTTGATAAAAGAGACTGAACACTTATGGGTGTTTTATAGGGTGGAAATCATTGCCTGGAGTGTAATGTTTTCATTTATTACATGATTTAATATGGTTAATGTTACTGATTGACTTATATTAAGTCGGGAGCTCTCTATTTCCATAAGGTTTTCCTACCCTGCGGCAATGTATTTAGAAATAACCATAAATGGAGATTTTTAGCGGCTTACCAGTAGAATGGGCCTCTCCAAGTGCCTGTTTTAGTGGCTTGTTAATGTTACTTAATGGAACACCTATTGTCAGCGTTGGAATCTGTACTAAGTGTTTGTTTTTAATGTTAGTTTTGACAGCGCGTTTTCCCATGAGCTTCTGCAGTTTCTTTCTCAGAGATGCTAGTACCTTTCCAACAGAATTAAGCCTCATATCTGAGGATGTATAATACAGGTGTAGCAGGTGGAATTTCTGTAAAACTGTATACACTCATTCTGGAAAAGAATGGAAGTCTCAGCAGGTCGTAGGTTAAACATCCGCTCTGCAGACATCTTGTAATACAGTTCAATAAAGTTCTACCGACTAACAGTGAAAACAATGAGTAATATGGTTTCTCATTGTAAACTGGGGAAACTCCCAGGCGTACTGGTTAGGCCCTTCGCTTTGTTTTGAAGAGGTCGCGGGTTTGTTTGTTTGTTTGTTTGTTTGTTTTTCGTTCGCTCCATTGTAACCATCACGGATATCCGTGCGATTTCCGCCAGGAGCGTGATTACGTTGTGCCACCGTTATGTGCCTTGTAGGCCTAGCACATCCGATTTCCGCATGCCTTGACAATTCGGGTGGGCTACCCTTAGCCTGTGACAGCCTCTATATCTGTCTCCAGGCACGCGTAGTGGCGACTCTTCGCCCAGACGATTTTTGCTCTCGTCTGACTCGCACGAGGTGTTCCACTGTTTATGAACTTGCCTCGTGTAATTGGACGTGCTGTGCCTGTGCCCATTTGGTACTGAACCATTTCTCATCCGTGAGCCTGGTTCCCTAAGGGAAAGAACTCAACAAAGGAGTTGGACCCTGGCTCTTTCGCCCTCTTAGCCGAGGTGTCATTCACCGACATCGTGTACCCCTTGTCCAAGTTCGAGTCTCACACCACGCGTTTGAGAGCAAGGCGTTCTCGAGCTGAGCGACCATGTCCCAATAGCGCCTGAGCCCATCAGGTACTGAACCATTTCTCTCTTCAAGTGTATTTCCGGTGTAGGAAAACCGGCAGTAGAGTAGGGCCAGGGCTAAATCGTTGTCCCTTTTGTGCTTGAGCCCATCGGGTACGGAACCCTTTCTCTCTGCAACTGTACTTCCGGTATAGGAAATCTTGACAGTAGAGTTGGGCCAGGACTACCATCGTTGTACCTTTCTTGCCTAAGCCCATCGGGTACAGAAGTCTTTCTCTTCGCGAGCATATTTCCGGTTTAGGAAGGCTCGACATTAGAGTTGGATTAGGTCTTCTTGCTTTACCAAACGCCAATGAATGGGTCTGGGTCTCTGCCTGTAAGGAACACAGGTAACTAGAAGCTCGTCTCGAGCTGACGGAGCTTGTAGATCCCCTTTCCTATGGACTTTTCACTTTCTATTTGCAGTTCGCGCTGCCCTCTAGCGCTGTTCTGCCCTTTCATTGTTTCATTGTACTCGGTATGAAATCTATTTGTCTCTCGCCATGCATCTACCTTCACGTGCATTTTACATTGGCCGCCCCTCCAATGTTCGGACTGGACTGACTAGCTTCACTGTATGTCGACAGTGACGCTATATGTGGTGATGCTGGTGGTGTGGGAGATATTGTCTGTCTCTTGTGCAGTTAGATCTCTTTCCATCTGCTACCTCCACATTCTCGGACACGATCCCCAAATGATTTGGCCAGAATCAGCTCGAGCTGCTGTATTTCTGTTTCCAGGGTGCAGGTACCGCGTGGAGGTACATTTGGGATCTTGGTTACCTGCTAACCCTGGGTCCACCTAGAGCAATGCGTTCCCTTTGCACCCCGTCGCGGGTTTGAATCACGCTCTAGACGTCTTGTTTACAAAGTGGATATTTCTGAGATCCATGAGGGTTATCTCTTGAAGCTATGGAGTTACAGGGCGTGATTGTTTCTCTAGTATGTAAAGTCAAGTTAACCCATAGCATTTATTAATGTTGTACGGGGTGTGAGATGTTAGCGATCCCACATTTCAATGACTCTGTTATATGAAGACAGAAACAAAAACGACGAGCACAATACGACACAGTTGACGTTCACATAACTGAGTTAAATGTTAGAATTTAGCTTTATCTGTTGCTTTTCTAGAGAGCGTGGTGCCACTTTGTTGAGAGGGGCAAATGAAATAGTCTTTTTTTTCTCATCTACCTTTTATTTGACATGTGAAGCCATTGCGTGACACTGTGGTTTTCAGCCTTGGCAGTCATGCTATGGCTGGACTATTTCGTACTTTAGGTCCAGTGTCGATGTCTTCCATCTTACTTTTGAGTCAGGATGTGTTTCCCTAGCCCTTATCCACCCAAGCATTGTCCACAGGTCAGTGGAGGTTTCATTTTGGAGTTTTTCTTCTCATTGACAGCTTTTAGTCATTTACGCACGATCAATCTTTAAGCGTGTACAAAGAGACTAATGTGACGTTTCTACCAAAAGATTCCCTTAAAGGATGTAACACAAGAGAAAGCCGATGAAATAAAGTAACAAACTAAACAAATCTATTACATGTGTACATTTGCATTACAATAAACGTAAAAAAATTACACCTATACATTATCTTCATAACAAACTAAACAAATATATTACATCTATACATTAACTTCACAGCAAACTAAACAACTCTACTATATCTATACATTACATTAACACTAAACAAATTAATTACATTTATACATTACCTTAACACTAAACTCAACAAATCTA
Organism: Meghimatium bilineatum; assembly: GCA_034231615.1. NCBI lineage: Eukaryota > Metazoa > Mollusca > Gastropoda > Stylommatophora > Philomycidae > Meghimatium > Meghimatium bilineatum. The sequence goes on along the minus strand of CM067318.1, from coordinate 43,623,309 downwards.
TTACATCTATACATTAACTCCACAGCAAACTAAACAAATGTATTATATCCATACATTACCTTATCACTAAACAAATGTATTACATTACCTTCACAACAAACTAAACAAATCTATTATATCTATACATGACCTTAAGACTAAACTAAACAAATATATTACATACGTACATTACATGCATATTAAAAAACTGTTGTACTGCATTTTTGCGTTAGGAAATTGCTGGGAGGTTCCGAATAGCTTGTGTGATAAAATTAGGGAGTTGCTGGGAGGTTTCCAGTGGTTTGTCTGATACAGGCCGAATGCCCTAGCTGTCGCCACGTCATGTTTAGGGTGCGTTTTCTTTTAATTTACACTCCGACAGAAAAAAAACAGTCCTTACAGGGGATCGAAATCTGGACCTCACGGATGTGTGACAAAAACACTAACTTCTCAACCATGAGCTACAAACACAAAAACATATTATACATGTATATTACATCTATACATGGCCTTCACAATCAACTAACAAATAATTTACATCTATACATCACCTTCATAATGAATTCATTCACAGTGTTCTCTTTTTTATTCAAAACTGTCTTTCCTCCTACTCGCATACACAGCTCAGATTCAATCAACTGAGCCCTGGCAGCGTTATACTCATCTAAAGGTGTATTACCACTGCGAGCAATTGTGCCCAGGATAGCGACGATGATCAGGCGGCATATAGTGGCTGCCATGGAAACTGCTCGTATAGGGTAATCCCTAAGAACGGGTCTATGTAGGAAATGTTGATTGTTTCGCTTTATAACTATCACAGTTCCTGAAAGTAATGTCAGTAAATGAGCCAGATTTTTAAAACCAGTTTGGTTAGATTTCATTTACGTCAGTTAAACTGATAACCAAATTAGCTATGAATCGGTGTCATGCTGCGTTACACATAAGTGTTATGTTGTCTTTCCAGTGGTTGACCAGAAGCCGCCTGACATGTGACACCTCAGCAAATAATCTGTAAAGATAGTGCATTTTTTAAAACTTTCCATAGCATGAATCCTAGTACTGATTTTTACGTAACCAAAAAGTCAGAAAATATTCGACAAGCAGGCGCCGGTGAAGACCCTTTTGTCAGTAAAATTCCATCCTGGTGTCTATGTTGATCAGGGAAGTTCCCGTTTTGTAAACTACATAGTTAGTTAGTTAGTTAGTTAGTCGTTGGATCATCATCACTGCACTCCGGACAAGTCCATATGTCTCTCCTTGAGTGTATCCGTCATTACTCGTTGACTGACGGTCCCTGTACGTCGTTTATTAGCCATCATTCTTTCTCGCCAACGAAACCGCTCCTTTCTAGCGACACCACATTTCAAACCAAGCTCCCTTATTTTAGTCACAGAACAAGTCATCTTCACTAGTACAGTCATTTGTTCGTGCGTTTCCCGTAGGGCATTCAAAATGTCTGCCCGATCCATTGCTCCACCAACAATCGTAGTAGCAGCGTGAGCAGCCAACCTATCCGCTCTCTCATTACCTCGGACTCCTGCATGTCCCGGCACAAAAATAAAAGTCACTCTACGCACACAGGAATTATTTACTGCATCCGGCCACTGTTCCCGAACGAACCCCGCCTGAACATTTACAATCATGCTCATGGAGTCACTGAGTCTGTGAGCACACCCATTTCAAAGTTTTGGTTACTGCCAAAATCTCCATTTTCATGCTGCTTGTCGTCAAAGCGAATGCACCACTTTCCTCTCTGATGGTCTTCCTCTCCCCTCCCCACCTTTGAGCCGTGAAGGCCCAGGCACTCCAGATGTGTCTCTCAACCGACCCATCTGTATATAAAATCATATCACCTTCCTGGAATTCTCACTGATCAGAGCGAGCACCTCCAACTCGACCACTGTCGGACACCATTCCCTGCACTCTCTATTGAGTGTTATTAATCCTTCAAAGGGTTTCGGACAATCTGAGGGCTCCCGATTCCACTCGGCACCAGGTAGTACATTCCCAAATCTACACACGCCCTGTATAACGTCCTCTGCGAGCCCCATCCAAGATACGATGTTCCTCTCTTAAGTCGACTGCCTTTCACTTTGATAATGTATAGGTGTAGAGGGTGCTCTTTATCATCGGTGATTTGTATGTAGTCCCGCGCCCGCACATTTGTATACTTTGCTCTACAGTTGGGCAATCAAGTAGGTATCGCATAGCCCGTGCCGACGTATCTCTCGTACACCCCAAAATGATTCGCATTGCCTCATTCTGGATTCTATCCAATCTTTCTGTTTGAGTCTGACTCAGTGTTAGAATCGCCAGTGCGTACTCCACCACCGTTACCACCAATTGGTGATACAGCAGAAATAGCAGTCTCTGTTCACATTGAGCAGCAGCCATAAATTTAATCGTCGCAAGACCTTTATAAGCCTTTAAAATGATGTGGTCAACATGATCTTTGATACTCAGACTTCGGTCCAACATAACCCCCAAGTACTTCATTGTGCTGGTTATCTCAAAGACGTCCCCTCTCAAAGTAACCGATTGCGTAGACGTGTTTACTATGTGATTATTTAGGGAAAACCATGTTATCGATGCTTTTGTAAACTACATGCAAGTAGTAAATAAAAACAATTATAGAGCAAACGGGATTTGAACTAGGTCCGCGCAGATGGCATCCATTGATCTCGTAACTAGAGTCAATAATTTTCCGCTGTCAGCCACACCGCATCCCTAAACAAAGATGTGATTTTTGTCAATTCTTCCAACGTGTGTATTCCCAAGTTACTATGAATATGGACCGGTCGAAAAACACACATCCAATAACAGCTCACAAACTTCACAAGTATGTAAATTCTCTAAAAATTACACACATTCTAACATCAGCACGTGTCAAAAGACCTCAGTGCTACAGAAGAAGAACTAATTAAGTCTAGAAGACAAAAATAATAAATAGGGATAAAATGTGACAATGATATCTTCACAGATGACTGGAGAGTAGTAAATATTCATTATATTCTTCTTCTTCTGCGCCCACATACAATTTGTCAGCACGACTTCTCGTGTGATTAGAGCTACAGAGCATCAATACGTTCTGCTTTGTTATGTCATATAGACTTAACATATCCGTTGTCTGCGTTATTTAATCGAGGTGCGCTTTCCTAACCTGAGGAGTTATTGGGTTGCTTATGACATTCAGGTGACGGCAATTAAGTCATGCTTCTCAGAGGGCCAGACGGGTCACTCGCTTGAGAAACGCTAAAGGTTATATCTATCTATACATCTATTACTTTGGCACGATTTAGCCCTTTTTTGGATCAATGTCCGCCAGTCGTATGGATGATATCTTGTTGTTCCATCATTTCTCTCTTTACCTTGTTTCACCGATATTTAGTTGTGTTGTGTCTATTTTCTGTTTGCGCTGTTTCATCTTAGAATTTCTAAACGTCAGTGGTGCCGTTCTTACTCGTCGTATTTAGTTGTGAATATTTTCTTGACAACGGCCTTTTGGTAGAAACATCTATTTGTGTGTGCTATTATGTGTGTGAATGGAACAACATATTGACAAAAAATAAACATAGTTCAGGCAGATTTTAGACAAAGCAGATGCACCAGGTATCACATCTTCAATAGGATAAATATAATAGAGAAATGCACAGTTCAATTGAGCCATATACACATGTTTCAGTGACTGATCAATGGCGTTTGACTGCACAACACACAAGAAATTATGAAACATAATGAAAAGCATGGGCTTCCCACACCATCTGATATCGCTCATTAAATTGCTTTATTAAAAACAACAAGCTTATGTTCGTCTCGACGCAGAAACATCTAACTGGTTTGTGGTCCAAAAAGGAGTCAGACAGGAATGCATCCACTCACCACACCTATTCAACATTAATGCAGAAAACATCATGCAAAATGTACGCAACGATCCACGATATGAACAATTATGAACTGTTATACAATAGTTTCAACCCCTTAATTAATATCGGAGGACACGAAATCCCAGAAAAAAAGTATGTAGATAACAGCACACTAATATCAAGGATTCCTACAGATATATAGAACAAATTATTATGTCTTCCAAACGTCACATCGAGGCACAAAATCTTTTCCTCAATGCAAAAAAAAAGACAAAAATAATTTATGTAAGCAGAGATGAAATTCCACCTAAAATAGTTATAAACAAAGAGCAACTAGAAAATTTAAACACCTATGAATATCTAGGATCAACCATCAACACCACAGGAGATTGCTCGGCAGAGATAAGAAATTAAGAATAGCACTACAAAAACACATCACAGATGAAAATCTATGGCAAGGAGCAAACATAAAAACAAATTTACAACTACTGAGAAGCTACATCTTGCCAGTAGCATCATACCGTTGTGAGACGTGGGCAATGACATCGACAATGGAAAGGAAATCATCTGTATAGAAATGAAATGTTATAGACAGGTCCTAAGAATGTCATTGACATAAAAAAAAACTAATTCAGATGTCCGCAAAGATCTGAACATAGAAGAAGACTGGCTCTTCAAAACTATCAAAAAATGCAAAATTTACATATTTCGGACATAGACATAATGGTTTGGAAAGATTAAGCATGGATGGGCAAGTTCCAGGAAAGAGAACAAGAGGCAGACCAAGACTACGATGGATACATGACATCGAAGATTTTCTGAACATGACACTGGAAGAAACTGGGCAGCTCGCGCTGAATCGTGAGGCTTACAGAATGGCAGTGATGACATCGTTCTACAAAGGACACGTCACATAGAGAGAGAGAGAGGAGGAATTATGTGTGTTCCTGTGATTAGCAAAACATCATCAACCTGTTCCACGTTTTGCCTGTTAGGTTTCAGTTTTGCTGATATACATATTGAATACATATGATCGATGTAGCCTGTGATAGCCTTCCAATCTGTCTACACGGTGGAAACTACACATACCCTGTGCCGTGAACGTATATCATCCACAGTGCCCTTTGACTTTATATACCACTATGTCCTGTGTGTCATTTTCCGAGTTGGAAACAATAGACAGGAAGTTAGACTTTGGTCTAGTAGGTCTATCGAACGAGATGTTTAGTTAGATACGCTTGAAATGGTCTCGTGTAATTAGACGGTATATTGACATCCGTGCCGTGCCAACAAATGGATACTCATCTTAAATACTTGGGGAAAAACTGAGAGCAAAACTTCATTACCCTGTTTCAAGCTTTACCTGTTAAATACTGGGTCCGATTCATTAAAACGTTGCCAGTATAGCTGAAATGTGCTTGATTCGTCTTCTTAAACAAGGTTCAATTCAACAGCGTTGTGAACACCTCATTCAAATTCGAGTTTCTATATTCATTTCTCTGCTGAATTGATCGATTTTACTCCATGTCTGTGTATGCAGTTGCGTCTGTGGGTCCCTCAAATGGCCAATTATACAAACCACCCATGTAACAGAAAACTTTAATAGATGGCATGCCATTATATCGAAACTCTCGTATGGAAACTTTTTAGCATGTATCATCCATACAATTGTGCCTTTCATTTGTTGATTTTTATATGCATTAATATTAGTATATATTAGGAGCCATAGAGAAGTTCGGCATAACCAGTAGGCAATTGGTGGCGGGGAATGCGCCCTTTGAAACCCTATCTTTGTTTCAGTGGCTCGTAGCGGTGCATAAGTAGATACACAACCTTCCTAGTGATGTGATAGTTTCTTTCTGGCTCTGGCCCGGGGTAAGTTGAAAATCCACAGACTTACCAGCACTATAATGCCATTATGACTACCCTTCTCAATTTCTATTCGCTACATTGATCAAGTAATATTATCTTCTTTTGGTTCGCAGTTTAACATGTCTACACAGCAACTTTAGTTTTCTTGATAAACGTTACTTTATTTGGAAGCTCATCAAGGCTCTCATACAGATTTTTTGGGGATGTATTTGTGAGTCAGTGCTCTTCCCTCAACTGGATTAATTTAATGCAGTCGTGCAGGATATGTCTCGCAGTTTGTGCTGCCTGCCCAAATAAACACAGAGGTGATAGAACCAGTCTTGCAGGATATGTTCCGCAGTTTGTGTTGCCTGCCCACATGAACACAGAGGTGATAGAACCAGTCTTGCAAGATATGTCTCGCAGTTTGTGCTGCCTGCCGACGTGAACACAGAGGTGATAAAAGTAATCTTAATCAGTTTCCTATTCTTCGTTCTCAAACTCCCGCAAATTGGATGATGGAGTCAGGAGTACGGAATGCGTTGTGTCATGGTTTACAGCTTTGTTACGATATCTGCGCCTTTAATCCCGACACACACGACTTCATCGTAGCTTCTGGGTCACTTTGATGTCACGTTTAAAGCATGGGACAGCCAACTCCACCCCATAACCTTCTAAATCACCTCCTGTGTAATGCGTGGAATGTAATGAGCTTTTCTATTCTTTACTCTTTTTTGGGCCTTTGCAACTCACATGGGTAACTGTGTTTAAGTTGCTGTTTAGTCTGTTGTGTCCTGTCCTGGTGCTGAAGATGATAAAACCTGTTCAGTTCTGCCGAAATAATGATGGTTATAAATGTCCTTGACTTTGCTAATGGCGTTAATGCGAGTATTCTTTTCCTGATAAATTATTTTGTAGTCTTCTTGTTCTTGTGTTGCTCCATCATTTGCTAGTTTATCTGTCTTTTTATTTCCTGGTATACCAAACTGGGATGATATCCACTGTATCCTACCCTTCTTTCTGTGTTCGCTTCTCGCATTGCTCCCTAAAGGTCTTGTAGTTTAACACTGCCAAGAGCTTGTTTGACGGACATTGCATTAGTAATAAACACCCACTGTTGTAGTTTAACACTGCCAAGAGCTTGTTTGACGGACATTGTATCATTAATAAACACCATCTGTTGTAGTTTAACACTGCCAAGAGCTTGTTTGACGGACATTGCATCATTTATAAACACCCTCTGTTGTAGTTTAACACTGCCAAGAGCTTGTTTGACGGACATTGCATCAGTAATAAACACCCTCTGTTGTTGTTTAACGCTGCCAAGGACTTTTATGACACACATTGCATCCTGTAAGAAACACTCTCTTTTGATATTGACTTTTTTGTAAGAATATTGTTAAAAGCTTGTTCTCAGCCACGAATATTTCCTTAATCATAACATTCGCATTCCGTTGTTTCTAGTGTACTACCACTTGAACCACGCTACGTTCTCTGTAAACACATACAATTTCTATAATGACTGACAGGGATAACCTAAAAAAGACACCTGTATATTTCCTGTTAGGGAGTTGAAGGCAGGTGTCGAGTGGCGTGCATGATAGAGGCAGCATGTCACCTTGATGTTACCGCATCATGTTCAGGGTTTTTTTTTTAAATTTACGCTTCCACAGAAAAAGCCCAGTCGTTACCGGAGATCTCTGTATCTCACGGGTGTGAGACCAAAGCTCTAACCTTTCGACCATGCGCCACATTGAGATAATATAACATGCTAAAAATGTAAGGGGCTGTTGTAGCACAAGGCAAATGCAAGTACACGCGGAAAACTATAAGTTAACTCGTCATTTAAGTCAAGCTACTAAAACAGACACTTAGATACACCAACCGCTTTCATAAGCCTATAAATTCTTCAGTTGTACCATGTCTTCTAATCCATTATTTTCATTTCATTACTGCATGTTTTTTCTATAGGCCGTGGAAATAAAGGCCGCTTTGCCATAACAGACAACGTGACATGTGCAGGAAGGATTTTGATCTAATCCATTACGACAGTACTAAAACAGCCAATTAGATAAAGGTACATAACCGCTCTCATAAGCCGATACATTCTTCCGCTGTACTATGTCTTCTAATTCATTACGACAGGATAAGAAAATCCGTACAGAGAAGATTTAAAGTGGTATCACTCGTAAACACAACTGTCTAACGATGAAAAACAAGGAAATAAGACGTTTTGGCTAAAAAAATCCTTCACCGGGAAAAGGAAAAAAGACAAAACTACAAATCCACGTAGCAATATACATACAGTACAGAGTTACAAAACGAATTACATATGGGTTCTCCCAAGTAGACTGAAGTCAATCCAATATATTTGTTGCAACCTTTGAGAGTTATAGAATGTACACTGTAAACTTTACTCAAAATGCAATGCTGGAGTCAGATGTATCGGGTTGAATGTTGCGGACGAATAAAAAGATCGATTGGACGTGAGCGTTGATCAACGGTTTAACAAGTTGTTATCGTAAGAACTGGTGTTACAGCAACAGAAACAGAGAGACTACTCGCAGAACGACCATCAGAGAGGTCGTTCTTGTTGAGAATATGGGTCTCAACAACATGCAAGAATTTACACACAGTAACATCACATAGAAATGATGAGCTCTGGTTTCTGCTCTATGCGCAGTATTCGGCGCTGAAGCAACATATGTATGGATAGACAGATAGATGGATAGACAGACAGGCAGGTAGACAGACTGATTGGTTGGTTTCTTTGATGATCGATTATTTGATTTATTGTTTGAGTGATTGATTGATTGATTTATTGATTTATTGATTGATTGATTGATTGATTGATTGAATTTGCGCTGCTGTCTAAACGATACACATACCTGCAACGAGGTTAGATCTCGGCACTAACCGATACTGAGATCTGAAAAATTTGCCATTTTCATTCAAATCTGCATTAAATCAGTCACGATTACATATTTTACAGGTTGGGAACATTTACATAGACTAGCATTGCCTGTCTTTTGATGTAACACGCGGTTACTGTTATATTCAATCTCTTACGTTTAACATGTAATAAAACACACTTGTTGTACCGAGGTCCATTTAGTTTGTTTTTTAAATGAAATATTTCGTGCAGTGAGAACATACTGGCATAATATTTGCTAATATTTATTCGGTCATCTTTGATCTCTCTTTCCTTCTATCTTTCCTGTTGTAACTAGGTTCCCCTGACCTTCCTGTCTCATCACCTAACCAAGATAAAATAAATAATGTCTCTTGATTGGTGAACTAACCTTCTGTACTTTAGAAATATGAATTCTGCGATGAATACGACAAAGACATAATTGTTCAGAATGTTATTTGAAGATTGACACTACCGGATATAAAGTGAATTATATATATATATATATATATATATATATATATATATATATATATATATAATTTCCGGTAGTGTCAAACATGAAGCGTAATCTCTATGTCATCTTACCCTACTCGTGTCGAGTTTCCGTCAATGGTTTTACTGAATATATTTCTTAACAAGATTAGACGGTGTACATTTTCTTGATGATGGTATTCTGTTGAGTATCCAATTTCTAATCACCATTCTACTATAACATGAGTATGGTTATTGTTCTTGTTTGTAATATTTAAGAGTGTGTGCTATTTCTCTCAATAGATTATTTCCTGCTATACTCTGTTTACTCTAAGAATGAAGTGGGTCAAAACACATCCCCACATTACTCCGCGACAACATGTGATTTTTAAACAGCAGATGACATGTAAAAACAATATTATTTAAAACATTTAAAACAAACATTTAAAACAATTAAAAACAATATTTAAACAACATTTTTTTAAACATTTAAAAGCGAAATTTAAAAAAAAAAAATATTATTTGGCCCTTAACAATCGATTAATGCGTTCTGCGTCCAACAGCCAATCAGAAGCACTGACCTACTTCATTCTTAGAGAGAACAGAGTATAATTCCGTTGCGCCACTTAAGCTGTATAATCTCTCCCTACTAGAAATTGTATTTATCAGCAAATCAAGTAGGATTATTGATTTACAAGCTGGTGAATCTTATATTTCATAAGAAAATTCACCACCGAAGACGGGCCATTGGCGTAAATAAACCAGCTAATCAGTGCGTTTTTATTTTCTGGACTACATCCTGCTAGAAGTCTAGTAGGAACATCGTCAAGCTATAAGAGAGATCCAGCGGGAGTTTGAGAATGAACTCTCAAGAAGAATAAGGAAATATGGGTTATGTTCTTCGTGCAACCTTGAAAAACCAGTATTTACACCCCTCTGAGTAGGAGATGTTTTTCTCAAAGCACTACGCGATGATGAAGGTTAGTGTGTTCTGGGTATGAAATCAAGTTATGGAAAAATCACCCAAATTTATATAGAAATAAGACCTGATTGCCAGTAATTACTAGGGCTCGAAATAACAACAAAACTTTAAATTATAATGGAAAATCGATAATAGTCGAACTGCAAAACGTTGTGATCCGATATCAGTGTTCTCTTCATGGCACATCTATCTTCAGCATACACCGCCCTCGTAACGATACGTCTATCTTCACTTCAGCACACACCGCCCTCGTAACGATACATCTATCTTCAGCACATATCGCCCTCGTAACGATACACCTATATTCAGCTCGCAACGCCCTCGTCATAACACATATATCTTCAGCACCCAAAACGCTAGTCACAATAATCTTTCTCCAGCACACAACGCCCTCGTCCCGATACATCTTGAGCACACAGCTCCCTCGTCACGACATATCTTCAGCACACAGCACCCTCGTCACGACACATCTTCAGCACACAGCGCCCTCGTCACGACACATCTTCAGCACACAGCGCCCTCGTTACGACACATCTTCAGCACACAACGCCCTCGTTACGACACATGTGAACGTCTATAGTGCTGTTCTTGCTCATCATTTTCATTTGCGTATGTAAACTTCATAAAGGCCTTTTTGTCAAAACGTCGATTTGGGTGTATCATTATCTGTGTTTCCAGTGTTTAAAAAACTTCATTATCCTGTTTCAAGCTTTGTGTAATTAAGGTCAAGGTAATATGAGTTATGAACCAGCGTCATAGCACACGGCTTGCCATACGTGTTCAGCTGCCTAGTCTGTGGTTTACCTGAAACTACCTGACTAGTGTCACCTACCACATTTGCTGAGTAGCGATGGCGCCATTCCTCGACCTTCTCAGAGCATGTGCCCTGGTATCCTACTTCCTGGCTGCTGGGAGAACTACGGGATTAATTTGTTTTCCACAAATTACCACGAATAGCGAGTGGATTATAAACTTCTGGTCGGCGGGCAAATGACGTAACATGAAACTACCACTGCTCCCAACATATTTCAGTGAAGTTTCATATTTCAGTGAAGTTTCATATTTCAGTGAAGTTTCATATTTCAGTGAAGTTTCACTGTTTTAAAGTTTCTGGCCATCGATGAAAATATATTCTGTTCACTTTAAGAATGAAGTGGGTCAGTACTTCTGATTGGTTGTTGGATGCAAAACGCATTAATCGATTGTTAAGTGCCAAATAATATTTTTTTTAAATTTCGTTTTTCAATGTTCCTTTTTTTAAATGTTGTTTAAATGTTGTTTTTAATTGTTTTAAATAATATTGTTTTTACATGGCATTTGCTGTTTAAAAATAACCTGTTGTCGCGGAGTAATGTGGGGGTGTATTTTGACGCACTTCATTCTTAGAGCGAACAGTCTTTAGTGACTGTTGTTACCTCAGTCTTCTCAGTGTTTGTATCTTCATGTTAAAGTCTTTATGTAGGCGTATATGGATAGTCGATAGTGTTGTATACAACTATAAAAAAGTCAAGAATGCTTAACTGTGGTTAGCTGTGAGCAGGACCTACTTTATACACACCTGTGCGAAAACCAATTTTAAGTTACTGCGTAGGTCAACTAATTATTGTGCTTTTTAAAAAATTGGCTGGCGAAATTATGAATATCAAAGTATAAATAAATTACTAATGACAAAAATGGCAATAGTCGGAGTGGCCTAAGGTAGAGATGCTGCTACCAGGTTTGTAAATAAATTGTGTAATGGATGTGCGGTTGATGTTCAGTGCACAGTATGGGAACCATTTATCTCGTACGGCATATCTACCATCGATATGACTACAAACGTCTCCCGCTCAGTGAAAATGATAACCAATAATGTTCTTACGTAGAACACAAGATAGTTAGTTTTACTGTTCACAAACAATCAGACTAACGGACACGAACAAATATAAATGACAATATACAAAACGGACTTAATAAACGTTTCAACCATTAGGTTTTTCTCTAGATAAATACAGACAGAACAGACGATGAATAAAAATATAACAGTAAATTCACAAACTTTGTGAATTTGTTCAAAACTCACAAATTCAACATAGAAATCAAACGTAGCATACCAGTTCCAAGTCCCAGGTGCCGATATTCTTCATATTCTTCTTCTTTTTCTGCGTTAGTTCTCACACTCCTGCACATTATCAGTGTAGATAATGAAATTCGATGTGTCATTGTTTACAACAGAGCCGAAATATACTGTATACCTCTTTGTTATCAGTTCTTTGTTTAAGTGTGGAGAATCTTAATCCTCTCCAGTCTTGAATATTATCAATCTATACTTTCTTTTGGTTACATTCTTCTTCTTCCTCCCACAACTGTTCCCTGCAGGATAGTTCTGGAAAGGGGATCATGCTTCATCACATGACCAAACTACACACGTTTGCGACGCTTCACCATTGCCATGAGATATTCTTGTTGACCTGCAAGATACTTCAGCATTGCCATGAGATGTTCTTGTTGACCTGCAGGAGTATTCATTTTGTTTCTCGCGTAGGCCTATATGTTGGTTTTATGTTTTATATAATAGATGCGAAATATTCATCTGTAAACATTTTTAAAAAATATGTATTCCTCTCTCCATTTCCACTGTAAGTGTCCGACTCTCACACAGGTACAAAAAAATTATAGATTATAGATTTATAGTATTATAGATTTATAGTATTATAGATTTATAGTATTATAGATTTATAGTATTATAGATTTATAGTATTATAGATTTTCTTGATTCTTGATTAGAAACTAGCATCATAGCACACAGTGCACTCCCTTAAATGATCCACTCTCCGTTTCAGGAGCCTTTTAAATATATGTGGACTCAAAGCCCCAGTCAGGTATTGGTTACGCGATCTTCGATTTTGTTCCAACGCTGTCATCATCGCCATTTTGCAATGAATTCATGACTGCTTAATCAAATCAGCTTTATCACTTTTCAGTACTGTACCGCCCATCGCATCATTGCCTGCCAATGAGTCCACTCTTTCGTCTCCTCTGACTCCAGCGTGAACCGGGCAGTATATCAATGTAATGCTCTGGGCGATTGAATTGTTCAACAACACAACCCATTCCTTTCTCAACATGTTCCTTTCTATCTTGCGCAGCATGCTTTGAGATTCTATGAGTATTACCTAGTGGGCTGATGTATCAATTATCAACTAATTCAGCGCTGCTGTAACTACCTCTATCTCCAGTTTCATGCTCTATGTGATAGAGTATGCCGATGATTTTTCAGCCAACTTCGAGCAGTTCCTGTAGACAACAAAACCCGTACCACATTTATTTGTATTTCTGCTGACTGACCCATCTGTATATATAATTATGTCTTGTAGTTTCGAGTTTAGTTGGGTGAGTTCTTGCACTGTAACCTCGGCCCTGACAACAGACCAGTTCCGGCACGCTTTACCTAGTTGGATTATTACGTTACTCAGTAATTTTTTTTCTCATGCCAACTTCCACCCATTCACTGCCCTTTCATATTTATTCTATTTCACATACTCTTCTCAGTGTGTCTTCAGCATCTGTCTTCCATGACTTACCCCGCAAAAGTTGTTTATCATTTGTATCATCCAGACGTTGGTGTAGAGGGTGGTGAATATATTCTGTTACATCTAGGTATGACTTCACTTGTGCTACCCGATATCATTTCTAATACGCGGGAGATCAAGCACAAATCTCATTGTAGCAATGATTGTATCCCTAGTACACCCCAGTACAGCTCTCATCGCCTCATGTTTTCCAATCTATCTACTTGTATCTGTGACAGTAGGCTGAAGCCATAAACTATGACAAATATCATCACCATTTTCAATAGCAGAAATAGTACCCATTGTCGCATGTCCATCATAACGTTGATGACACCGATTCTTTCTGTCTTCTGAATCATATTTGCGATATGCTTGTTGAATGAGATACATCTATCAAAGGTTACCCCCACATATTTAAGATCTTGTTCTCTGATAATGAATGAACCAATGCATATGACAGCTGCCAGTGTGTTATTGCCTACATTATTATCCAAGAGTGCCAGACAAATTTTGCTTTCGAGGGATTAAGCACAGCGTTATGTGTTATGCAACATGACGGAATTAATCACAGTGTTGTGTGTTATCTCGTACCATGACAGGATTAATCACAGTGTTGTGTGTTATCTCGTACCATGACAGGATTAATCACAGTGTTGTGTGTTATCTCGTACCATGACAGGATTAATCACAGTGTTGTGTGTTGTGTACCATGACAGGATTAATCACAGTGTTGTGTGTTATCTCGTACCATGACAGGATTAATCACAGTGTTGTGTGTTATCTCGTACCATGACAGGATTAATCACAGTGTTGTGTGTTGTGTACCATGACAGGATTAATCACAGTGTTGTGTGTTATCTCGTACCATGACAGGATTAATCACAGTGTTGTGTGTTGTGTACCATGACAGGATTAATCACAGTGTTGTGTGTTATCTCGTACCATGACAGGATTAATCACAGTGTTGTGTGTTATCTCGTACCATGACGGGATTAATCACAGTGTTGTGTGTTATCTCGTACCATGACGGGATTAATCACAGTGTTGTGTGTTATCTCGTACCATGACGGGATTAATCACAGTGTTGTGTGTTATCTCGTACCATGACGGGATTAATCACAGTGTTGTGTGTTATCTCGTACCATGACGGAATTAATCACAGTGTTGTGTGTTATCTCGTACCATGACGGGATTAATCACAGTGTTGTGTGTTATCTCGTACCATGACGGGATTAATCACAGTGTTGTGTGTTATGCCCAATTATAGATTATATCCATGTAGAAATAATGCTAGTTCGATGGACCGAGGCGATATTTTTAATGCAATCAACGAGTTAGACCATTTGAAAGTTATTAGATGTGTTCTTCTTTCGTGTCTACGGCTAGAATGTAGGACCTTGGGGTTGAAGTGTGGGTGTTGCAAGAAACGAATTGTAGACCTATAGAAGAATCAAGAGTTAACCACCAACACAGAACATGAACTGTTATTTACCACATGCTGATGTACCACATGCTGATGAACCACTTGCTGATGTACCACGTGCTGATGTACCACGTGCTGATGTACCACATGCTGATGTACCACTTGCTGATGTACCACATGCTGATGTACCACATGCTTATGTACCACATGCTGATGTACCACATGCTGATGTACCACATGCTGATGTACCACTTGCTGATGTACCACATGCTGATGTACCACATGCTGATGTACCACATGCTGATGTACCACATGATGATGATGTACTACATGCTGATGTACGACATGCTGATGTACCACTTGCTGATGTACCACTTGCTGATGTACCACATGCTGATGTACCACATGCTGATGTACCACATGATGATGATGTACTACATGCTGATGTACGACATGCTGATGTACCACTTGCTGATGTACCACTTGCTGATGTACCACATGCTGATGTACCACATGCTGATGTACCACATGCTGATGTACCACATGCTGATGTACCACATGCTGATGTACCACATGATGATGTACTACATGATGATGATGTACTACATGCTGATGTACCACATGCTGATGTACCACTTGCTGATGTACCACATGCTGATGTACCACATGCTGATGTACTACTTTCTGATGTACCACATGCTGATGTACCACATGCTGATGTACCACATGATGATGTACCACATGCTGATGTACCACATGTTGATGTACCACATGCTGATGTACTACTTTCTGATGTACCACATGATGATGTACCACATGCTGATGTACCACATGCTGATGTACCACTTGCTGATGTACCACATGCTGATGTACCACATGCTGATGTACCACATGCTGATGTACCACTTGCTGATGTACCACATGATGATGTACCACTTGCTGATGTACTACTTTCTGATGTACCACATGCTGATGTACCACATGCTGATGTACCACATTCTGATGTACCACATGATGATGTACCACATGCTGATGTACCACATGCTGATGTACTACTTTCTGATGTACCACATGATGATGTACCACATGCTGATGTACCACATGCTGATGTACCACTTGCTGATGTACCACATGCTGATGTACCACATGCTGATGTACCACATGCTGATGTACCACTTGCTGATGTACCACATGATGATGTACCACATGCTGATGTACGACATGCTGATGTACCACATGCTGATGTACCACTTGCTGATGTACCACTTGCTGATGTACCACTTGCTGATGTACCACATGCTGATGTACCACATGCTGATGTACCACATGCTGATGTACCACATGATGATGTACCACATGCTGATGTACGACATGCTGATGTACCACATGCTGATGTACCACTTGCTGATGTACCACTTGCTGATGTACCACATGCTGATGTACCACATGCTGATGTACCACATGCTGATGTACCACATGCTGATGTACCACATGCTGATGTACCACATGCTGATGTACCACATGCTGATGTACCACATGATGATGATGTACTACATGCTGATGTACGACATGCTGATGTACCACTTGCTGATGTACCACTTGCTGATGTACCACATGCTGATGTACCACATGCTGATGTACCACATGATGATGATGTACTACATGCTGATGTACGACATGCTGATGTACCACTTGCTGATGTACCACTTGCTGATGTACCACATGATGATGTACCACATGCTGATGTACCACATGCTGATGTACCACATGCTGATGTACCACATGCTGATGTACCACATGCTGATGTACCACATGATGATGTACTACATGATGATGATGTACTACATGCTGATGTACCACATGCGGATGTACCACATGCTGATGTACCACTTGCTGATGTACCACATGCTGATGTACCACATGCTGATGTACTACTTTCTGATGTACCACATGCTGATGTACCACATGCTGATGTACCACATTCTGATGTACCACATGATGATGTACCACATGCTGATGTACTACTTTCTGATGTACCACATGCTGATGTACCACATGCTGATGTACCACATTCTAATGTACCACATGATGATGTACCACATGCTGATGTACCACTTGCTGATGTACCACATGCTGATGTACCACATGCTGATGTACTACTTTCTGATGTACCACATGATGATGTACCACATGCTGATGTACCACATGCTGATGTACCACATGCTGATGTACCACATGATGATGTACCACATGCTGATGTACCACATGCTGATGTACCACTTTCTGATGTACCACATGCTGATGTATCACATGCTGATGTACTACATGATGATGTACTACATGATGATGTACCACATGCTGATGTACCACATGATGATGTACCACATGCTGATGTACCACTTTCTGATGTACCACATGCTGATGTACCACATGATGATGTACCACAAGCAGATGTACCACATGATGATGTACCACATGCTGATGTACCACATGATGATGTACCACATGCTGATGTACCACATGCTGATGTACCACATGCTGATGTACCACATGCTGATGTAGCACATGCTGATGTAGCACATGCTGATGTACCACATGCTGATGTACCACATGCTGATGTACTACTTTCTGATGTACCACATGATGATGTACCACATGCTGATGTACCACATGATGATGTACCACATGCTGATGTACCACATGATGATGTACCACATGCTGATGTACCACTTGCTGATGTACCACATGCTGATGTACCACATGCTGATGAACCACATTCTGAATTATGAAGGCTATACTAAATATGAGATCGTGATTTAAACGAGGTCTGTTCCCTTGACACCTATTCGACTCACAACTTGAGTCAACACAAGAGGCCAATAGGTGCCAGCTGAACGGGTCTAGTTAAAATCCCGTTTGAATCCGTCTCATTTTTTTATATAACCCCCTCAATGCTTCATAATTACATGATTGAATATGACATGTGAGCCACCCATGGACGTATCCAGTGTTACATGATGATGATGTGGCTAACTAGACCATGTTTTATTTTGGGAATACAGAACAACACACTGGGTTAGAAGGATTAATTATGGACGAAATGGTTCTAGGAAAGATAACAAAATGTTACCGAAGTGGATCTTATGACTCGCAAGGAAGATCATAATGCTATTATTCTTTGCATCCCATTTGCGCTGATGCAACACAAACATGCTTAAATATTTTACTATTATCTTTCCCCAGGTGAATGATGGTTGATGGTATCCACACTTTCCCCAGGTGAATGATGGTATCCATACTTTCCCCAGGTGAATGATGGTATCCACACTTTTCCCAGGTGAATAATAGTATGCACACTTTCCCCAGGTGAATGATGGTATCCACACTTTCCTCAGGTGAATGATGGTTGATGGTATCCACACTTTCCTCAGGTGAATGATGGTTGATGGTACCCACACTTTCCCCAGGTGAATGATGGTTGATGGTATCCACACTTTCCCCAGGTGAATGATGGTTGATGGTATCCACACTTTTCTCAGGTGAATGATGGTTGATGGTACCCACACTTTCCCCAGGTGAATGATGGTTCATGGTATCCACACTTTCCTCAGGTGAATGATGGTTGATGGTATACACACTTTCCTCAGGTGAATGATGGTTGATGGTACCCACACTTTCCCCAGGTGAATGATGGTTCATGGTATCCACACTTTCCTCAGGTGAATGATGGTTGATGGTATACACACTTTCCTCAGGTGAATGATGGTTGATGGTATACACACTTTCCTCAAGTGAATGATGGTTGATGGTATACACACTTTCCTCAAGTGAATGATGGTTGATTGTATACACACTTGTGAGACGGAGCTTCAGTTGTCGTTCCTCGACCAAATGTGTCACGTTTTGCTGAGTCTATTTTTTTTTAAGGTTATCTTGATGTTTTCTATCCACTGATTTCGTGGTCTACCTTTGGTTCTATACCCGGATATTCTTTTGTTATATGCTCTTATTGATATTTGGATTGGGTTCATTCTCATAAGGTGACCAAATAATTTTACTTGCTTTCTTTCGAATGTTCAATACATATTATACCAACTCTTTTCATAATTTCTTATTTTATCTAGTTTAGTAACCATTGCAACTTTTCTGATTCACTTCATTCCACACGTGACGATCTTTATATTACTAACAATATATAGCTTATATAAACTGCATAGCCTTGTTTATGCTATATATAGTCAAATTCAAATTTGATGTTTATGAGCAAGTTTACCCTAACAATCTTCCATGTTTTCATATTCCATTTATGTCCATTAAACTCCAAGTCTAAAGCTGAAACAACATTGTGACTGGTCTAGCAAACCGACAGTGTTGAACGAAAAGGTCCTTATGAAACATGGAGAGTTCTCAGAAGACGACATTCAAAATAAAACAAACAAACCATCAAAATTGGAATTCTATACAATTCTATACAATTCTATATAATTCTGGACTGTGACAAGGATGTGTTCTATCTCCCTTGTTATTCATTACATATATCGATTTTATATATAAAACTGCCAACACCAATGAAGAAGACAACCTAAACAACCTCCTGAGCGAACTTCTTTTTGCAGACGATCAAGAAATAATATCAACATCAGAAAATCTACAACATATAGGCTGCACACAACATGTAGGGACTTTTAACATGAAGATAAGCAATGAAAAAACTGAGGTAGTATCAATAGCCAAAACATAAAGAAACACTACTATTTTCATCGATGACTAACAAATGACACAGGTCAAAGAAATCACTAATAGTGGAAGCATCCTATAATCAAATGGTAAAAACATCAGAGAAATCCAACAGAGATGCAACATAACATAACAAATCTTAGGACAGATGTTTCCTATATTCAGAAACAAACATGAACATGAACACCAAAACTGAACTATATAAAAGGATCATCATACCATCACTCTACTATCAATGTCAAACGTGAACACTTTACAAGAAAAGAAAACTAGTTACAACAGAAATGACTTGTCTACATAGAATTTTCAGAGTAACAATAAGCGGCAGAATCAGAAATGAAAACATAAGAAGACTAACAAACATAAAGCCAATTCTGGATTACATCAGGTGACAACAGAATAAGTGGTTCTCACATGCTTCCAGACTACCATAAAAAAGCAATGCTATACAGACACAATGAATACAAAGCCAGGGGGCAAACCATGCAAAAGATGGATCACAGAAATAAATGAATCAATGAAAATAAACATATATGAAGAACACAAAAAAGCCATCTCCAGAGGACTCTTCTACCCTGGATGATTCAAGGCATAAAGGGGGTCTATGGTGAAAAGAACACATCCAAGTATTTCATGTGTTCAGTTTTCTAGGAAATGTAATTTTTTCTTCTCTTTGGCTCCATTGTAATCAGCACGGATATTCGTGTGATTTAAGCCAGGGCGTAGTTACATTGTGCCACCGTTATGCGCCTTGTAGGCCCAGCACTTCCGATTTCGGCATATGAAATATAATTATTTTAGTTTAATGAATAAATTTGAAACATTTTATAAGAGTGTGAAAATAAGGTCTTTATATAGTCATATAGCTCTTTCTGCCCGTTTTGTAACTGGGGCCTGGACTTCTTCTTCTTCTTCAGGATTCATTCTCTTATTCCTGCTGGATCTCTTTTGCAGCAGGACAATGGTCCTGCTAGATTTCAGCAGGATGTAGTCTATAGAGAATGGAAATGCACTGTGTCATTTTATTTGTGATAATTGTCAGACACATCCATCTTCAGCAGAGACTTCTAGTTCAGGGAGCAAAGAATAGGGCCACTGTCTTCCTTCTATGCATATTGTTGGAGGTGACTAAGAAGTTGATGGATAGGCTGACAATGCATTATCTGTGAAAAATATTTGTCACTGCATGTCTTGTCTCCATGTCTTACTGTTGTCTTCTGTCTGTGACAAGACTCCTAGGTGGCGGGGGAATGCTAGATGTGCCATTATTGCAGATCGGTCAACAGATTTGATGAAAGAATGATGAACTACTTGGCCCAGACATATATGCCACACTTCTGGTAAAATGTGTTGATATTGAAATACTGTCACACTGGAGAGCCTGCCTTCTGGGAATAGACATGCACCCGTAAATAATCCCCCTTCCCCCAACACAACCATGCCTTTGCTATTGCAAACTTTTGATATGGCCAACCACTGATATGGAAAAACTTATGAATTTAAGAGTCACCTTGGTTACTCAACTGAGGAGGATCTATGGTTTTGTCAGAGATGATATGGGCTGTTAAGTGCTACATGCTCACAGTTAAAGGGAAATTACTTCATTGTCATCCTAAGTAGGAGAGGGGGTAAGAATCTTGACCAGAATTAAGCAGGGGGTCCTTGAATTATGTAGGTGGTCCCTGAATTATTGACACTTGTTGACAAGAGGGAAGACGGTAAAAATTGTTAACGTAATTTATTATCCGCCCCCCCCCTCCCCCAAGATGCGAATGAATGAATGGACACAGAATATTGAAAATCTTTTGAATATGTCACAGGAAGAAGCAGGACAACTTACAGTCACAGAACTGAGAAGCTTACTGAGTGGCAGAAATAATAATATTCCATAAAGGACACGCAGCTGAGAAGACCAAAACTCAAATTCATTTCTGGAGAGTTTTGTTTTATCAAATACTTTTATTCAAATTCTCAATATAACAATTTTGTAATACATTGTAATGTAAAAAATAAAGTTTGCTTCTTTACTGGCCATTTCTTACATTATTCATGATGTTCTCTGCATAAACAGTGAAGAGATATGTTGATATGATACATAAAGTCGGTAGATGGTATGATACCTATAGATAATATGCCCGTAGATGGTATAAAACCGGTAGATGTCCGTACATGGTATGAATCTCATCGATGGTATAAAGCCCATAGATGGTATGAAGCCCGTAGATGGTATGAAGCCCGTAGATGGTATGAAGCCCGTAGGTGGTATGAAGCCCGTAGATGGTATGAAGCCCGTAGATGGTATGAATCCCGTAGATGGTATGAATCCCGTAGATGGTATGAATCCCGTAGATGGTATGAAGCCCGTAGATGGTATGAATCCCATAGATGGTATGAAGCCTGTAGATGGTATGAATCCCATAGATGGTATGAAGCCCATTGATGGTATGAAGCCCATAGATGGTATGAATCCCATAGATGGTATGAAGCCCATAGATGGTATGAATCCCATAGATGGTATGAAGCCCGTAGATGGTAGGAATCCCATAGATGGTATGAAGCCAGTAGATGCCCCCATAGATGATATGAAGCCAGTAGATGCCCCCATAGATGGTATGAAGCCCATAGATGGTATGAAGTCAGTAGATGTGGAAGGGGTATGGTGTTGGGGGGATACAAATTCCCCACTCCCTTAGAAAATTAAAAAATGATTTTTATACTAGGAGATTAGCCAAAAAAAAGTTGGTAACCCCACCACCCCCCAACCATTTCCTGCAAAAATTTCCTAAAATATCTTATGAAAAAAGAGGGAATTTCAATGAAAATGCATGAATTACCTTTTTGTTTTAGGTAAACCTCCTCCTCCTCCCCACCCCCTTACATCTATTACCTTAGGACATCCTTATCTGACAACTGTTTCCACACTGATTCAATAGATGTTCCACCATTTATTCTTACAGCTTCATCTTGGTACATTTTCACGAGCCAAATTACCAATAAGTGTAAAGGAAAACCCATGTCTCTCATGATGTTACAAAGTTTCTGATGTACACAATCCAAGGCCCTACTATAATCAATGAAAAATGTAGATGTCAATGTTAAACTCTCTACATTATATGATGTTTCACATGTTAAACTCTCTACATTTCTCTATGATGTTTCACATGTTAAACTCTCTACATTTCTCTATGATGTTTCACATGTTAAACTCTCTACATTTCTCTATGATGTTTCACATGTTAAACTCTCTACATTTCTCTATGATGTTTCACATGTTAAATTCTCTACATTTCTCTATGATGTTTCACATGTTAAACTCTCTACATTTCTCTATGATGTTTCATATGTTAAACTCATATTGTTACATTCTGGAGATTTCCCTCTCTTCAGGTTTTAATGGCCCATCTCACTTCTGGTTTTTTTTTCAGCGTTAATTCTCAAACTCCTGCTGGATTTCTCTTGTAGCAGACCAATTGTCCGACAAGATTTTCTGCTGGATAGGTATAGAGAAAAGAAATGTGTTATGTCACCATTTAACCTCCACCAATGTCCTGACACATCCATCTTCGGCAGAGGTTCTGGTCTACTTCCTGCTGAACAGAAGTGTTTGCTATGAATTATAAAATAGTTAGTATAACACAATTTAAGAGATTATCGCAGAAAATGAACTTTATTTTATACATTTATAGATGCAAATTCTATGTAGAAAACACTAAATGAAGAGCACAAGTAGACATTACATTTTCTTGTTCACATCCAGTCAATACAAGTCTGGATCAGTCAACGGTTTCTCTGGTGAGAGAAAAAAAAAGGAAACAATATACCGGTATATAAATAGAGATAGATGAAAGTAAATTTTGTGAGCAAGATGTGTTTTATGAGTTTTTTTAAATTGTCAACCCTCACACTAAATCCTCTTTCGTTGCTTTTACATCTAGGCCAGGCGACAGTGTCAATGTTCTGTAATCTTTGTTGGGAACCATAACATATAGGCATGGAGTATGAAATACTAGTGGGAGTATGAGACAATTAATAGAAATATTAGATTCATTCATTCATGGAAATGCTAGACATAATTCATTAATGCTTTTTCACCTTAAGGGTTACCTGCTCTGTGGTAATGTGTTTAGTAGTAACTATAAAACTGGCAGTTTTAGCCACTTACCAGCAGATGGTGTCTCGTTAATGGGCTATTTTAGAGGCATGCCAGAGATAAGGAGAGTAATATGAATGAGATATAATTTGTTTATAGGAATATTAATGAGATATAATTTGTTTATAGGAATATGAATGAGATATAATTTGTTTATAGGAATATGAATGAGACTGAAATTACTATTTCCTAAATAAAGACAAACACTTTTTTGAAAACAGCAAACTTATATATGCAAGATTTCTCTAAATCTACATACCAATCAGTGGAAGTTCATGAATGGTATCAGATGCTTCAAAATCATCCACAGCATATCTTGTTTTGTGGGATTGTTTGTTCCGTGAGAGTTTGGTAGAAGAGTCCGCCGAACTGGTAGACAATTTCCTCCAGTCTTTGGTGCAAAAACCAAAACAGAATTAAAAATTAATCTTGACATGAACTAAATATATACTTCAAAGAGGAAAAGCTAACCATGGTCACGTATGTTTCACCTTTATGTCAATGTCGTGTGTGGATAATGACAGCCACAGCAGTGAGTTCATGTCAATGTTGTGTGTGGATATTGACAGCCACAGCAGTGAGTTTATATCAATGTCGTATGTGGGTATTGACAGCCACAGCAGTGAGTTTATGTCAATGTCGTGTGTGGATATTGACAGCCACAGCAGTGAGTTAATGTCATGTGTGGCTATTGACAACCACAGCAGTGAGTTTATGTCAATGTCATGTGGCTATTGACAGCAACAACAGTGAGTTAATGTCATATGTGGCTATTCACAGTCACAGCAGTGAGTTTATGTCAATTTCGTGTGTGGATACTGACAGCCACAGCAGTTAGTTTATATCAATGTCATGTGTGGATATTGACAGCCACAGCAGTGAGTTAATGTCGTGTGTGGCTATTGACAGCCACAGCAGTGAGTTTATGTCATTGTCGTGTGTGGATATTGACAGCCACAGCAGTGAGTTTATGTCATTGTCATGTATGGATATTGACAGCCACAGCAGTGAGTTTATGTCATGTGTGGCTATTGACAGTCACAGCAGTGAGTTTATGTCATGTGTGGCTATTGACAGTGATTTTAATGCAAGGTTAGAATGTTCTACTCCGGTGAAATAAAACACATAACGACCCTATATTACACGGTGTAGTTTTGTTTCTCGCAACAAACCAATTGGAGTAATATATCTTGGTCATTTTTTTGTGCTCACAATTTTATTTTCCTTTAAATGTGTTATTCAATGGATCCCTGAAATTTCCGATGATACGTGATTTCTATGATATTCTGCATATATTTTAACTTTTAAAAACAACTTTTGTCAGAATTGTGTCAAAAAAGATTTTTCATTTTTACAACAAATAAATTTCTTAATTAGTTTCCCATTAGTTCGATTTTTAAAATGAAATATTCAGTATAAATACCACATCTGTTTATTAAAGCATTACGGTTTTGTAAAAATAAACTTCCTTCCCTAAAAAAAAAAGATTATAAAGAAATGGGTACTGCACCCACAGAAACATTAACATACAACTTTTCCAATTTTTTTTTACATATTCAGCGTACCTGAACTTAATACACTTGAAATGTTCAGTAAACATTTTTATCATAGAAAACCTAAAATGCTGTAACAAAGGGTTAAGACAGTCAAGATAAGAAATTCAGTTTTGATCAAGACTCAACTCCCACACAAAGTAGTAGCACTGATCCGCCGAAGATGGATGTGTCAGACCAGACCATTGATGCAAATATAACTGTGACACAATGCATTTCCCTTCTATGGACTACACCCTGTTGAAAATCTAGTAGGACCACTGTCCTGTTACAAGAGTGATCCTGTGGGAGTTTGAGAATGAACGCTGAAGAAGAAGTAGCCCTGATAAGAAACTGCACCACTGTAGTCTAAGAAAGTCGGGATCAAAGAGGGAAAGCTAAACTATTTTAGCTTTTTTGTATTCATGAGCTCATGGATTCAATTCTGGGCGATGATGTCTTGTTTACAAGTACTTTTTTTCACAGATCCCTGGGATTATTGATTGAAGCTACAAAATTATATATTTTCTGTTGAGATAGGCAGGTTTCATGCTCTGTTGAGATAGGCAGGTTTCATGCTCTGTTGAGATAAGCAGGTTTCATGCTCTGTTGAGATAAGCAGGTTTCATGTTCTGTTGAGATAGGCAGGTTTCATGCTCTGTTGAGATAAGCAGGTTGCATGTTCTGTTGAGATAAGCAGGCTTCATGCTCTGTTGAGATAAGCAGGTTTCATGTTCTGTTGAGATAGGCAGGTTTCATGCTCTGTTGAGATAAGGTTTCATGCTCTGTTGAAATAGGCAAGTTCATGTTGAGATAGGCAGGTTTCATGTTCTGTTGAGATAGGAAGGTTTCATGATCTGTTGAGATAGACAGGTTTCATACTCTGTTGAGATAGGCAGAGCACATATGGAGAAACCTACCATTGTGTACAATAAAGTCAACTCTTTTGGTTCAAAATAATGCTATGATATTACCAGAAGTACAGTGACAAAAGGCACAGGTATAACAGCATAAACTGTGACACAAATTGATCATACAACCTATCTTAGGGTAGCTGAAGATAAATATCTCACCTGTACACTAGATGTCAACAACTTGGGTCCACAGTTTAAATACCCCCCCCCCCAGGAATATATGTGAATACCAGTATTATCATCAGTTTATTCAGTTTCAGAGACTGGGGTTGATTTTATGTGATCCTGTCACTCAACTGTCACCTGTTATCATAAGATTAATCAGCTCGAAGATCTATATTGAAGTTGTTTGATCATGCCACTATATAAATCTCATCACTATAATCTACGCTCAACAAGAGTCTGGACTCAAATATTCTTACACACCAGCACAATACATGCCCACCTTAGCTGTGCTTACCCACCTTAGCGATGATTACCCACCTTAGCAATGCTTACATGCCTGCACAATACTTACCCACCTTAGCGATGATTACCCACCTTAGCAATGCTTACAGACCCATATGAAGGAGTTGTTTCTTGTATTTGTCCTCTGAATTTGAATTATCAAAATTTAGATTAATATGGATTTCTAACAAAGAATTATAAAAATGCATTGCAGCTTCTGAGACTGTGATTTGATGATGTACAGAAGAACAGCAAAGCAACAAAACAGACTATAAAATAATATGCATTGAAGATATACATAATAACAAACACAAATTGACGTTTTGACCAAAAGGCCTTAATCAAGACAAAATATACAACAAAAATTTCAACATTTTGTTATCATTTTTGTCTTCATAAAGGCCTTTTGGTCAAAACGTTGATTTGTGTGTGTTATGTATGTCTTCTCTGCTGAAGATGAATGTGTCGGGCCATTGGTGCAAATAAAACGGCGACAACGCATTTCCATTCTCTAGACTACATCCTGTTGGATATCTAGTAGAACCATTGTCTTGCTACAAGAGAGACCCAATGGGAGTTTGAGAATGAATGCTGAAGAAGAAGAAGATGTATGTCTTCAGTGATAAGCATAACTTCATTACCATATCATGGTAATTACCATATCATAACCTGTTGGATTTCAGTTTTGTGTAGTAAGTACATATAAAATAATAATGTATTTTTCTACCTCTATCAGAGCTTGTGCTGTGGAAATGTTTACTAGGCCAGGAACAATAACCATTATCAATTGATGTGGTATTGCTTAGTCCCCCTGCAGCTGCCATTAGGAATTCTGCTTCCTCCTCATCCAAACTGGGATCAGACATTGGATGTGTTCTATGAAATCGAGTCTCCTCTTCCTATTAGAGGAACAAAATTTAATTTATATACCAATAATATTTAATTATATGACATTAACATTCAATTATATGACAATACCATTTAATTATACAACAATAACATTTAGTTATATGACAATACCATTTAATTATGCAACATAACATTTAATTATATATCAATAATATTAATTATATGATAACATTTAATTTTGCAACAATAACATTTCATTATATCAATCAATTAATAAAGTGCCATGCCGAATGGCGTAGGTAAAGAAATTTCTCCACAATGCTCTGTCTCGTGTTGTCAATAAGCTTGGTTGGTGAACTTCTACCGTGCCACAATACTAGTCCATCTAGTAACTTCCCCTCTCTTTGTCATCCCCTATTTCTTCTCCCCCTGATCTTTCCAGTGGTTATTAAGTGTTCAAGTTGTGTTCTCCTCAGCACATGCTCTAGAAACCATGACTGTCTGCCCCTAATGTTTTATTTTAATATCATTATATGACAATAACATTTAATTACACAACAATAACATGTAATTTTAACAAGTTCTACCATGGTATCAACATAGACAGAGTTAGGAACAGACATGCATGTCATGTTATGATAAGGATACAAAAAGCAAGAGAACATTTGTATTGCATTAGGAAAGATATGAAAATGTTTCTACGTTCATTCTCAAACTCCTGCAGATTTGTGGGATGTAGTCTGGAGAACAGAGTACACTGTGTCAAGCTTCAAAGTTTAGCTGCGATATCTATGCATTATGGTCTGACATCTGACATTCAGAATGACTTCTAGGTCATTTTGACCGTATATGGGATGGGACAGCAAATTCCATGACAAAATCTTCTTAGTTGCTTCCTACAATATGGTTGGCAGGTAAAAGTGTTACTATTCTTTGCTCCCTTTTCAGACCCTGGCATCATAGAGAAACTTGTCACTCAATTTGAATGATGATGAAATATGAGTTAAGTCTAATATTATCAACTTCTGTAGTTAAGTAATTCTCATAGCGTTGACTGTTGTAGTTAAGTAATTCTCATATCATTGACTGCTGTAGTTAAGTAATTCTCATAGTACTGACTGCTGTAGTTAAGTAATTCTCATAGTACTGACTGCTGTAGTTAAGTAATTCTCATAGCACTGACTGCTGTAGTTAAGTAATTCTCATAGCGTTGACTGTTGTAGTTAAGTAATTCTCATAGCACTGACTGCTGTAGTTAAGTAATTCTCATAGCACTGACTGCTGTAGTTAAGTAATTCTCATAGCACTGACTGCTGTAGTTAAGTAATTCACATATCATTGACTGCTGTAGTTAAGTAATTCTCATAGCGTTGACTGTTGTAGTTAAGTAATTCTCATAGCGTTGACTGTTGTAGTTAAGTAATTCTCATAGCACTGACTGCTGTAGTTAAGTAATTCTCATAGTACTGACTGCTATAGTTAAGTAATTCTCATAGCGTTGACTGTTGTAGTTAAGTAATTCTCATAGCGTTGACTGTTGTAGTTAAGTAATTCTCATAGCGTTGACTGTTGTAGTTAAGTAATTCTCATAGTACTGACTGCTGTAGTTAAGTAATTCTCATAGTACTGACTGCTGTAGTTAAGCAATTCTCATAGTACTGACTGCTGTAGTTAAGCAATTCTCATAGTACTGACTGTTGTTGACGCATGAAGATGTCAGAAACTTCGTGTATCTTGGTCAGGCTTTGTGAGAGTAAATGTCATTAATCTCTCTCCCTACTTTATTTTTCAGGTATAGAGTAATACTGGTACCAATATTTAGAATGTGGAATTGCTGGTTATATCTGCCAGAAAAAACAATTTGGCATAATTGGAAAATTAACTTTAAATCTTCTATTCTGAAGAAATATGGGAGAGAGTTGCAGATTTAAAATCAATGTTTAAAATTGTGTAATATTCAGGACATATTGTTCAGGACAGTGATCAATCAAGTATGCTTTGATCTGTTGAATCAGGGAGAGCGTGGTCTATGAATGTTGCAACTCTTCCACACTTTAAACAAAATTCAGAGCTAGTCATAACTCAACTACCTAATGTATGGGACAGAAGGGGAATAACTGCTAGCACCAAACTCTATAGTTTTTCAGGCAGTGGTAATCATCAATTCCTTATGCCTGTGAAACATGGACAAACACGCTAGAAGAAAAACTATTTTTACCTAAGCTGACTTCATAAGATACTTAACATCCATTGGTGGGATAAAATTCCAAGCTGAAGTATTGATGAAATCTGTCTGTAAGCATATAAACAATATTGATGAAGCACAATGTCCAGCAGACATGCTGGACAGGACACATCATCCACATGAAAGATCACTGTGTACCACAAAAAGTTGCTATGAGTTATTTGGAGAATTCCAGACTCGCTTCCGCAAGGCCAGAAGACAGAATAAGCATTTTAAAAACATCACAGATTCACTTCAACACAGACACAAATTAATGGGAGAGTTTTGCACAAGCCTGACATCACAGAATCAAGAGTGGTGCAGCAGTTGCAGAAAACATCAGACATCAAGCTGCGTAACAAAAAAGAGCTGGAAGAAAGGCAAGAGCTGCACAATGTCCCGCAGACTCCCTCCACCCCACCACATAAGCTCAGAGTACGATAGACAATTCCAAGCACACCAAGGACTCATTATTCAGTCAGGCACATCGCAGATATCATCATGATTTCAATTGAGCTGAATGACCATCATTGATTATGCCGGACGAACAACATGTTTTGGTTGTAGTGATTTTTAAGCAATATCTATATAAATATGCAAGTTTTTCTTAAGGAACAAACCTCTAGAATTTTCTGAGTTTTTCTCAAGCTCTCTGCAACATTTTCTTGACTCAAGTGTTCCTTATCTGCCTCACTGGTCAGTCTAGTCAAAGTTTAGAACAGTTTATTGGTTAGTCTGGTAGGCATATAAAATATTTAAATGGTCTAGCAAAATTTTGAAATATTTGATTGGTAGCCTCCTAGAAATTTAAAATGTTTGATTGGTCAATCCAGCAAAAACTTGAAATATTTGATTGGCCAGTCTTGTAGAAGTTTACAAAATTAGAAAAGTAAAACTTGTAGATGTTTGAAATATTTGACTAGTCAGTCTAGTAATACTATGAAAGAAGGTATAACAATGTGTTTATACAACATGAAAGAACTACACATGTCAGCATCGCATAACTCCAACTGGAGAGCTCTAGTTTCTGTACTATGCACCATATTCGGTACAGAAGGAACATAGAGAGAAAGAGAGTCTAGTTATGGATGTTTTAAATATTCGAAGGAACATAGAGAGAAAGAGAGTCTAGTTATGGATGTTTTAAATATTCGAAGGAACATAGAGAGAAAGAGAGTCTAGTTATGGATGTTTTAAATATTCGAAGGAACATAGAGAGAAAGAGAGTCTAGTTATGGATGTTTTAAATATTCGAAGGAACATAGAGAGAAAGAGAGAGTCTAGCTCTAGATGATTTGAAAAGTTTGATATAAATAGTCTGAGCATGAATGAATCTTTTCAAAGTATCATGACACTGGATCGACAAATAAAATTGTCTTACGGATGTAACGGCTGGAAGGCACAAAATAACACAGCTTCAGTGTGAAACTAGCAGCACAATGTACTTCACGATCATGGCAGAAAATCCCACAAACTTTCGTGTTGGTTATCAGAGAGCAAACACAGAAGAAGAATGTTCCCTCTAAATTTTTTTCTATCTGAACGAATTTTAAGGGTGCCCGAGTAACCGTATTATTTCCCATGAACAAAAAATTGTCAAAAACAATTGTGATTAAACACACACACACATACATATTTATATTTGCATAAATAATCATATAGGTCTATATATTTTTGTTGACAAAGGTATTTTATTAAAGATTATGAAATGAAGATCAAATATAGTTTTGTTGCTTGTTCTAAAATATGAGTAAGGAATAGCAACATTATCATTTGCCAAGCAAATAAAATATTTTGGACACATTAAAAGACATGACACCTTGTTAAAGACCTTACTTGAGGGTAAAGTCGAAGGGAGGCGAGCAAGGGGTAGACAGAGATATGAGTGGGAGAGTAACATCACAAATTGGACAGGCTACAATCTAGCAGAGTGCACTAGCAAAACAAGAGACAGGGGATGTTGGAGGTCAGTTGCTGCCAACCTTCGTGGCGGAGACAGCACTTGATGAAATGAAGATCAAACATAATTTTGTTGCTTGTACTGAAATACGAGCAAGGAATAGAAACACTATCACGTGCCAAGCAAATTGCAAGAGGTAAGTGATGAGGTTTTCTGTGAAGTTAGCTGTTGTCCTACCCCCCCCCCCCAAGATAAAAGTGATCCAAAAACTATGCTGAAGTTAAATGTGTCAAGTTGAAATGTTCAGATATTGCAGCCAAGTTGTAAACCATGACACAAGGCATGTTTTCTGGACTACATTCTGCTAAGCAGGAGTTTGAAAACAAATTCAGAAGCAGAAACTTAATATCATCTTGCACATGTCTTTGAGACAACTATGGGAAACTATTCTTCACTACTGCAGCCCCCCATTGATGCAAACTCTTTAAGTGAAGATGGGCGTAGTCCAGTCAATAGAGACTGGAAATTAAGATTGGTCAGGCCACCCATGACATCGAGCAGGACCACAGTCCTGCCCAAACAAACACAAGTGCTGGAAGAGATACCAGGCAGAAAGGCACAACAGCAACCTGGTATCAGGTAATCTGAATATTTAACATGTCTACACATCAAAATCTTAAAAAAATTACTGCAGCCTATTATCTTCTGATTTCGTCTCAAACTCCTGCAGATTAGCAGGAAGTAGTCGGAAGAACAGAATGCATTGTGTCATGGTTTACAACATTATTGCGATATCTGCACCTTTTGGACTGACACAACTGACTTCAGCATAGCTTTGTGTCAATGGCCCTATATGGGATTGGACAGCAAACTCTACCCCATAACCTCCTTAGTCACCTCTTACAACATGCAAGAAAGGTAAACGGTGTTTTTATTCTTTGCTACCCTTCTCAGGTCCAGCAACAAACGGGTGGTCACAGCCTATAAAGCCCCCATGCATACCTTACTAAAAAAAACAATAAGGAAACACTGTGTTTAATTCAGACAACAATACAAATCTTCAGCAAGAACATGTAGACATAAGCAAGCCTATAAAATCCCCATGTATACATATCATCATCATCATCAGGTGCCATGCCGGGTGGCGTAGACGGTCATAGCTCTCCACAGCTCTCTGTCCCCAGTATTATGTATCAAAGTCGTTATTTCCTTGCCGTGCCA
Source organism: Meghimatium bilineatum (assembly GCA_034231615.1). Classification (NCBI taxonomy): domain Eukaryota; kingdom Metazoa; phylum Mollusca; class Gastropoda; order Stylommatophora; family Philomycidae; genus Meghimatium; species Meghimatium bilineatum. Next base: position 43,590,301 of record CM067318.1, on the reverse strand, counting down.
GGTTGTCAAACTGTCTAATATTTGTCGCCCTCTGTCTCTGGTGCCTTCAATCTTGCCTGTTGTGACTATGTTCTCTAAACCTGCTTGTCTCATGAAGTGGCCAAAAAAAAGATTTCCTTTTTCTTATATTGTTGATTAAGGTCCATTTCGCATTTGATTCTTTCAACACCTCTACATTAGTTTTTCTGGCAGTCCATGGTATTCTCAGCATTCTTCTGTAAAACCACATCTCTGTTGCCTCCAATCTCCCACTTTCCAGTTTGTTGATTGTCCAAGACTCGCACCCATATGTTAGTATAGGGGTTATATAGCACTGCAGAACTCTCAGAATACCTAACTAGAAAACAATAAATTACGGAAACATGTTGGTTAATTTAAACAACCAATACAATTCTTCAGCAAGAACAAGTAGAAGTAAGGTAAGTTTACTAGCATACTCACTTTCAAAGTCCTTCCTACCTGTCAAAGTTCACATCAGATGAAGGGAAATAAGGTAATTCATCTTCTGCACGACCATCAAAGTTTGGCCACTCTCCAGACAAATGGTTTAATCTAATCTCTGGAACAGATTTTTTCTCACTCCTGGTCACATGATGAAACCCCTTCATCCCCATCAAACTTTGATATGAACTCTCAACTTTGTATGAACTTTCACCTCTCCTCTGTTCATCCAAAACCTTTTCTGTTAGGTAGTCACTAGACTGTTTCCTTGATGTCTTTGATGCATATTTTTGGAACTCTTTGGACAAAGGGTCTTCCTGCATAGTCCGCAGTATTTCTAGGTTTTCTAATGCTTGAAAGTCCTGTTCAAAATCTACATCAAAAATTATTTCAGGTCGACCTCTTACGCTAAGGTCACCCATTGAAGAAGCAGGTCTCAGAAATGATGGTGATATGAAGTTACGATTACTGAACAGATTTAGACTAGTAGGTCTCATCATGGACATCATTCTATCTTCACTTTGTTCAACAGTATCTACCAAATATCTATCTGTGTATGCATCATCGTGTATAAACCTGGAAATTGTTCTTGACAGATCATCTTCTGCTGTGTTAGAAGAACTGTCCGGAAATGAACTCTGACCTTGTTTAGAACCTGGATCTTGTGAGCTTTGTGATGCACTTTGTGATGCTCCTTGACTGTAGGAATCCACATCAGACCAACTATTTACTGGATATTTGTCTTTTTCATTAGATAATGGCAATTTTTTAGGAACTTCATTTTCAGGGGCACTATGAACCTGAGTCTCCATTTCATTAACAACCTTTTCCTCAAATACCTTACCAGTTTTCTTGAACCTTGGTCGAGCTACAGGTACCGGCTTATTATTTATTTTACTATTATCACGAGTCATCGAATCAACAGAATTCTTTACAATAGTTTTATCACTAATATTCTGTGAGTACAAAGTTGTGATATTTAATTCATCCATTGATTTTGCCAGATTTTTCTTCATTCTTAAAACAGCTTCAACTGGTCTTTCTTCCTGTTTTAGCTTCTCATTCAAACTTGAAGAATGATTTCCTAAATCTGGGTATTTTTCATTACTCTCCTGACTCACTGATCTAAGATCCATTGTAGATACAGACATCTTTGAAGTTGTTTTTCCTGATATCAAATTCTTTTGACTAGTACCCCCTTCTAATGCGCTTAAAGACAAGAGTTCTGACATCCTTTTTAATTTTTCTCTATTGGAGAGGTTACTAGCAGAAATCTCTCTAATTCTATTAACAACACCACTATATGGATCCATCCCTTTTGTCACATCAATTCCTAGCTCATCTTCATTTTCAGGTGTACTCTCTATTGTCTCCACAAGATTTTCATTACCAAATCTGAAAACTGATTTAGCATTAGCATTCAACTGTTTTGGTGTGAAAGTTGTGCGAATGAACCTCTCATCTGAACTGGGTGTAACTGGATTCAAAATAATTGGTTTAATTTTTCCTTTTGGAAGCACCACTTGATCTTGGCTTAGTGATGAATTAATATTTGACTCAGACTCTGGAGTGATGTCATGCTTGGAGATATTTTTAATTGGTCCTAAATTATGCCCCAGCATGCCATATTTTAATTTATCGCTTCCTGTTTCACTTAAACAGATTTTATTATCTTGTACAAGATTATCTGACATCTTCTCTGAGAAATGTGACCAACGCTCAAAGTTTAATAATTCTGGTGCATCTGGCAATTGGTTTTCATCTGTCCAAGAAGTTTTAAGATCTTCCACTTGTGATTGGGAAAACTTTACTTCCTTATTTGAAAACCGAGACTTTCTTGCTGTTGCTTTAATTCTAGCCGAATCGGCACCAGTTTCTACATGAACAAGAGCTTTATCATAATCAAAAACACTGCCATCTGTACTTGAACTGTTGAAATTAAAATCAACACTTTTGGATCTCTGCGTTAGTTTAGAAGAGTTCTTTCTGTAGGATGCTTTATCTACTTTTCTGAATTCTTCAATATGTAGTCCTCCAGCAGAGGCTAAAAACTGGGAACCATCAGGCCTAGTTCTGTCACGGTCCAAACTTGGTAATTTTTTACTTCTTGGAGGTTTTTCTGGAGCCTTGTTTACGTGGGTCCTTGACTGATCTTTAGATGAAAGTCTATCACTATTCTGATGCTCCTGGTTAATGGAGATTCCAGCATTAGGCACAACTGGAACTGTTCCATGATGAATACCCGAGACCTTCTCTTGTTGTGCAGTGCCACCATAAAGCTCTTCTCGCCATGTCAAGACGGCTGTGATGACTTTTAGTGGTAGACGTGTGCTTGTCAAAACACGCTGTAACAGCCGCAATCTGAAATTATGAAAATTTGAATCATTGAGTTTTCAGCTAGTGCCAACAAAAAATGTCAAAAAAGTAACATATGTGCCACAAAGTAATATTTCGTGTCTAAAAGTAATGTAATGTACCATAAAGTAATATTTCATGTCAAAAAAAGTATAATCTTGTGTCAAAAAGTAACATGAAACACGCAGTAATAAGAGAATGAACACACAATTAAAGGAAAGAGAATGAAATAGAGAACAGAGGTGAACATTTATAGGTCTACTTGAAGACATCTGTCAAGTAGTACAGATTTTACTCAATCTCTTGGGCAAACCAGAGCTCATGACTCCATACTGGCATGGTCAGATCAGTGTTAATTTAATGTAATATAACCATAATTAAAAGCATTGAACAGAGCAGAACACTGAAAATTATTCAAGAGACAAAAACACAGGAGAGCTCAGAATTATTTTTGCTAGCTCATCTCAGGACCTACTTCATTCCTGATCACACTGCAACAATTTCAAGGTTTTTCAGAGAACTAATCAGACGCCTCAACCATCTGAAGACTTGCAGACACCAAACCTTACTAATCAGATTCCTCAACCATCTGAAGACTTGCAGACACCAAACCTTACTAATCGGATTCCTCAACCATCTGAAGACTTGCAGACACCAAACCTTACTAATCGGATTCCTCAACCATCTGAAGACTTGCAGACACCAAACCTTACTAATCGGATTCCTCAACCATCTGAAGACTTGCAGACACCAAACCTTACTAATTGGATTCCTCAACCATCTGAAGACTTGCAGACACCAAACCTTACTAATCGGATTCCTCAACCATCTGAAGACTTGCAGACACCAAACCTTACTAATCGGATTCCTCAACCATCTGAAGACTTGCAGACACCAAACCTTACTAATCGGATTCCTCGACCATCTGAAGACTTGCAGACACCAAACCTTACTAATCGGATTCCTCAACCATCTGAAGACTTGCAGACACCAAACCTTACTAATCGGATTCCTCAACCATCTGAAGACTTGCAGACACCAAATGTTATTTGACTTTTCTCAATGTCATGCTCATCTCTTCAAACACAAAGAAGGAACATCATCAGCACTAAAATTTCAGTTGGTGAAATTCATTATCTATTAACAATTTCTTCTTAAATATGGCAAAGTCAATTCAAAATTTCTGATATTTTATCAGGAGTTGGGTCTAAACAATGAGAAAGTCACTGCACAAACAAGATCATCAAGAATAATATTATCAATCAAATACAGGGTGTCTATTAAGTCTCTGTGCACTCATTTGTCTCTGTGCACTCGTTTATCAGCTATCTTCCAATATTATCAATAATAAATGAATGGGAGTCTTTCTACATTATGGTCCAACAGTAAGCTTTATCAAGAAACATACAAACAGGAAATAAACACACAAAATTATCAAATTATCAGTGCAAATAAATGGTCTCACAAATCCATTTCGCTGCGTTAGAAACACCAGGAAAGAGAAAAAGGCGCAATCCTGTTTAGTGACTGGCAATATCTGTGAATTATATTACTGAGTTTCAAGTACAAATGTCTTCGTAGGATAACTAACACCCATTGGAATGAATTCAAATCGAATGATAGAATCAGAGAAGAGACATTAAAATTTCATCACAGATGTTATCAGAAAACGCCATTGGTTCTACATCGGGCATGTCCTACGTGCAGACACCAACAGAATACACCACCAATCTCTTGAATGGATACCTACAGGCAAAAGAGCAAGGGGTAGACCAAAAGAAACACTCAGAAGAACAATACTTAGAGAAAGTAAAACAACCAATATTCATACTATTCAAGAACTGCACAGAATGGCTTTGAACGGACAGAATTGAAGAGATCTGACCTCTGCCCTATGTGCTAACTTCAGCGCAAAAGAAAAAAAAATGAATGAATGAATATCTGTGAACACGCAATCTTCCGGCACACACAGATATTGCTAGTCACTAAACAGGATTGCACCTTTTTCTCTTTCTTGTTGTTTCTAACACATCGAAATGGATTTGTAAGACCATTTCTGTGCACTGATAATTTTGTGTGTTTATTTCCTGTTTGTATGTTTCTTGATAAAGCTTACTGTTGGACCATAATGTAGAAAGACTTGCTGTTCATTTATTATTTCTCTTTTATATTAGTTTTACTATCTGTTAGTTATATTAGATACCAGTAACAATATTACATTATCATCGTTGTTATTGCTTTTTGATTTTGTTACCGAGGCACTTTCCACCTTGTCGGATATCCTCTGACTGTTACTGAGGCACTTTCCACCTTGTCGGATATCCTCTGACTGTTACTGAGGCACTTTCCACCTTGTCGGATATCCTCTGACTGTTACTGAGGCACTTTCCACCTTGTCGGATATCCTCTGACTGTTACTGAGGCACTTTCCACCTTGTTGGATATCCTCTGACAGTTTGTTACTGAGGCACTTTCCACCTTGTTGGATATCCTCTGACAGTTTGGTTATTTGCACTCATTTACATTGCTAGTGATACATCAGCAGTTAATTAATTTTGCTTTACTTATTGATACTACATCACATGAATTGTGCGTATTTCGTGCATATCTGTGTGACGTTATTGACACTACAAAAACAACTGAATTGTGCGTATTTCGTGCATATCTGTGTGACGTTATTGACACTACAAAAACAACTGAATTGTGCGTATTTCGTGCATATCTGTGTGACGTTATTGACACTACAAAAACAACTGAATTGTGCGTATTTCGTGCATATCTGTGTGACGTTATTGACACTACAAAAACAACTGAATTGTGCGTATTTCGTGCATATCTGTGTGACGTTATTGACACTACAAAAACAACTGAATTGTGCGTATTTCGTGCATATCTGTGTGACGTTATTGACACTACAAAAACAACTGAATTGTGCGTATTTCGTGCATATCTGTGTGACGTTATTGACACTACAAAAACAACTGAATTGTGCGTATTTCGTGCATATCTGTGTGACGTTATTGACACTACAAAAACAACTGAATTGTGCGTATTTCGTGCATATCTGTGTGACGTTATTGACACTACAAAAACAACTGAATTGTGCGTATTCCGTGCATATCTGTGTGACGTTATTGACACTACAAAAACAACTGATAGCATATCCTGTTCAGGATGTAGCTATCAACCCAGAATATTTTGGCTGTAGTGATTTTCTGAGCACTATAAATATGTTTAGTAGTTTGCCATTACTTTATGAATGGTCAAGATGCAAATATTTCTTGATGTGGGATATGAACCTGCTACCATGACCATCACAGAAACGCTCTGTACCACTTTGCCACAGAACCGGACCCAGACTACAACATTTATGAAAAAAACACTACTGCTCATGGCAATCTTATATTTGGTAAAGTGGTCTTTAGCCCAACAAAGTGATTTCTTGTTCAGTGAATAAATGTTAACTCAGCAGCTAACAGTAATCTTATGAGTTATGCTGTACACTAGCACCATGGAAATACACAACTATCAATGATGTCATATTCAGCCGATATATTTCAAATTCTGTGCACAGCAACTTTATAGACACCTTGCATGACCAGCCTTTTATTACTCTGTGTGGAACACCTCCTTATTGACTGCCTTTACCTTTCAACTGTTAGGAAAAAACTTCTACAGAAATCTATAACTTACTGTATTGATGACTAAGTCAACTTCAGAATACCTGCACTTTTCTAAGAATAGCACTGTGCTGACAAGTGTAGAATTACTTCAGCATTTGAATATTGACAAAAACATTACTCTAATGTAACAATAATTTTCTTTTACCTTAAAGCTAACGATCTAGCCTGGGATCGCATCTTCCTGTCAACAAGTTGTGGCACGCTTTCATCTATCTTGTCAATGTGTTCTTGTCGTGGTGGAGGATGTCTTAATAAGAAGATACGGACTGCACCCAGCCATTCTGATAGAGAATTTGCAAGATTAAACAAATATGGAGCATCTAGACACAATAGTACTATTATAATGATAATATATTCCCTGCAGTATGAGGCTGTCACTCCTGTTCCCTATGACACAAGATGGAGTTCTACTTTCAGCTCCAAATTGATTTCTCTGACTCTCTTTTTGATGGTTGATAATAAGTGAGATTGCTGTAAAACTATAACATGAATATTTACATAAAATACAAGGTCATTCAGCTTTATCTCCACCTTACAGCTTGCCACATCCAACTTCAACATGGCCTTTTCTGGTCAATTTGATCTTCAACAGAAGAGGCCAGCAACCTACGGCCCATGGGACGGACCCAGTCAGCTTGTTTCAATTGCACAGCCAGACAGACTGTCAAACACAAATAGTTACTGATGATCCACAGTGCTCCTAAAACATAATATCCCAGGTACTTATTTCAATATTTCAAACAGTCTTGAACCACATGACATGAGGTTATTAAATCTATCTGCTCCTTAATATAGACTATATATGTAAATGTTCATAAGGGAAAAATATGTTAATGTATATTTAGTAATTCATTATTAGTAATATTAATATGATTATGGAACCTGGCAGACTTTACTACTTGCAGTTAAGGTAGACACTTTTTAATACTGGACTTTACTGTAACCGAATGTACATTAATCATGTTTGCCCTTTTTTTCAAAGATCAATATTTTAAAAAAAATTTGTATCATTGTTTGACTGTAGAGATTTTATAGGCAATATAAATTAGTTCAGTAGCTTACCATTGCTTTTTTAATGATCCGAACACACAAGTCCATGTGGTAGATTTTAACCCAGTACCTCTGCAGTCACAGGCTCGCTCTATACCACACGCTACAGAGCCTTCAGAACTTACATATTTGTTTTTTTTTCGTCTGGTCACGACCACCTTTGCATTTCTGCATCCGGCCGTCAGACTAAAAATGGTTGCTGACCCCTGTTCTACAGGATGGGTAGCCTATCAATCTCACAAGCATATCTCCTTTGTAATCTCTTATGGCATGGCACTGTGTTAATACCCTTTGTTCCCCATTTCAAAACTGAAAATAACCGAATATCTGGATATTTACCTGAAGGCATGTACACAAGAAACTCTCTCTGTGTATTGTGCAGTGATATATCAGGAACAGAGAACTCAGACCCTGTTCTACATCTCTGTAGTAATGATTCTGGTATAAACTTCAAAACCTTTTTGTACCAAATCAAAGCCTGTGAATAGAAGAACATTGCATATATATATATATATATATATATATATATATATATATATATATATATATATATATATATATATATATATATATATATACATACACACACATGGTATATTAACTTAGAAGTATAGAAGATATTACAGGAATAAAAGTGGGAGGATGCAATATAAATAACTTGAGATACGCTGATGACACAGTACTGATCTCAGGAAGTGGACAGGAACTACAAGCCCTATTAGATAAAGTAGTGAAGGAAAGTAAAAACAAAGGTCTCAGTTTAAACAAGAAGAAAACAATGAATAGTGGTTGTATCGAAGAGACATACACCACCAAGATGCAACATAATAATTGATGACACACAAAATTAGCACAAGTTGAAGAATTAGAGACTACAGAAATGTGGTTTCTGAGAAGAATGATGAAAATACCACGGACAGCCAAGAAAACTAATGCAGAGGTTCTCATTGATGCTGATGTAAAAAGATCAATCATATCAAACATTAGGGGCAGACAGTCAAGGTTTATAGGGCATGTGCTGAGAAGAACACAGCTTGAACACTTAATAACCACTGGAAAGATCAAAGGGAGAAGAGATAGGGGACGACAAAGAGAAAAGTTACTAGATGGGCTTGTATCATGGCATGGTAGAAGCTCACCAACCGAGCTTATTGACAACACAAGAGACAGAGTCATAGAGAAACATGATCCTACGCCATTCCGTATGGCACTTGATTGATTGATATTAACTTAGCATAAATAAAAACACAATATGTTAATATAGAATAAATAAATATGGTACCTGGTATGTTATATAGCACACTGAATACATCTATATAAATATAGCACAAATAAATATAGAGTATATTAATATAGCACAAATAAATATAGAACATGTTAATATATTACAAATACATACAGATTATATTAATATACCTGTAGCACAAATACATACAAGTTACTTAAGTACAAATAGTGGAAAGAGAACAAGAGGCAGACCAAGACTACGATGGACACAGGATATTGAAAACCTGAATATGAATGACACTTGAAGAACCTGGACATCGAGCACAGAACCTTGAGTTTTACAGAGTGACAGTGAACAATGTTCTACAAAGGACACATCACAAAGATAGCAGTACAAATACATCTTATGTTACTATAGCACAAATAAATAGAGAATGCTACACTATCACAAATACAGACATAATTTGTTAATATAAATAAAATACTGTAAATGTTAATATAGCGAGCATTAATACAGATTGTTAACATATCTAATGTACTAAAATATATGCACTATTTATTAATTAGCACAAAATAGCAGGATGTATTAACTTTTTCTGGTCCGATAACCAATATATCAGCAAAATAAAGAAACGCTATCACAGATATTTTTGTTATAATATATCAATGTTATATTTCGCTAAAACTAGTTTTTATGTTAACCTAAATCATCATAGAATTCTTCCACTTCCATTTTGGCCACAGTGAAAAACACCTGTTAGTATTTCAATTGATGTGATTTGATGTAAATGTTACATAATTTTTTTTATTATTTCTGATGCCATTCAGAAAAATGTACATAAGTTCAACATTTCTGGACATAAATTCATAAAATAAAGTGTTTGGTAAAGACAATTTGATATAATTGTGTAAACATTCTAGAAAAATGGATATCAACCTCTAACCATAGATACATTTTTTATGCTGTTTCACCACTGCCAGAAATGGTTCTTGATAACCTGCAGGTTTCTTTATTTGCTACCAGATGAATATATTTGTCTTATATTTTATATAGCTAGTTCTTAAACAGTGTAACATTTCCATGGGCAGAATTTTACTCGGTTTCACACAAATACTCTCAGAAACTTGGCTTATTGGCAAGTAGAAAAAACACAGCTGCTATTCTGCGCCATTTTTACCTGAAGACCAGTTGGAGGTTAGTAAAACATAAAGCAAAGAATAAAAAAAAGAACAATGTTAATTTTTTAGCATAAATTTTGTGCCTCACCTATAATCATGTTTGGTTTGGATATGTAACAAGATATCACTCACTTTCTAAAATTATTTTGCAATAACAGTTGAAGGTGGAAAAAGAGGACAGAGAAAATTCTAGATTGGTAACATAAAGGAATAGTCTGGGCATGATTTTTCTTTAATTCTCTGAATGATTGAGGACAAAGTATTCTTCTTCTTCTTTCTGTCCTCATGTACCTTTCAGTGTTGAGGAGAGAGTGAGTGTATGGTCTTTTGCCCTTCTATTTGCCTCTTCCGCTGTTATATTTCTGAGTGTCTCTAATACACTATCTATCCACCTTTTACAAGGGTGTCCAATAGGTTGACTGTTTCGTATAGTTTGTTAAGTGTTTTTTTTATAATACTTTGCTCTTTCTGTCTGGTTATGTGGCCGTACCATTTAACTTGTTGTTTCTGGATGTATTCTATTGCTGACTTGATCCCTAATTGTTTCCTTAGTGTTTCATACCACAGAGGTATTTGGAGAGCTTTTTTTATTGATGTCTCCATTGTGGCACCCCTAAGGGTTATGAGTATCATTATTATTGTTATTATTATTATTATTAATATTTTATTATTATTATTATTTTATTATTATTATTTTATTATTAATTTTATTTTATTATTATTATTATTACTATTATTTTATTATTATTAATATAACCTTGTGAAATAATCAGATAACATAAATGTGCTTATATGTTCATATTCTGTAATTAAATCCCTTTCCAAAAATACATTTTTACTAATATTTGGGTGTCTAGAGATACAATGAAAATGACTGAATTATTCCACACATACAAGATGTAGTCTGAAGAACAGAATGTATTGTGTCATGGTTTACAAATGGGATGTAATATCTGTGCCTTTCAGCCAGACACAATATGTCATCAGCATGGCTTTTGAGCCTCTTTGGCCTATGTTGGCCTATGATATGGGATGGCCCAAAACATTCACTCCCAGATATCCGTAACACGCTTGTTACATGGCAGGCCAGTATTGTCATTCTTTGTTCCCCATTCAGGTCCAGCAACACATGTTTGTTTTACGGTGATGATGACAGTTGTAATTATTATGAAAATGATGACAATGATGTAGATAATGATAATAGTACAAAAACTATATTTTGGACACCAACCTTTTCAAACAGCAGGTAAAAAATATGGATGTTGACATAGACCTGCTGAAATTTCTGTAGTTGTGTTGCAAAAGGTTGTATACTGGTAGTCAGACATTTACTGATGTCCAGTATATCCTGATCCGTGATAATGCTGCTATTATTGGTGTTGGTGCTGTCATGTCTGCCGGCACTGGTTTTAGGTCGCGCTACAACCTCACTTTTAAGCCTTTGTACAGCCTCCAGAATCTCTGTAGCCTGACTCAAGAGATCCTTAAAGAAGTTTTCAAATATTCTATAAGTATCAAGTCTAAAATATGGGTGGTAAAAATACAGCCTGTGGTCCAAATCTGAACCACCATGTCATTTTTACTGGTAACCAGGACATTTTTACTGGTCCACCATGTCAATTTGCTAGCCCATCAAACATTTATAATTACTATGTGCACTGGCCATGGAGCTCAGAAAATATAAAATCACAAAGTATCTGACCACAAGTGTATTCATAAGGACTAAAAAAAATATTGTCCGCCCATCCTATTTAAAAAAAAGTTCATTCTGGGGTCCACTAACCTGAATAGGCTGCCCCCTTCTGGTCTTCTTTGCATTTGTCCTGTTTTTATTTCTCCATGCCATTCAGACGTATTTAGGAATACAGTGTTAGACCCATATTTTTATTGACCAATGGGATGATTTTGTCAGCATTAAGACAAATATTTTATTTCCCAGAAGATCTGGTTCAATGAACTGGAAGGCAAAATCTTTAGGGAAGTTGCTAAGACATAAAGACGACCAGTAGTTTCATTCTAGTGGCGACTGGCCTGGAGATCTAGCAAGAACAAAAGAATACTGAACAGACAAGACGAAGAAAAAGAAGAATATACAGCTGTTAATAAAAGTATATAGGATTCTTAGTATTCTTCTGTAAAACAAAAACCGTAATGTGACCTCTAAAGTGTTTTTTTCTTGCGTGAATGATGAGATTTCACTTTCAGCTATTTATTGCCTATGTGTTCCTTGACTGAAAGGGGAGTAAAGAATAATGACACGCTACCTCTGCTAGACATGTCATAAGAAGCAAATAAGGAGGTTTGGGGGATAGAGTTGGCCATCCCATAGTGGATAAGACTGACTTATAAATCTTGCTGAAATCAGATGTGTCCGACTTATAAATCCTGCTGAAGTCGGATGTGACCAACTGACTTATAAATCATGGTGAAATAGGATGTGTCCAACTGACTTAAAAATCTAGCTAAAATCGGATGTGTCCAACTGACTTATAAATCTTGCTAAGTCAGATGTGTCAAACTGACTTATAAATCTTGCTGAAATCAGATGTGTCCAATTGACTTATAAATCTTGCTGAAGTCAGATGTGTCCCAACTGACTTATAAATCTTGCTGAAGTCGGATGTGTCCAACTGAAAGATGCAGATATGGCAGCTAAGTTGTAAACCATGACAAACAAGAATCCAACTTTAGTAGAGGGGGACAATATTTTCACAATTTCAGAAAAAAAGTTGTAGGCCTATTGATCTATGTTATCATGTACCGTCTCTGCATCAATGGTTGGTCGCAATGGACCTACATCTTCTGTCTCTTGCTTTGGTGGTGCTGACCTGTCCATAACCTCTCCCTTTTGTATCTCTTGCCTTCCCTCAACTTTACCCTCAATAAGGTCTTCAACAAGGTGTTCTTTAATATATCCAAAATACATTAATTGTTTAATTTTATTTCCTTTAATCATTATTTTTTCATACAAAGTGTCGTTAGAAACTCTATATTCGTTTTTTTCTCTTTCTTTGAAGTTTTCCCAATTCTTCTAAACTTGATAAGAGGTTAGACTGCTGTAAAACATTATAACAATAGTACTAAGGGACTACATAGAACACAAATTTTGTGGTAGTTTTGCAAAGACCAACAGACTATCAGACTATGTGGTAAAACAAATATTCCTACATGTGGTAGGTAGGTCTCTCTATTTCTATGTATCCATATCTCAAAGGCAGCAATATAAATATGTATATGCTCTTCCATAAATGAAATCAAAGAATTGATATACAAGCATTCTACCTTAGCAGGGTCATACAATGTGGTTGTGTAGTGGGCACGATAGAGCTCTGCTTGGCTTAACGTTTTCCCCACAATCGGGTGTTCCCGCAGCAATGGGTGATAATGTTCACAAATCTTGCGCTCAATCTGTTAATTTATATTTCATATGTACAAATTAACACGCTCATGTAAACCTTTAGGCCTATATGTATAAATTAACACGTAGGTCTACATGTACAAAATTTATACATATCTGTACAAATTAACATGTGCAATAAAACTTATGGGTACAAATTTATAATTAATACACAAATTTAAGCGACCACAAGACAAAGAAGCAAACTAGTTTTTTGTTTCAAAATGGGTATTAAAAATTGTATCCATTGTAGAAGCTTGAATTCAGTCTCACTTTTAAAATTGTATCTGTAGTAGAAGCTTCACTTTTCAAATTGTATCCAAAGTGGAAGCTTGAATTCAGTTTTTCACTTTTGAAATTGTATCCACAGTGGAAGCTTGAATTCAGTGTTCACTTTTCCCACATTAACCGCTACTAAAGTTAATAAAAGCTAATAAATCATCATCATCATTTTCCATATCTGTATTGAAGATTGGCAACAATAGACCCAGCCACATCTACTCAAAAAATGTGGCTGTGAGATACTGTTAATCAGAACAGAATGCATTGTGACATAGTTTACAGTTTTTCTGCGATATCTGCATCTTTTGGTTTGACACAACTGACTTTTGCATTGCTTACGGGTCACTTTGACCCTATATTGGATGGGACAACCAATTTTTACCCCATATCCTTAGACGGGTCAGTCAACCATCACCACCATTACGTATGGGCCTTTACTGCCAGATCACATGGAAGAACAGTGCACGAAGCCAGTGGAGCTTTTATCGCAACAACAAGCAGTCTGACAATGGAAGTATTTGCCATAATGTAAGCACGTAACTGACTGGAATCGCAAGCCTATTCCCATGCGTGCATACTTAGTGACCCAATGAGCATGATTCAGAAAGTCAAAACAGGTTATGTACATCGGGATGGGTGAATCATTGGAGAGAGCTAGAATGTGGGCATCACTATGGAAACTTACCCTTATCTTTGTCCCCAGACATGTGGGCATGGAGGGAAACGACAGGCCAACCAATTGACTAGCCATGCCACCATAACAGATGGTCAGCCTACGGACCGAGCAGACATAGTCATTGCTCTTCGTGAGCCTGCACGATCAGAGGATTTCGTGATAAATGAGCATGACTCAATATCGAGAATGTGCGAATTGGGAGTGCATGACTCAATATCGAGAATGTGCGAATTGGGAGTGCATGACTCAATATCGAGAATGTGCGAATTGGGAGTGCATGACTCAATATCGAGAATGTGTGAATTGGGAGTGCATGACTCAATATCGAGAATGTGTGAATTGGGAGTGCATGACTCAATATCGAGAATGTGCGAATTGGCAGTGCATGACTCAATATCGAGAATGTGCGAATTGGGAGTGAAGATAGGCATGGCCTGTAGAGAACACCTGACATAGATTTCAAAATTAGCAGTGAACCAACATAGAACTCGAACCATCAGCCGTTATTCTATAGGAGATTTACTGAAGCAGAGATCTGCCACCTATGGACATGTCTGGTGTGCAAGGAGCATAATCAATAAACTAATACCTAACATCGTTAGCCACCTCTTATGAAATGCATGTAAGGTAAACAGTGTTGCTATTATTTGCTCCCCTTTCGAGCCCTGGCAACACATGGGAAGAACAGAAAGTACAGAGAAATTTATCATACTTCTTTAGCATTCATTCTCAAAAACCCGTTGAATCTCTCTCTCTCTCTTGTAGCAGGACAATGATCCTACTAGATTTCCATCCAGGTGTAGTCCAGAGAATGGAAATATGCAGTGTCACCATTTTATTTGCGCCAATGGCCCAAAACATCCGTCTTCGGCAGAATTTATTATAAAATAGTTTGTAAACAAACCTCTTTAGCTCTTTCTCTATGTCTGTGGACCTGTATAAGAACAGTTAATCTATTTTCTGTAACTCTCCAGGCATCTTCCAGATCTGTGTTCAACTGGTCAAGCTCAGAGTACACGCCAAGTAGATGTACCCTCAGTCCATTGATTAACTCAGGATGCACTGCAGATAAGTGACTGTCTGATGATGTGTGGTCAAGAAGAAAGAGTGTTTGCTTGCTCAATGTTAGGTACAACGGGAGAGACGATTCACTAAAAACAGGAAATAATGAAAAAATATATGGGAGCCATTGATAATAAATTCATGAACATTAATGATTCTTCTTCTTCAGCGCTCATTCTCAAACTCCCTCTGGATCTCTCCTCTAGTAGGGCAATGGTCTTAACAATGGTCCTACTAGATTTCCAGCAGGATGTAACCCGGAGAATGGAAATGTGTTGTATTACCATTTTATTTGCATCAATGACCCGACTCATCCATCTTCGGCAGATAATTAATGATTCAAATTCAAGGACAATATATTCATAAATTCAATAACTAACTGATTAAAAATGATAGCTACTTGTAGATATGTTTGTTTCCTGTTTATTCTTCTTCTGCATTCATTCATTCTCAAACTCCTGCAAATTAGAAGAATGTATTCTAGAGAACACATGCATTGTATCACTTACAGCTTAACTGTGAAAAATTGGGCAGACACATCCGCCATCAGCATGGCTTCTAGTTGACACATGGGATGAGATAGTCAGCTCTAACCATAACCTCCTTAGTTGTTTCTTACAACATGCGTGGAAGGTAAGCAGTGTTGCTATTCATTGCTTACCTTACAGGCCCTGGCAGCACATGGGCATTTGTTTATTATTATGGGGATCTTCATAGCATAGTGGTTTCAGCTGCTTGCTTTTTGCTCAAGAGGTTGCTGGTTTGAATCCATCTCATAATATCTGGTTTATAAAAAAAAAAATTCCCCTCTGGGGATTGTCACTTTAATCTACATAGTTACATGGTATGTGTGGTACTTTCTACAAGCTGCGTGCTGCTTCCTAGAGAGGGACAGAGTACATATGAGGAGAACCGAGAACAATGAAGTCAATTGTCCAGCCTTTTGAGTCCTGTTTTTTTAAAATCTAGAGTTCTTCTTTTTAAGCATTCATTCTCAAACTCCCGCTGGATCTTTCTTGAAGAAGGACAATGATCCTACAAGATTTCCAGCAGGATGTAGTCCAAAGAATGGAAATGCATTGTCTTGCGACTTTAGTTGCACCAGTGGCCTGATATAACCATTTTTGGTAGTATCTAGTAAAAAGTGGCCATGGGTTCATTCCCCAGCTGAGGCGAAAATGTTTTCAGATCATAATAGCTCCCGGGTCGACCCAGCTTTAATTGGGTACAAGATTAAACCAGGAAGTAAAGACTGTGAGGGAGAGAGATGGCTACTGCCCTCAAATAGCAGAGTCACTGAAATGTGAGATCACTAACATCTCAAACCCCTACGGCATTAATAAATTTACAGGTCAACTTTATTTACATTCATCATCATCAAGTGCCGTCTCCGCAGCGAAAAGTTGGCTGTAACATACCAACATCCCATCTCTTGTTTTGTGATGCACTCTGCTATACTGTAACCTGTCCACCATCTTGTGATATTACTCTCCCACTTGTATCTCTACTATCTCTTGCTCACCTCCCTTCAACTTTTACTTTCAAGTAAGGTCTTCAACAAGGTGTCATGTATTTTAATGTGTCCAAAATATTTTGCTTGATCTTTATTTTCTTTAATAATTCTTTCTTCATATTAAATGTTGTTAGAATCTTTTTGTTTATTTTCTTCTCATTCAATGATGTTCTTCCTATTCTTCTATATATCCACACCTCAAAGGCATCAATTCTGTCTTCTAATTATTTCTTTATTGTCCATGTTTCTGAGCCATACATTAATATAGAATAGATGTAGTATTTTATAATTCTCATCTTCAGCTTGTTTGTAATGTGTTTAGATGTTAATATTTTCCTCATGTCATTGAAAGCACTCTTAGCCATTCTTATTATCCTTTTAACTTCTGATTCACATCTGCCATAATTTGTGATTATGTGTCCAAGATATGATAATGTTCTACTTATTGAGGTTTCTCTTCATGTATTTTTATGTTTAGAATATGTTCTTCTGTGACTTTGCTGTTGTGGTTTTTCCCTTTACATCCATGATAAATTACTATACACGTTGTTATATTGTTGCACATGCGTCAAGAAGTCAGAGGGCAACCATTATAGTTCCTTATCTATTATCTATCCCCAGGTGGAAGCTGGTTGATAGCATCAACACTTGCCGCTAAGTGTAGGGGTGGAAGCTGTAGTTTCTGTTCAAGGCCAGATGTGATGACTGAGTCACACGGAGTCCATATTTGTGAAGGGTGGTTGTGATTTTATTGATCAATCTCTTTCTCAGTCTTCCCTTCGCTCTGTATCCAGATGATCATTTGCTATAAGTTCTCGGTGGTATTTGGGAGAAGACAGGGTTGCTATGACGTAAGTTCTGAATAATTAATTATGTTATTGTTTTTAAATGTCATCAATTGTACAAAAAGCACCTGTTGTCGCGGAGTAATATATGGGTGTGTTTTGACCCACTTCAATCTTAGAACGAACAGATTATAGCAATGTAAATCAGTGCACAATGACCGTAATAGACACCCTGTATTTAACTTTATGAGGATGATACAATAAGTATTGTTAGCTGAAAGTTCATTTTGTTAAACTTTAGTTTGAATGGAAGCTCTGCTTAAAACATTGATAAACTTGAGTTATCAAACTTGATTTGACTTTTTTCAATGCCATGCTTATCTTCTCGTGCAAAGAAACTCATCTTCTCATGCGAAGAAGGACATCATCAACATTAAATTGTAAGTTAGTGAGATTCACTATTTATGAACAATTTGTTCTGAAAGATTCAATTCAAAATTTCTTATATTTTATCATGAGTTGGGTCTAAACAACGAAAAATTCACTGCACAAACAAGATGATCAAGAATTGTATTGTCAATCAAATACAAGGTGTCTATAAAGTCACTGCACAATCATTTACGTCGCTAGTGATACATCACATGAATTGTGAATATTTAGTCCATACCATGTGACATTTAGACACTACAAAAACAATTACTAGTATATCCTATTCAGTATGTATCCATCCTCCCAGCATTTTTTTACTGTGATGATTTTCTAGGCAATTTGAATACATTCTGAAGGTCGCTATTGCTTTCTGAATGATTCTGATGCACAAATTCCTGGGATTTGAACCAGGTACCTTGGCCGTCACAAACATGCTCTGTACCTCGCAATCACAGAGCCGGACAATGGTATCACAATAATTTTTCTTAAATCTTCTTTTAATGAATTTAAAAAAATTGTAAGCTTCCCACTTACGACAAAATTATGTGAAACTTTTCAATAAGATCAGCTAGGAGTTGCTGGACTTGACTAGATGTCTGCCCATCTGTTTCATATTCCTGCAAAAGATCGACTTTATCTCTGACACTAGGTGACTTCATCAACAGGTTATGACATCCTTCAATGCATTTGATCACGACCTGAAAAAATAACAAGCGAAAGAAAATGTAAACGTTTTCACTACTTGATAGCAAATGTTTTTGCCTCAGCTCAGTCTGATGTGGATATGTCTTGTTTCACAGTTCACTGAATCCAGGTAGTCTTGAAGAAGTATGTCTTCAACTGTTTGTATTTCTGGTATACACAGAAATTATTTTCTGTGGGCCACCCTAATCTGGTTTAGAAGGCCATGTAGTCTGCAGTAGCATCCATCCGGCGGTTACTAAATGTTCAAGTTTTGCTCTTCTCATCACATGCTCTATGACTTCATGAAGTGGAGATGGGACTTCAGCCAGCAGAGGTTGGAAACTAAGATTTATGGGAGCCATCCCCTAAACTTAACAGAACCCCAGTCCTGACTAAGTAAGCACAGGTGCCGAAGTCTTAGATACCAGGCTGTGAGGTGCACCAGCAATAATTTTATCATGCAACATAACTAGATAATATCTTCACATGCTCTATAAATCTTGACTGCCTGCTTCTTTTTTTTTCCATTTGTTATGAAACTACCATTTGATCACTCTTGTAGCAGGATATTGCTACTAGATTTCTAGCAGGATGTAGTTCAGAGAATGGAAATGCATTCTGTTGACGCAAAGTTTCCTATTTGCACAAATGTCCTGACACATCCACCTTCAACATTGCTTGCTCCTAATTTTTGCTATAATTTGTTGTTTTACTCCAGCATCTCTGAGGACTTCTACATTAGTTTTGACTGTACATGGAATTTTCATCTCTCAAAAACCAGAACTCAGTAGCGTCCAGCTCACTTTGATCTTTTTTGTTTTTTACCATCCATTGACAATGCCAAAGTTAAACAGAAAGTGAAACCTTTGCCCAGATAAGTGTTTGTGTGAAGAGTTGTGACTGCAGTTTGAATACTCCACACATTCTGGTTTGCCACTTCCCCATCATCACACGACTTGGGCGTTGATTATAAAGAATGACAATGAATGATGATTGATGAGTTATTTCTTTCTTCACAGAGTATTACTTTCTCCAGACTACATTCTGCGAATCTGCAGGAGTTTGAGAACGAACGCAGAAGATTTTTTATTTTGATTTTGATTTCATGCTAAAACTCCAACTGGAACAACTCTCTTATAGCAGGACAATAGTCCTACAAGATTTCCAGCAGGATGTAGTCCAGAGAATGGATAAGAGTTGTGTCAGTTGTTTGAGCCATTGACCAGATACATCTGATTTTGGCGTGGATGAGTTATGACTGATGCAAACTTTATTTTGGAATGCTGCAAAATGCAGATGACAAAAGGTTCTAATAGCAGCTGGCTCTTCTACATATTTTTATAAACTCCAGCTAGCTGTCAGGATATAATCTGAAGAATGTATTACATTGTGTCATATTTTTTAGCATTTGTTTTCAATCTCCTGCGAGATCGCTCTTGTAGTAGGACAGTGATCCCATTAGATTTTCAGCAGGATAAGGTCAAGAGAACAGATTGTATTGTCTCACTGTTTAATTTATGTCAATGACCCAACACATTTGACTTCAGTGGCCATTGAGTTATGATTTAGTTTAGTTGTGATATTTGCACCTCTGTGAATCAGCACAATTATCATTATCTCGACAGAGCTGAGCAGGACAGGACACAACAGACTAAACAGCCACTGAATTAGACAGATTGGTTCCATCACCTCCATGTCCATGTGGGAAGATAGCACAAACTACGCACCATATCCAGCAAGACTGCATTACACTAAACCAGTTGAGGTAAGAACACTGGCCCACAGTGAAAGACATCCACAGAAAGTTATAGGAGAGCTCTTAGGAGCTTACAGCAGCATTTATCAAGAAAACTGCACTTGCTGTGTAGACATGTTAAACTGTATGGGAGCCTTAGGAAGCTTTAAAATATAACAGCATTTATTTATAAAATAACGGACTTGCTATGTAGACAAACTGTGAACGAGAAGAAGAATATTCAGCAAATTTTTTTTGTCATTTTGACCTTACTCTGGACTAAAAGTCAACCCAATATTAAATTTCTTCCTTAGTTATTTCTTACTACCTACATGGTAGGTGTTGATATTTTTTGCTTCCTCTTCAGGCCTCCTGCAATATATACAGGTGAAAACAGCTACAAACTTACACAATATAAGTGCATCCACGACTGATGATTGTATTTCAGCATGCCACAGAAGTCTGCCGTTAGTTGCGACACATCTATGTAGGTATGCAGTTCTTGAACAGTCTTCATCAGGACAACCTGCTCCAAGAGATACATCAGATACAACTTTCATTTTCATTTTTACATCAGATAACAACAAACAATCATGATGAGAAACCATTAAACTATACTTAATCTTCTTTGCAGTTTTAATCTTGTCTATAGTCTTAATCTTCATTACAGTTTTAATCTTGTCTAGTCTTAATCTTCTTTACTGTTAATCTTGTCTATAGTCTTAATTTTCTTTGCAGATTTAATCTTGGTTATAGTCTTAATCTTGTTTGCAGTTGTAGCCTTCAGTATTTTTTGTGTTTGTACTCAAACTCCCACTGGGTCTCTCATAGAATTACAATTGATCTACCAGAAGATCAACAGAATGTAGTCCAGAGAACAGAAATGTGTTGTGGTGCAATTTTAGTTTATTTTTTTTCAAAATTGTGACAATGTTCCAACACATTTGTAAAAATTGTGAACATGGCGATATCTTATTAAAAGAATTTTTTAGACAATATCATGATCTTATAAAAACAATTTATTAGACACGACTGTGGTCTTATACAAGAACTGTTTTGGACACATCTGTGGTCTTATACACAATATTTTTTACTAGGCTGTGGTCTCACAAAGGTTGAGATGCACTGGTCTACAGTTAGTCAAGAGATCATCATTAATGCACACAGGACACACCCATAGATACTCAAATCTCCCTGAGTATATCCACGATGTATGACAGTTTCAGTTCATCTCTGTTCACATTTCAAGCCTAGCACCTTTATTCTGGACATGGAAAAACTTGAGGAAAGCCGCCGGGGTCATCAGGCTCGATAGATTACAAAATGAAGATATCAGGGAAAGAATAGGTATAATACTGTGTCATCTGTGACATACTGTGACGTCTTACATAGAAAGACAGCAGCTCAAGTGGTTTGGCCACATTAGGAGAATGCATCACGACAAGTTGCCCGTACAGGCATATAACCAAATGAGATCAGGGTACAAAGCCAGAGGATAACCACGGAAAAGACGGATAGAAAACGTCAGGGACATCCTGAACAGACACAGCCGAGGCCACACATCTGGCTTTAGAATGCAAGCTCGAGCTCCAATCACCCCCACGCTTAACAGCAAGAGTTGATAACAAACCACCTGGGGAAAGACAATAGACAATGGAAAAGGAATCATCATCCTCATTAATTTCATCTGTCCTAGCAGTTTCTCTTTAACAGTTGAAGAAAAATGTTTAGAGTTCAATATGTCGGCACGGTCTATTGCCCTGCTACTTGATACAGTGGCAGAATCTGTCATCGATCCATTCTCTCACTGCCTTGAACACTCGATTGACTAGGCACAGAAGTGAATGTGACACCACCATCTTCTACTTCTCCCATACCATCAAGCCACTCTCCATGAATATAGCCCACTTGTATTTTTCTTATCATGCTCATTGAGTCACTTAGAAATGTGTATGAGTTGCACTCTATGTATGTCCATCAAGTTCAAGCCCATCAAGTTCAGGCCATTATCAAGTTCAAGTCCATCAAGTTTGAGCCCATGATGCTAAGCCCATCAAGCTCAGCCCATCGAGTTCAAGCCCCTGGTCACTGCTCTACATAGGCCTACAAGATATGATTCAATTATTAATATTATGTTTTATTAGCGACAAATGTTTTCACTAAATTACCTTGAACAGTGGAATACGTGGGTGTTTCTTGCTTGGTTTTACACCCAGAAGTTTCTTTAGGATACGAGACCTGGTTTTATTTCGAGGTTTTAGGAAGTAAACGGTACTGATAGTGCCCCTTTGCTGATGCTGGTCACGTGACATGAAAAAGAGAGTATCGTATAAATTAAGGAAGGAGAATTTTATTTTAATTCTTTGCTGAATATTTCAAGAATATCAAGACAATGGCAAAACTTTCATATGGACCTTCTGTCCAGGTCATGCAGGAGTCAAAGACAATGAAAGAACTGATGTGTCGGCAGGTTAAAGCTATAGTGGATGGCGCAGTGTGAAGAAATAACAGCTCAGTTAATTAAGTGCAGTTATGAATATATGCAGTTAGTCTCAAGAATTTTTAAAAATTGTCCTCTGGCTTCCTACTTAAATTTACTTATGAATATGCCTATACTTCAAAGTCAAGGAAGAAGTTGCTGAAAGAGACAGTATAGGCCAACACTTTTTCTTCTTCTATGTTTATTCTCAAATTTCTGCAGATTACTGCAATATTCATGCTGAAATAACATATGCTGGGTCGAAATGCACAAATAGCAAAGCTCTGCTGTTAAACTAGCAGCACAGCAGATGTCATGCTCTCCAAGTCAAAACACATGAAAACTAATGCAGATTTAATAACTCAAAAGATGTAGAGAATTTACTTCATTGTAGTCAGGTTACTCCATATGTACTCTGTCCCTCTCAATAAAGCAAGCACACTGATTGCAGAGAGTGGTAATTTTAAGCGATAATTCTCAGGAACTAAAAACATCCACTTTATAAACATGACATGAGCAGCATTGAATCCTTGACTTCCTGAGCACAAAACAAATGGCTTAACCGATACACCAGGGAGATCACACAAGCCTATTATTTTAGAGTGTTTGAGAAAAAGAGCCACTATGTAGTACAAGGAACGGAATGCACTGTATTATGGTTTACTGCTTGACTGCAATATCTGTGCCTTTCACATCTGACTGGATACATCTGACTCCAGCATAGCTTCTGGGTCTCTTTACTTCTCCATGGGATGTGACAGTCAATCTAACACACCCTTTAATCTCTTTAATTACATCTTATGACATGCATGGCAGGTAACAGTTTTACTATTCTTCTCTTCCCTTCCAGATCCCAGAAGCACATGGCAATATACATGTTAAAAAGTGACTAGGGATGAAAGTGTGTCTTCTTAAGGAAATACCACCGAATCCGGATTTTAGGCCATTGACGCAAATAAAACGGTGACAAATCGCATTTCCATTCTTTTGGCTCCATCCTGCAAGAAATCTAGTAGGATCAATGTCCTGCTACGAGAAAGATCCAGTGGGAGTTTGAGAATGAATATAATTGCTGAAGAAGAAGTAGGAAAGAACCTACATCCAACAATTGACCAGGACACTGAGCTTATATACCCTTCAATAGCTAATAGACTGGAGAGCTGAGAATGTATTGGAATTACCTCAGTGGTTGACCAGAAACCGCCTGACTAGTGTCATCTACCGCACTTGCTCAGTAGCGATGACGCCACCCTCAACCTTCCCAGAACATGACACCTGGTATGCTACTTCCTGCTTCCTGGTGGCTGAGTGAAACACGGGCCCTGATACCCTACTTCCTGGTGGCTGAGTGAACCATGGGAGTAATGTTTATTTCAAACCATGAATAACGAGTGGATTTGAAAGAAACCAGGTTTGCTGGATAGTGGGTGAATGACTTAACATTATAGTTTTGGATTCAATGACTGAGCCATAAATAAGATGGATAAGAACTCCAATCCAAGCTTGGATAAGTGTGTTCAGTGACTAAGCCCGTAGATAAGATGGATAAGAACTACAATCCAAGCTTGAAAAAGTGTGGACCTTTTGAAATGGTTAAGAATTCCAATACAAGCTTGGAGAAATGTTTTATATTGAAGGAAGGGATACAAATGGACTTGTTTAGATGAAGGAGGCCTAGCTTTTATTTTATTTTTGTCTCTTCAACTACATATCTGGTTCTATGTCATTGAAAATCTGAAATGTTGTAGGAGCAATAAAAATGTGCTTGAGGTGACAAGGCGATAAAGATGTGTTTGAAGTGACAAAAGGCGACAAAGGCTTACGGATGGCTACCCCACCCCGTAGACAGTAGAACGCATTATACACTAACAAGTGCTTGGCTGAAAGGTCCAGGTAGAGCAGCAAAGATGTAAACCACAACAGTTATACTTTGCTAACATGTAAATATAAGTAACCATATACATACCTGGTTTCTTACAAGTAAATATAATACGGATATTATGTTATATGTTTGTTGTTACTGAGGATATTTCAATACCTGTACGGGATGTTTGTTGTTGTAGTAATAGTCCTTGTCTCGATCGGTCCGTTCTGGTGACTTTGTGTGTACGGTTTGAAAGACTTGATGAAATCGCATCTTTTTTTGGAGATGCGGTTTGTTCAATTCCCGTTAGTCTCAAGAATTTTTACTTTGCTAACCAACAGGCAAGTGAAAACACAGCAGAGGAAACAAAATGCTGCTGCACATATTCAATTTACTTGTATAGACAGACTCTAAATCTAAACAAAAACCACTAATGGGAATGGAATTTAAAAAAAAAAAAAAACCTCAGAGATCATGATCGCTGTGCTATATGAACCGTATCCTCCATTTTGTTATGGTATCAGCTCTGATTTAACCATATTGGACAAATGGAAATGATTGAAATAAGCATACCTTAAGTAAGAGGTACATTTTTTGAATGAATGAAGAATAAATATTTATTCCATGATAAATGCATACACTCTTACTTCTACTAATTCCAGACTTTCTGTTAACTGCTT
Organism: Meghimatium bilineatum; assembly: GCA_034231615.1. NCBI lineage: Eukaryota > Metazoa > Mollusca > Gastropoda > Stylommatophora > Philomycidae > Meghimatium > Meghimatium bilineatum. The sequence goes on along the minus strand of CM067318.1, from coordinate 43,564,780 downwards.
GATCGATAGAGTCGAAGCATGGCGCAGATCAGCAAGACACACCAATGCCAATATCTGAGAAGTGGATGATGTGTCATCTTTCTGAGATTTCAGATATTTTGAAATTGCAGTGAGGTGCAAAAATAGTGATGATAATTTTCCTGTATTCCATTGTGACAATTCCTCTAATTTATTTGTTGATATACTCAAAATCAAGTTCCTATTCACACTACGGCCACCTGAAAAACAAAACAAGAACTAAATTATTACTAATAGATACAATACATGTTTCACAGGGTTCAATTCCCATTAGTCTCAAGAATTTTTATATGGTATGCATGGCTTTTGTGATAGTGCCATTATTCTTACTGTTTTGTGTTTTCTTGAAAAAAGATCTTAAAGTTGAAATATTGAAACTGTCTTGTATACTGTTATTTGTAATCTATTATGCCCATATCCTATAATCTGTTAGTCTGTGCGTTCTTTGTGAAGCTAGTCGAGCTTGTGTTTAACGTAAGTACTATTGTTATACAGTTTCACAGCAGTCTCGCTTATTATTGATTTTCTATATTGCAACTTTATTAACTTTTTAGTAATGATAACATTGACTTATTGTATCGTTAGTGTTGTAACTTCCCAATGTGGCACTCTCCACTTTGTCAGATATCCCCTGACACTTTGGTTATTATATAGAATAGCCAGAGACAGTAGAGATGTCTTCATGTGTAGCTTTCATTCAGAACTGTCAGACGGTAGGGCTACCTTCGCATGTCACTTCCATTCAGAATTAAGATGGTAGAGCTGTCTTCGCATGTCACTTTCCTTCCAGAACAAGGATTGTCTCACTATGCTTTTAAATAGTTTTTAATACTAATGTCAAATCGTTATACTATTAAATAGTCTTTAATACTAGTGTCAAATCGTTATACTATTAAATAGTCTTTAATACTAGTATCAAAGTCTGTATAAAAGAGAAAGGGGTATTTAAGGGGTTCAACTACACCCAGGAAAATAGGTCCTTAACACTGAGAAACAAGTAGAAAAGATTGTAATTCCACCCCCCCCCCAAAAAAAAAAAGTTATTAAAATAAAATACCCCACAAAAATGAGGTTGGCATTAATGTCATGCCCTGTCTTTTTTGTGTTTATTTAGTGCTTATTCTAATCTTTGGGTCTGTCCGCTGGAGTAAAACTTTGCAAGATATCTTCAGACACTATATTTGTAAGAGGCTGAACAAATAATCTCAGAAGAACAGAATGTGTGACTGCAGTGCAAGAGGATCACTTTTGACTATTTGTAAACTGTAGTAACCATGCAATCCACAAAGGAAAAATAATGGTAAATTTAAGAAACATGACAATACTACCAATTGACCATGTGTTTCCAGAACCTGAGAGAGAAGCAAAGAATAGCAACACTGTTTGTCTTCCATGCATGCTGTAAGAGAAGACTACGGAGGTTATGGGGTGAAGTTGGTTATCCCATCCCATATAAGGTCAAAGTGACCCACAGTCATGCTGAAGTCAGATGTGTCAGGCTAAAAGTAGCAGATATTGCAGCAATGCTGTAAACCATGATACAACATATTCTCTGGACTACATCCTGCTAATCTGCAGGAGTTTGAGAACGAACAAAAAGTACTACCAATCAAAATACAGAATACAAAATTGGTGGAAATAATCAACTAAAGTCTGGGGGCATTTACAATATTTTCTAATGGGACTATTAATGGTTCTTATGTGTAGTATATCAGTGATTCTAAATCAGTGGTTCTCAGAACATTTCCTGTGATAGGCCCCGAAATAAAATGTGCATAAATTATATAGGTACGCCTGCATCCCCTTTCGTCTCGATTATTTAGGCTAGTGCCCCTACATATTCATATATTTTTGTAATCTCTTATTCTCTATAATTACACACAGTAAAATAAAAAATTTTAAAAAGTGAAGACACAAATTAAGAAAAAATATTTTAAGTAATAATAGGCCTATAGGTAATTGAGTTTTTAAAACAGTCACAGAATATGCAGTCACTTATTTTAATTTCACTGTAATGAAATAGATTGTGGCTGCTCTGAAAAAAAGTAGGCCCTATAGGCCTAGAAGGGACAGTGTTTCAGCTGTTGCATGAATCTTATCAATTCAGAAGTGCACAACAGTCTTCTTTCCAGTACTTACTGAGTAGCTAGTAGTTTAAACCTTTTTTTGTGTCTATTGATTGGTTCGGTATTTCCAAAAACTTCATCACCTCTTAAACCTCTAGTGCCCACCTGAAGTATCTAACTGTCACTTGGGGACCAAATAACCCAGTTTGAGAACCATGCTGCATCTTATTTTTCCTGTAACAGTATGAATAGAATGGGTGCTTGTGGCCTTTTTTCAAAAATAAATGTCCCTTTATGCAATAATTGTACCCAAAATAATGACAATCAATATTAAGTAATACTGCTATGAAAACGGAACAACAATAGTAGGCCCCTACATGTTTCACTTAAACACAACAGATGGACTATCACTAAGACTAAGGGGTTATGAGGTGTAAACACGAAAATATACAAATTACAATACACAAGTCATTTTCAACATTTCAAACTTTTAGGTCTTTCTCAAGAATATATAGGCCTACAACACAGATTAGCACAGGCTAAATCAACATTTCAAAAAATGAGAAACATTCTATGCAATGGAGTAATATCAATGCATAGGGCCTAAGCGAGTTTGAATGTTATGATGTTATAATCAATGTTATAGCCAAACCTTCTTTATGGAAGTGAAGCATGGACAGTAAACAAAAGTGCCCAAATTAAGCTGGAGATAACTGAGATGTGGTTTTTTTTTTAAGAAGAATGATGAAAATTCTATGGACAGCCAAGAAAACTAATGTAGAAATATTGAGAGATGTTGGAGTAGAACGAAAAATTATAGCGAAAATTTGAAGCAGACAATCAAGATTGTTTGGGCGTGTGATGAGGAAAGTAAAACTTAAATATTGAGGCACGGGAAGAAAACGGGAGAAATTTCTAGATGGGTTGTCACTGCGGCACAAAAAGAGGTCGCCATCTGAACCTATTAACAATACAAGAGACAGAGAGTTGTGGAGAAGAATGATCGCCTACGCCACTCGGTATGGCATTTATTTGATTGACTGAATGGATTACGCTTACTACAAGCAAAAGCAGGATCAGAAAGTGCAAAGTTGTCATCGAATGGACGAACAAAAACATACAAATACATACGCAATGTTCATAACCCTGGTTGGTGTTACATTACATGCCAGATCTTTCAATTTTTAAAATAAATATTCTTAACCTTCCTTTTAAGTCATATCTACATTCTTGTGTCATCTAGTTATCAGACATTCTCAATATATAATACTTGCCGGTACTTGCTTCGAAGATGAAAGTCTGTTTTCCGTATTGTGTATACTGTATTCGGCAGTCTACACAGTTAAAAACATGGGTGTTGTTTTTGTTGTGCGTCCATCACATGATGATGATGACCATTTGTTACATCCATTTTAGAAATTCAGTTAGCGTTACGTCCTTGATTATGAGTTCATAGATAGTTAATAAACCATATTATGATCGCAAATGTCATTGAACAGTTTGGACATGTGTGACCACAATAGATGGTTTCTGTTTCCATCTACTCCTTGCTGTTGAGCGGCTATATTTCTCCTCTTTTCACAAGATGATGCGACTTCTTTTTACTGTAGAGCGCCATGTAGCTCTATTTTGTGCAAGTTCTTTCCATGTATCTTGATCTATTTCGAAAACTTTCAGTGGGGTCTTTTACAAATTCCTGTAGCACTACTTTTGGCCACCGTGAGATCATATGCTATTCTTCAACTCACAATAGCGAAATAACCAGGCGATTATCTGGCATACGTACTAGATTACCTGTCCATCGAATCTCTGTCTGCATCAGAATAGTGTGGGATACAATATCTGTCAAAGACAGCCTCAGAGTTTGCATTTAGGGCACAGTCATCAGCAAAAAAGAGATCCCTGATGATTTGTTATTTGACTCTGGTTTTTGCTTGAAGCCGCCGAAAGTTGAACAATTTTCTATCAGTGCGATATATGATGTCTACTTCCAAGTCCAGTTCTCTGAAAACATCATCCAACATAGCAGAGAACATAATGCTGAGCAGGGTAGGTGCTGATACACATCCCTATTTAAATCCATTTGAGACAGGAAAAGTTGCAGATAACTCTCAATCATCTTGAACTCTAGCTTGTATTCCATCATGCAATTGCTGCACCATTGTTGTAAATTTCTGTGTGCAACCATATTTTTTCCATAATCTTCCACAGCCCCTCTCTACTTACTGTGGCAAATGCTTTTGTTAAGTCTATGAATGTCAATGTCAGTGTCACAGTGGTGTTCTTGATTTTGTTTCAAAAGTTGACTTTCAGAAAAGACTATCTCAGCTGTTCCGCGTTATTTTTTTGAAACAACAATTTCTTTGGGGTAATAATCCTTTGGGAAAAATATACTGTGTAATAAGACATTGTAAGATGAGATGAGAAAGAGAGTTCTGCAGTGCTATATAACCCCAATACTAACATATGGGTGCGAGTCTTGGACAATAAACAACCTGGAAAGTGGGAGATTGGAGGCAACAGAGATGTGGTTCTACAGAAGAATGCTGAGAATACCATGGACTGCCAGAAAAACTAATGTAGAGGTGTTAAAAGAGTTAAATGCGAAACGGACCTTAATCAACAATATAAGAAACAGGCAATCTTCTTATTTGGCCACTTCATGAGACAGGCAGGTTTAGAGAACATAATGACAACAGGCAAAATTGAAGGCACCAGAGACAGAGGGCGATAACGTGAGAAAATATTAGACAGTTTGACAACCTGGCACGGCAAGGAAACAACAACGACTTTGATACATAATACTGTGGACAGAGAGCTGTGGAGAGCCATGACCGCCTACGCCACCCGGCATGGCACCTGATGATGATGATGAAGATGAATAATCCTTCATTAAGATGAGATTAGGATATAAGACGGTTCAAATTGATTCTGACAAATATCTTCCCTGCAAAAGTGCAATGGACAGTAGAGAACAGAAATGCCTCTGTGATTATTACTATAGTTACATAATTGGCGGTTTGCGTTTATGCAGATGTTAAGATATCCAACGTGTATATTATCAAGTTCCTATGTCAAGACATCCAATATGTATATTCTCAAATTACTATGAATAGATATTCTTGCAGACCAACAAGAACATCTCATGGCGGTGGGTGAAGCGTCTCAAACTTGTGTGGTTTGGCCACCTCATGAGGCCCGATTCCCTTTCCAAAACAATCTTGAAAGGAACAGTTGGGGGGGGGGGGAAGAGGTCAAAGGAAAGTATGGATTGATAACATTAAAGACTGGACTAGGTTAAGATTCTCCACACTCAAACAAAGAAGTAATAATAGAGAGGCATGGCGAAATGTTTGTGTTGATGTTTCCAGAGTGGCACTCCTAAACCTTGAAGGGTTATGGTTTTGATGCTAATGATGATGAATAAGGCTAATCTATTAATTCTGATTGAAGAACGAGGAAGAACTGGTCGATCGAGACATAAGACAAGAACAGACAACAACATCACACATAGACACCATGGACATTCATATTGTACACGTATATACATTTCTCACGAACCACAAACATTTAAGACAAGTATATACTACTAGGAATTCTTACTGCAAAGACCATTATACTTTCTTTTCAACATAAATAGCACAAGCAAAACAAGGTTACTTCAGATGTAACATGAGTAAATAAATAATATAATTATATCAAGCGTCGAGAAGTTGTTGAAAAAAATTTCAAGGTAACAGACGGGATTTGAGCCAGGTCCATTCAGCCGACATTCACCTAGCACATTGAATCCGCATTTCTAATTACAAATATGATTCCACTCAAACACTTGCTGGATTGTCAATCATGCATCACCACAATGTGCCTCTATTTCTCTATGAATTTCGAAATGTTTCACACATTCACTGATTAAAGAAACAATACGGATAGTAGAAAGTTGTTCATATTTTGCGCATGTCAATAGTTGGCGATCATCCTTAAACATTGCTATTATGACGTCATGTCTTTTGTCTACACCATGGGTTCTCAAACTTGTAATGGTAAAGCACATGTCCATACGAGCATATGAACGCAACAAGATGCTCAAGAGACATTTTAACCTGGTGCTCGCGAGCATCTTGTTGCGTTCATATGCTCGCGAGCACCAGGTTAAAATGCCTGGTCTACACAAAAATAGTCCGCGTACAACATTCTTGATACAATGGATAATATTGACAGGTTACAAGACAGTATCATGGTTATTCGCATTCCTATCATACAATTACGGTTTTCATTTGAAGCACACTGGCACATACGAGGTGTTGAATCGCTAGCAGTTATTTGCGTTGGTTGTGCTCACATGTGCGACATTCACAAGCACTGTCTTTGCGTGTCATTCTTCTTAATCATGGAAACGACAGAAAAACAACGGCGAAGTAGTCCTTCATGAAGTAGTCAAACCTTTGCTTTGTGTTGAAGACGTCGGGGGATTGAAATTGTACCGTTAGATCTGGTTCACATGCACATTTTTCTATGGTCCCTTGTGAGTATCTCGTTAGTTTGAGAGTAATGTATTTGGTTAACATTCCCTACAAGCTATTTCCGCCCTGTTTAGATGCGTATTGTACATATGTGAAAACTCGAGTACAGTTAAGTCAATTATCTCAGCCTTTTGATCCCCTTTTGAGGATGATGAAATAATCCCTATAGCTGTGAGCTGGTCGCTCTTAACAACGATTCATACAAAAGCATAGGTATTCAATTGTCGGGTATTCAGTTGTAGGGTATTAAGTTGTGGGGTATTAAGTTGTGGGGTATTAAGTTGTGGGGTATTCAATTGTAGGGTATTCAAATGTAGGGTATTCAGTTGTAGGGTATTCAATTGTAGGGTATTCAATTGTAGGGTATTCAATTGTATGGTATTCAATTGTAGGGTATTAAGTTGTAGGGTATTCAATTGTAGGGTATCCAATTGTAGGGTACTTAGTTTTAGGGTATTCAGCTGTAAGGGTATTCAACTGTAGGGTATTATGTTGTAGGGTATTCAATTGTAGAGTATTCAATTGAACGAACGAGGAGGCACTCAAACGCATAAGGATTGTTGTCTCAGAGGCATGGTTGTAGTAAGGTGATTTATAGATGTATGTTAAATCCCCGAGGAAGGCATTCCAGTGTGACAGTATCACAGGATGATTATGTCCTGCCATAAGTTCAACATATACGCCTGTGTCAACTAGTTAATTATTCTTCTATCAGATCAGTTAACCCATCTGCAGTGATGGCACACCTAGCATTCCTCGCTATCTATGAGTCTGTCACAAAAGGACATATGAGCAATGTCCACTGGCCTGCATATCTCCGTCATTCATTTGACGGAATAAAAAAAAAGTGATCAATCGAAGCAAGACATAGTGGCAATGATTTTTTTCAACAGGTGATGGGCTGTCAGCCAATCCCTAACTTTCCTTTGTCGTTTTCTACTATATGCCTGAAAAAAACACATTGGGTCTTATTCCTATGGACCCTGAATTATAATTCCAGGCCCAAGTTGCCACACGGGCGCACCTTTTGAGGAAGACACCATTACAGAATTCATAAGGAAGACAACATTGTGTAAATCAAAAGGAAGACAACAGTATGTAATTCAAAAAGCGGACACCATCGTGTACTGTAATTTAAAAGGAGGGCAATATTACGTAATTCAAAAGGCGGACACCATCGTGCACTGTAATTTAAAAGAGGGCAATATTACGTAATTCAAAAGGCGGACACCATCGTGTACTGTAATTTAAAAGGAGGGCAATATTACGTAATTCAAAAGGCGGACACCTTCGTGTACTATAATTTAAAAGAAAATATTATTTAAGTGAGAAGAAAGTAAGAATTATGTAAGTTAAAAGAACGTCTGTATTATTAAGCCTTAGGCATAAATACTATATATGAAGTACTAAGGTTACAATTAAAGCCTCACTAATGTAAAAAAAAAAGGCAATAAACAAAAGAAAATAGAATATTTTTTTTCCACGTTTGGTCAATTGGGACCTTTTTCAAGTAACACATGAACGTTTAAACAAGAAAAATCAAAATATAAATGTCATTGTGGTTAATTATATTTATGTAAGTCAAAATAAAGTATGTATATATATATATAGTCAAAAGGATAGTTAATCCTGTGTATAATTCAGCTATACTTTAGGAGGTCCTGGTAACTGGGTTACATTGATCTCCGCTATTTTAAATGGTAAAAAGCTGTGATATAGCTAATTTGGACTAATTGCTCACGGTTGAAAGCAGTGTACCTCGCCATAAGAGGTATATTTTACTAAACAACAAGAAAAGTCAAAGGAAGACAGCATTATGTAATGCAAACTACCTGCCAAAGTTACACCAATGCAAACTACCTGTCAGAGTTACAATTAATGCAAACTACCTGTCAGAGTTACACTAATGCAAACTACCTGTCAGAGTTACACTAATGCAAACTACCTGTCAGAGTTACACTAATGCAAACTACCTGTCAGAGTTACACTAATGCAAACTACCTGTCAGAGTTACAATTCCACTTTCCAATGCTTGTATTTTGTCACTGTCATCAATCATATCCTGTAAGTTATAGAAAAGAAATATTGCATAAGAATTCATATAGTTAATAATTCTCTTGTACTTTTTTTTCGTGTGTAAAAGACCTAAATTCTATGCCAACTTTGATGATGAAGTGTATACAAGGATTGCCAATGCAAGCTGCGCTTTCGCCAGGTTGTAAGCAAATGTGTGGCATAGAATGACATTAACCTACAGACTAAGCTGAAAGTTTACAGAGCAATGGTACTTCCGGTACTGTTACACGCTGGTGAAACATGGGCTGTGTATAAACGGCATGTGAGGAAACTCAATCACTTTCATACAATTTGTCTCAAAAACGTTATGAACATCATATGGCAAAACAAGATTCCGGATACCACTGTCTATGATAGATCTGGGATCCCAAGCATTGACAATATTCTGATGCAGACACATATTCGCTGGGCAGGTCATTTGGTGCATATTCCCAATCATCGCCTGCCAAAAATACTTCTCTATAGTGAGTTGTAGAAAGGCATAGCCTACAATCTGAAGGTTTCCAAAATAAGCGATACATGGACTCGTTAAAGATCTCACTGAAAGCCTTTGAAATAGATCAAGATATATGGGAAGAACTTGCACACAATAGATCTACATGGTGGTTTACAATAAAGAAAAGTGCATCATCTTGTGACAATATGAGAAATGCAGCAACTCAATAGCGGATAGTAGCTGGAAAATTACGGGTAGACCAAATACCGTCTACATTGTTCATAGCAATGCACAACTGCCCAAAAACATTTGCGGTCCGAACAGTGCTTATTAGCCATTTACGAACTCATAATCAAGGACATAATGTTAACTGAACATTAAAAGTGAATATAACAACGGTCATCACTTGTGATGGACGAACAACAATTATCTTCTTCCTCAGCGTTTCTTCTTCTTCTTCTTTCGTTCACTTGAAACATGTCTATATCTGCAATTCTGTCTCCTTAATAAAACTCACTGTCTTTTGTAGTTCATACAGTGTCCCATAGAGCTTTGATTCCAGTGTTGTTTCCTCTGGCCAATATGTCTGCCTCACCGTTTCATGCTCAGAACACTCTAAAAGTATATGTTTGGCACTCTGTACTGCCTGTCCACATGTACACATGGCCGTGTTGCCAATCTTGAACTTTGTATACATGTGACTGCGGAGTCGGTTGTGTCCTGTTCTGAGACGTAGAATTATACTTGTTCTGATCTATTCATAATGTGATAGTCATCTTGTGTTGGTGTTTGTGGCTTTCTTATTGACTTGATCATCTGTTTTTCTGATAGTAGGTGATTGGTATATCTGGTTGGTCTTCGGCAGCACCTTCCTTAGCCAGTTGGTCTGCTTTTTCATTTCCTGGTATTCCACAGTGAGAGGGTATCCACTGCATGGTTACCATATACTGGTAAGACAATTCGCTAAGTAGTTTTTTCAAGTCTGTTAGTTTTCCAGGCTGGAGAGCTAGAAGCACTGACCTTGCATCTGTCAGGAATACCACAGGCTGTAGGTCAGAGTTGGAGTTCAGCAGTTTTTTAGCTGCCACAATAATTGCCTGGATTTCTGCCTCATAATTATTGCAGAATTTTCCTGTCGGTGTTCTGATTGTATCTCTAGGCTTGTGTGGATATTCTATATATACACCTGCACCTCCATTCCTCACAGCATTCTGTGCTGACCCATCTGTGTATACTCTGACCCATATATCTTGTGGATATTCCTCATCCAGGAAACTGAGGGTGACTGTCCTCCGCTGCACACTGTTCAGTTCGTCCTCGCTTAGTATTCCTTTCACATGGGTCTGAATGTATATTGGCATTCCATGCCTTTCACTCCATGGGGTTTGTTCTGGTACAGACCTTAAGGGGCTGTCAACTTCAGGTAGGTCTATAAGTTGTCTACGGAGTCGTTTAGCTTGATGGATAAAGCTGCTTCTTTTCAGTCGTCCCATTGCTAGATTTTGGAATCTGTCCTTCATTGGATGACTTGGCATACACTGAAACTTTTCTGCTTGAATTAGTACTTTTTCCTCAACGTTAAATTGCATGTTCATACAATAACTAATTATCTTGTTCATCATCTTCAGGTTACATGTTCATACAGTTGCTAATTATTGTGTTTAACATCGCCATGTTGTACGTTCATACAGTTGCTAATTATTGTGTTTAACATCGCCATGTTGTACGTTCATACAGTTGCTAATTATTGTGTTTAACATCGCCATGTTGTACGTTCATACAGTTGCTAATTATTGTGTTTAACATCGCCATGTTGTACGTTCATACAGTTGCTAATTATTGTGTTTAACATCGCCATGTTGTACGTTCATACAGTTGCTAATTATTGTGTTTAACATCGCCATGTTGTACGTTCATACAGTTGCTAATTATTGTGTTTAACATCGCCATGTTGTACGTTCATACAGTTGCTAATTATTGTGTTTAACATCGCCATGTTGTACGTTCATACAGTTGCTAATTATTGTGTTTAACATCGCCATGTTGTACGTTCATACAGTTGCTAATTATTGTGTTTAACATCGCCATGTTGTACGTTCATACAGTTGCTAATTATTGTGTTTAACATCGTCAGGTTGAATGGTCATATAATTACTAATTATTGTGTTTAACATCGTCAGGTTGAATGGTCATATAATTACTAATTATTGTGTTTAACATCGTCAGGTTGAATGGTCATATAATTACTAATTATTGTGTTTAACATCGTCAGGTTGAATGGTCATATAATTACTAATTATTGTGTTTAACATCGTCAGGTTGAATGGTCATATAATTACTAATTATTGTGTTTAACATCGTCAGGTTGAATGGTCATATAATTACTAATTATCGTGTTCATCATCGCCATATGTCCTCTTTTCCCGGTTACATCCTCTTACATTTGGTTGCGATTGAATGTTTTTAATATGGTCTATGCAAAAAGGTCCTTGTTTTTACTTTTCTTAATACTTTTCTTCAAAATGTCTTTAACTCTTTGTCTCCGTACGGTTTTCCTGCTATGCCGAACACGATAGTAAATTCATATTAAAATGTAGATTTGAGCCGCTTTTCGGCATAGTAGATATTAGCGGCTCAGTGGACATACAGAGTTAATAATATTGAAATATTATAACCAAGGATATAAAAATGTCCAGCGAAAATGATTCAACATAATTTCCTGCAATATTTACGATGTTTTAGCTTTGTGTTGTTCGTTATATTTTATAATTTAAAGATATCTCATATTTTAATTAAATGACTCGGACCTCCAACATAAGGCTGTGTCACTGCTTTAGATCACTCCGATTATTTCATGATTTTTATTGGTTGCTTATTTATATTCGTTTCGCCAGCCAATGAAATGCACAGAAATAAGCGGATTGGTCGTATGCAGTGAGGTACAGTGGTTTAGTACTAAGGTGTGTAATATCATATTTGGGGATCTCCCTAGCGTGGTGGTTAAGCTGTTCGCCTTGTGTTCAAGAGGTCATTGATTCGAATCCAGCTCATGTCGTTTTGTGTACAAGGTGGATTTTTTCGGAGATCCCTGTGGATTATCGCTTGAAGCTACGGAGTTACGTGCTATGAGTGGTACTCTCGGCAGGCGGTGTGCCGCTTTGTTGAGTGACAGAGTACATATGGGAATCCAAGTATAGTGAAGTCAATCCTCTACGTCTTTTTAAACCCTTTTGAATAGCATATGTCCATTGTGATCCTTGATAGGGTACCTAATTGGAGTGATTTTTCTCCAGAAAAGAGGAGGAATGCTGCTGCTAAACAGCGGCGAGTAGCTAGAAAGTCACGGATAGACCCCAACCCGCCTACAGTGGTCATTCCATGCCTAAACTGCTTAAGAGCATTTACAGCTCGAATAGGGTTCATTAGCCATGTACTAACTATTATGCATGGTCATAATTGTAACTGAATTTTCAAAAGTGGATGTAAAAAATAGTTATCATCACTTGTGATGGAGGAACACACAATTGGAGTGATGCAAAATCCACTCTCCAATGTTTGATTACGATGTGAGTTACAATTGATTATGATAAGTGTTTTTGATCAAATTTGTAAATTTTAGAAATATTCGTGGAAAAATATAAGAATGATATCAATTTATCATCATTGTCACATCAAAAACTAACACAATGTTTTGAAAGCTCTAAAATTATGGACTTGGTTCAGAATTGCTAAACGTTGCTGAATTCTCTCTTTTTTTCTATCTCTCCATATAATGGAAAGTTGGAGCGTCTTTTCCCCTTGATGTTGCTAGCTCCATTGATATGGAGAGACATTAAGTTATTGTATATGTCATAGGTCTTTTGTTTGTATAAAAGAACTTCAGAGACATGTCTTATCAACATGTTCATACCCGCCTATCGAGGAAACTCCGTGAAGTGGAAATGGGGTTTAGCCCAGCCAACAGAGACTGGAAACTAAGATTGATCGGGCCATCCCCTACATCGAGCAGGACCACAATCCTACCTAAATAAACACAGATACTGAAGTCGCAGATACCAGGCCGAGAGGCTTACCAAAAACCATGGTATCACGCAACACGACTAGATAATCACAGAAATCTGTATTGCAGCACCTGACATCTTTAAAATACAGCAAAATGTATCCAGAAAATCGTATGTGCTGTATAGACATGTTAAGTTGCTAGTTAGTTAGTCGTCGGATCATCATCACTACAAACTGGACACGTCCATAGTTGATCCGATATGTTCTTGAGTGTATCCACCATTACACTTCTGCTGACAGTACACTTCTTAAACTGGTTGACCATCATTCTTCTGCGCCCTCCAAAATGTTCACTTCTAGCAACACCGCATTTCAAACCATGATCTTTAATGCTGGCCATTGAAAAGGAATCATCATCCACACTAGTCTCACTATCGCGTGCTATATCTATAAGGAGTTCAAAACGTCAGCTCGATCCATTGCCCCATCGCCCTGTGCCACAATCGTGCATGACGCAAGTTGATCCGCTTTTTCATTGCCTCGAACACCCACATGTCCCGGCACGAAAATAAATGTAACCACTTTCAGCCTCGCTTTTCTCAAGGCCTCAACCCACTGTTCTCGAACTAGACTACTTGTACCTTCTTAATCATACTCATAGAGTAACTCAAGATGCAGACCTGTGTTGCCTTCTGTGTGCCTACCCCCTCAAATGTCATGGTCATCTTAATCTCCATGGTCATGCTACTCATAGTAACAGCAAAGGCCCCACCCTCCTCCCTGATTGTTTTACCTGCGCACTGAGCTGTGAAGGCCCAAGCACTGCGGACATGTCTAATCACAGATCCATCAGTGTATATAATCACATCTCCCTCTTTGGCATTCTCACTGACCAAAGCCTGCACTTCTTTCTCCACAGCTGTTAGACACCATTCTCTGCATTCCCTGCTAATTGGCATTACTACTCTCAAACAATTTCCATATTCTGTGAGTAGACTTATCCATTCCGCACCTGCTGTCACATCTTGCAATATGCACACACTTTGTATGACATCCTCAGCACGTCCCATCCATGACTTCCCTCTCTTAAATCTTCTACCTTTAACTTTCTGTATTTTGGGATGAAATAGGTGTCCCTTATCTGCATGTATTTTATGGTACGTCCGTGCACGGCATTACTGCAATCTGTGCTTTGCTGTTGAACAGTCAAGAAGGTACCGCATAGCTCTTGTCAATGTGTCTCTTGTGCACCCAAGAATTATACGCATTGTTGCATTCTGGATTCTATCCAGTCTTTTGATCTGAGTTTGGCTAAGAGTCCGAATTGCCATTGCATATTTCACCACAGCCACCACCAAACCCTGGCACACACAAAAATAGCAACTCTGCTCACAATGTTCAGCAGCCATAGCCTTCATTGCTGCTAAGCCTTTGCCTACCCATATGATAACGCGGTCAACATGTTCCCTGAAACTCAGGCTTGTCAAAAAAACACACCCAAATATCTCATTGTGCTGGTTCTTTCTAAACTTTTCCAGCCAACGAAACATGTGGCATATGTGTCTTTAGCATGTGATTGTTCAAAGAAAACCACGTCACAAATGCCTTAGAAGGATTTACTATTGCTCCCGTATCTCTACACCAATTTGTCAGTCTGTCCAGCCCCTTCTGTAGTTCCACGACGCACTCTTCTCGATTTCTGCCCCGCCTATACACCAGGATGTCTCGACATCTTTCTGCCAGCACATGTGATTTGATTGCTAGTGATATGTACTGTGTATACACTGAAAAGCACAAGAGAAAGAGACGATCCCTGTGGCAGACCAGTGCTAATAACCGTTGGTGCCGATACACAGTTACCACATGTAAGAACTATTATCATATGCATCAACCCACCGCACGACAAAAGGATTTACTGCAAGATGTAACAGTTGGTCCATCACGACTTCCAAGAGCACCCTATTGTAAGCATTGTCAAGATCTATTGCGACCGCACGTCTCCATGCATGAATCGAACCCCTAAAAAACATCCTGCGCAAATATGGTTGCCTTTTGCCATGTCTTCTTTCCTGGACGATACCCTAAAACAAACGTTGGCAAATACTTATTTCTTTCAAGATGACACGATACCTTCCAGGCCATATTTTTTTCAAAAATCTTGCCTATCGTATTATGCATTGTAATCAGGGCCGGATTTAGACTTGATAGGGCCCTAAGCTATTTGAGATATGGGGCCCTAAGCTATTTGAGATATGGGGCCCTAAGCTATTTGTGATATGGGGCCCTAAGCTATTTGAGATATGGAGCCCTAAGCTATTTGAGATATGGGGCCCTAAGCTATTTGAGATATGGAGCCCTTTAACGATTGATAATATATAGATAGTGAAATTACAGAATGGGGGGGTGGTGCAAGAAAGTGGGGGCCCTAAGCTATAGCTTGTTTCGCTTATAGGTAAATCCTGTACTGATTGTTATTATTCTGTAGCCTTGCATCCTGGTGTGATTCGTGCCAGGCTTGGGTAGTTGAACTAAATAGCTGTGCAACCAGTCTTCTTTTACCGTGCCCTTTAAAATACTATTATTGAAAATGTCCACCTTCCTGCCGAAGACGGATGTGTTGGGCCATTGGCGCAAATAAAACGGCAACACAACGCATTTCCATTCTCTGGACTACATTCAACTGGAAATCTTGTAGGACCATTGTCATGCTACAAGAGAAATCCAGCGGGAGTTTGAGAATGAACGCTGAAGAAGAAGAAGAAGAAGAACATGTCCACCAACTCTCATAACTACTCATACGTTCTCCTAATGTTAAACTGCGAAACAAGATTTTCATAGTTACTTAGAAATTGCGGGAACCGCGTAGCGCAATGGTTAGCGAACTGGCTTCACATATGAGTGATCCTGGGTTCATTCACCAGTTGAGGCGGAAATGTTTTTCATATCGCAACGGTTCCCGGGTTGACCCAGACTTAATTGGGTACCGGATTAACCCAGGAAGTAAAGATTAGAGGGAAATGAGATGGCTACCATCTTCATATAGCAGAGCCACTGAAATGTGAGATCGTTAATATATCATGCCGCTACGTCATTAATAAATGCTATGAGTTAACAAATTCAATGTACAGATAGATCTAATAATATAAATAATGAGAACTATATGTTGTTCTGTACATGTGCAGTAGTAGTGGATAGGTTATGTATGTTGATTATCTTCTTCCCACACCAGACATGTCCATATGTGCTCAGACATACGCTTCAGTAAATATTTCAGGGTATAACGACTGATAGTCTGGTGGTATGTTTGTTTAGTGTTCTTTTTGAAATCTTTATTATGTGTTCTCTGCGGGCCATCACTCCTGGCATATGTGTAGTGATGACTACTCCTGTAGTGATGATGTGTAGTGATGACTACTCCTGTAGTGATGATGTGTAGTGATGACGACTACTGTAGTGATGATGTGTAGTGATGACGACTACTGTAGTGATGATGTGTAGTGATGACTATCATCATTTCTAAATCGTCCATTCTCGATATTGAATCACGCTCATTCATGTCAAAATTCACTGATCCTGCGGACACAAAGATCACTATATCTGCTCAGTAAATAGGCTGACCATCTGTTATGGTGGTGATGCTAGCTAAGTAGTCGGCCCGTTCATTTCCTTCCACGCCCGCGTGTTCGGGGACGCAGATAACGCGTGATTTGTCGCAGTGAGTCCAACATTGTATCTCTCTCTCTCTCTCTTTCTCTCTATAATAACTCCACCCATCACATGTTTTGACTTTATCAACTATTATTTCGGTAAACCCATATTTCATTGTCAGTATGCACGCATTGGGAATAAGTTTGCGATTAGTAGTAGTTGGATATGTGTTTTTAATTTGATAAAGGTGATTTGTCGATGAGCTCACGGGATTGAATAATCGAAGTTTGTATTATACAGGACTGTATTACCACCAAGCAACAATTACAGTTGGTGGCCGCTTTTTGTGGAGTTTTCGGTTTGCAAATGACATTGATCTTATGGCTGGTGGGGATAAATAACTTAAGAACTTACTTCTAAACTTGAAGACACTTGCAAAACTTATTGGGTCAAATAGTATGAGCCCATGGATCGCGGAATCAGCAACCAACCAACCAATGTATGGAAATAAACATTGAGAACAGTAAAATAATGGCAAACAGAGATGACAACAAGATTCCCGCTAACATCTGGGTGAACTAGAAGACGTTGATACCTTTAAATACTTAGGATCTTACATGCGCAGCGAATGAAGCACTAACAAAGAAATAAAGATTAAACTTCAAATAGCCTCGGTTGCAATGTCCATATTAAATACCATATAGAAGAGCTGAATAAGTACATCAGTTTAGATAAACCTAGACAAATCTCTAATAATATGCCTACCTATTATTTTGAACTGAGTTGGACAATTGCGGCACAAATACAAAGGAGAATAAAACAAATGTTAGACGAAAATTGCGCATTTGTTATACAGAACATAAAACAAACATATATCTGCGAAACATAATAGATACTCTTGCAGGTCAACAAGAACATTTCATGGCTGTAGTGAAGCGTCGCAACATTGTGTGGTGTGACCACGTGATGAGGCACGACTTCCTTGTCACAACTATCTTAAATGGAACAGTTGTGTGTGGAAAAAGAAGTCAGAGGAAAGTATGAATTGATAATATTAAAGACTGGGCAAAATTAAGATTCTCTACAGTTAAACAACGAACTGAGAGTCATGGCGAAATGATGGTGCTGATGTTTCCAAGGTGGCACAAGAGTTATGAGTGTGATGATGATGATGATTGTAGAGGGAATCGGGAAGAATCACTTTTTTTAATGTCCTGGGATTGACCATGACTAGCAATCACACTTTGAAGACTCGTAGATACTTGTGTGTGTGAAGTGGATTGAGAGCCCATACGTAAGCTGAACTCAAGGGAGATGATGAGAACAGGGAACAATGTAGTCACATGATCAGACCATTTTATTATCAATCAACTTATCGACTAACATTACGGTAATTAAAGTTACAGACGAGTTTCCTATATAGTGCATAAGACAGTTATATAATAATATGTAGAAATTAAATAGAAATGTACACAATCCACAAAAAACATTATGTTCAATAATGAAACGACGAAAACTTAGGTGGATTAAGCAGGAAGGGGGTGGCAACGGAAGACATACATCATCTTGGACTGGACAGGTCAGGAAGTTTTCTTACTCTTCTGCATAGTTGAAGATAGACATTTTTTGAGGACTCTGTATGTTAATGTGCCCAGTGTAGTACCCCTACAACCCTGATTCTGTATGTTGATGTGCCCAGTGTAGTACCCCTACAACTCTGACGGTGTGTTGATGTGCCCAGTGTAGTACCCCTACAACTCTGACGGTGTGTTGATGTGCCCAGCGTAGTACCCCTACAACCCTGATTCTGTATGTTGATGTGCCCAGCGTAGTACCCCGACAACCCTGATTCTGTGTGTTGATGTGCCCAGTGTAGTACCCCTACAACCCTGATTCTGTGTGTCGATGTGCCCAATGTGGTACCCCTACAACTCTGACTGTGTGTTGATGTGTCCAATGTGGTACCCCTACAACTCTGACTCTGTGTGTTGATGTGTCCAATGTGGTACTCGTACAACTCTGACTCTGTGTGTTGATGTGCCCAATGTGGTACCCCTACAACCCTGACTTTGTGTGTTGATGTACCCAATGTGGTACCCATACAACTCTGACGGTGTGTTGATGTGCCCAATGTGGTACCCCTTCAACTCTGACGTGTTATATGCTTATAGATATAGATAGACTCGTGATGATAAACAAAACCCAATAACATAGTAAATATTGTTTACATTGTCGGTATACCAGTACATAAAAATATTCACCATAAACTGCATCTTTCTAATAATTCGAAACAAATCACCTTGTTTTATCACAGCTAAATAGTTACAAAATACTCCAAATAAATCCCATTGTGTACCAAAAATCATCTCAGAACCGCGCCTTAAACGTGCATCATCAGAAGCTACAATATGTATCTAAACCATTTATGAATAAATAAATATATCAACACTTACTTCTGCCCGTATGAGCTTGAAGGACCTGTCACGAGCACGTGCGACATATGGCTGTGTAGCACATAGGCTAATTTATTGATTGTTTTCAATATTCTTTATCGTAATACGTCAGAGAGATACATACGTGCGCGTTAGGAAACACACCTGTTATGTGATTCAAGTACAGTAGACACTCCCCACGTAAACCTTGAGCATGATTGCTAATCACTTGATTACGAGAATTTGCTAGAAGTGAGAAATGTTACTAAGGAGCTGTCCATAAATTACGTCAACAATTAGGATTAGGGATGGGGGTGTCTGAACAAAGTTATTGGTTTTTATTAAACATGAGGTGGGGGTTGACAAACGTTGACGTCAACCCCAAACAATGTTAAATATAAATTTAATTGTTGGGATATGAAAATGTTTTCCCCGCCGAAGACGGATGTGTTGGGCCATTGGCACAAATAAAACTGCGACACAACGCATTTCCATTCTCTGGACTACATCCTTCTGGAAATCTAATAAGACCATGGTCCTGATACAAGAGAAATCCAGTGGGAGTTTGAGAATGCACTCTGAAAAAGAAGAAGAAGAATTAAAACCAACCATGCAACAGAAAACCTTAGTAGATGACATGCCTTTATATTGAGGTTATCTTCTTATAGAAGCTTCATGGCACGTCATCTATACAATACCGTAGTCGTAACCTTCAATAACAGTTACCATGTTGTTCAGACAGGCCGACGTTGTGCTTGAACTAGTTACGGGCACGGCGTGGGTGGGCGGAACAACAAAGAAACCTGTCGTAAGGGCCAGAGTTGTGCCCGGATGTCGACGTCTGTTTCTGCGGCATTAGACTCGAAACACTATCAAGTCGAATGGCTGCTGGAACAGAGGGCGGAGCACTTATGGGAATGCCCCACGTGCTGTGAGGCCAGTTTATAATCAAGAATCAAGCATTGTGTATGAGTCAACAGCACCAGACAATATCTCTAAAATATATATAACTCATAATAAGGCTTTCTCAACAATAGCTAGGGCGACCAGAGAAACATCTGCTGAAGCAGTTCAAGTAGCTCTAGGAATAATGTCATTATCCCTAAGAAGGAAAGAACTGAAACTTAGCTACTGATCTAAAATAGGAAATGATACCTGACATCCAGCATATAAATCCTTCAATAGCTCTGATAACACAGGCAAGTTCTCAATTGAAAGCTACCGAGCACCAGCAGGGTGGCGATCAAATGCAGAGCTTGACCAAATGCCAGAGCTTAGAGAGCTAATATGTAATCAAAACCAATATAAAGCAGTAATATCCCCTTGTGAGTTAATATCACCCGAAACTGATATATAGATTCAAAATAGAGATTCAACTAAAAATAGAGCAATAAACCACATAAATGATAGAACAATAAATAGTCTAAAAGTATTCACAGATGGGTCCAAAGGAGAGGAAGGCCCAACTGGTTCTGGGATAGTAATACCTGACAGGAACATCAATAAGAGCTTTAAATTATCAGAACATGCATCAATATTCACGGCTGAACTAGTTGCAATTCTAAAAGCTCTAGAAATAATAAATGATAACCCACCTAAACATGTAACAATCCTGATTGACTTATTATCATCAGTTCAGGCTATACAAAATAAACATGACAGCCAAAGGCCAGATATAGTAGAAGATATACTGCGCCTAACAGCAAACATAGTTAACGTTGGTACGAGGGTTAATGTAATGTTGATTCCAGCCCATGTCGGAATACCAGGAAATGAAGCATCGGACAAGGAAGCCAAGAAAGGACGAACACAAGGAACAGAAACCAAGATAGGACTTTGCAGATAGGAAACCAGAAGCATAATAAAGGACACAATACTTAAGGAATGGACAGTAAAATGGGACAACAGTGCAAAAGGAAGACATGCACATGCAATGCTAAAAGGACCCACTAGGACCACCCACATCAAGGAAGAGCTGAAAATACCTGCCAATAGGAAACTACTACGACTCAGACTGGGAAAATCATTGCATTATATACTTGAACCAATATGTGAAGACTGTGAAGAGGAAAATAATACCATATAAATTAGAAAAGGTTCTGGGCCATGATGTACCACCAGATAGATTAAAACTAATTAAGCAATTTATAACCAGGACTAAAGCCCTAATTTAAAAATAATCGAACCTTGTCAAAACAAAGTAAATCATTGTTTGTCGGACTGGCAATATGGACAATTTTTGGCATAATCGCACGCATGGTTTTAAACTCTCCCAGACATTAGTGTCACTCTTAAATACAAAGCAATACCGCCGGAAATAAACAGCTTAATACAACAACTAGTAACATAACATTCTTTTGCAATAATAGCGCGCACAGTTTTCAATTCGCCCAGACCATATGGTCACACTTAGATAAAAGGCATCTTGGCCACAAATAAACATCAACTCCACCTAGCAACATAGATCATTTATAGCAATTGCACTCACAGCTTTCCAAACACCCAGACCATTAGGTCACATTTAGATGAAAGCTAATACGGCCTGATATAACCAAAATAGACTTCTGTCTTAGGTTGAAAAGGTCGTGCCTCAGCTAAGAGGCTTTAATCCCCCATTTAACAAACAAGTCATAGTTTGCATTATTCTTGAAGGATATGTTCTGAAGTCTGGTTGGCTTGCCCGCATGTACACTTTGCTGTTGTACCAATTTTAAATGTTGTATACATATGACTCTTTAGTCTATTGTGTCCAGTTCTGAATCAAATCGCTATAACAAGGAAAATCAATTAGCGACGAGAACACCAGATGTAGAGAAATCTGGACAACTAATTTGTTTATTGTCTATTGTCTTTCCCCATGTGGTTTGCTATCCACTAATGCCGTTAAGCGTAGGGGTGATTGGAGTTCGAGCTTGTGCAAATAATTCAATTCAGCCATATACTACCGACAGATAGCATGCCACAAATGGCCATGACACATAGACATAACGGTTATAAAGCCAGAGGCAGACCATGTAAGATATGAATCACATAAATCAAAGAAGCCACAGGAACAAGCGTACAAACAGCGCACAAGAAGGTCATCTCCAGAGAACTCTTTCACCCCTGACGCCGCAAGGCAAACAAGGGACACAGCGTATAGATAGATAGACAGACTGACTGACAGACAGACAGAAAGATGGATGGATTGATGGATGGATGGATGGATGGATGGATAGCCATATCGAAGCAAATCGGGCACCACTTGTGAGCACATATTGGTTAGCGCACTGGCTTCGCATATGAGTGGCCCTGTGTTCATTTCCCAGCTGATGCGGAAATGTTTTTCAGATCGCAACGGCTCCCAGGTCGACCCTGCCTTAAATGGGTACCGGTTTAATCCGGGAAGTAAAGACTGCGAGGGATATGAGATGGCTACCGCCCTCATTTGCAGAGCCACTGAAATGTGAGATCGCTAACATCTCACACCGCTACGGCATTAATAAATGCTATTGGTTACTTTACTTTACTACATATTGCACAGTGGCCGAATTTCATCAAATAACATGTGGCCGGGTATTGTTGAACTCGGTTTTGAGTTGTATTATCTACAATAAACCAGGCAATCGATTCACAACTAGAAATAGAAACACCAGGTGTTGAATTGCACACACATAAAAATCCAGTTGTAATGCAGGGTTGCATTGCAACATCGCAGGTGTATGTGCAACCTGTGTGAGTGTTGTTGTGTTTTTTGTTTAGGGAAGCAACATTTCTTATGGACATATCAAAAAGAAACATTTAGCAGAATTATAGATACCATGTGTTGCCGGGACATGAAGTGTATACAAAAATATACCAACGGTTACCTGCCGCGTATATAAGAGGCAGGGGATGTTGAAGATTTGTTGCAGCCAACCTTTGTTGCCGAGACAGCACTTGATGATGATGACGATGTCTGCCTGTGAAGTTTCTGGCTTACTTCCCCTGGTATCATCAATGACAATTGAATGGTATCCACTATCTCCCTTGAATTGCATTAACTGCAATTGAATTGCCAGCAAATACGCATACTTCTAGTTTATTGAGATCTGGAAGAAAACTACAAGTTTGGGTAATTTAAGTGTATATAATCAATTTGGACTAACGTCCACTGTTGAAAGGAGCATACCTCACCATAAGAGGTACGTTTTACTTAACCTAAAAAAAAGGTCACTCTGGAATCGGATGTCTCGGGCTGAAAGACGCAGATAATATATCAAACACATTTGGAAAATGTGTATAATAATGTTTCTATAGGCGTGATACTCTTTTCTCTATGTTGTGGTTTGAGGGGGGAAAGGAATATATATTTACCACAAACAAAGCTGAATGCAGAAGTAAACTGACGTGGCATTAATACCGTATACTTCATTTTAGAAAACTTAATAAAATATATGAGGAGCGCGGTAGCCAAAGTGGATAGTGAGTTTGCTTGCTTGCTTAATGATGATGAACCAGCTATCATATGGTTACAGCGTGCCAGGTTCGAAACCACGTCCGGACATTAAAGAATAAAATTTTTAAAATCCGGGTTGGGATTTCTCACTTGACACGACCACTCCTCCAGTCGACTCAACTGTAAATGAGTACCTGACGCGTGAGTTAGGGAAGGTAAAAAAACAGCAAGGAAGGGAACTGGCCACCCCGCCTAATAGTTGCTGCGGCTTAGTACATGAAGTGTTATCTTCGTCCCCGACGGCAGATGCCATGGGACCTACCTTTACTAAAATATATGCGTTTAAAATGAAATATTATAGAAATTGAAAGGTCCTAAGTATATCATTGAGAGGCAGACGTCCGCAAAAATCTGAACATAAAAGAGGACTGACTTTCTCAAAATTTATCAAACACGCAGACATATAAAGCGACACAATGTTTTAGAAAGATTAATATATTGTTTTTCCTAAGGTTAACTCTTGCGTTAAGCGTAGATAGAACTTGTATTCTAAGGTCAGATGTGTTGCCTCATATGTGCTATGACCGTGTTTGTTCAGGATGTCCTAACTGTTTCTATCCATCTTTTTCGTGGCTTTCCTCTGGCTTTGTACCCTGATCTCAAAGATTGATCATGGAGGGAAAAGTTTCAGAGAAGAGAACACGATGCAGACTACGATACTACGATGGACACATGACATCGAAGACCTCCTAAACACGACACTAGAAGAAACTGGACAGCTCGCACGTAACCGAAATATTTACATAATAGCAGTGAGGACAATCGTTTTGTAAAGGACACATCACATAGATAGAATTAGCTAAAGTGAAACTAAATTCTTCTTTTTCTTCTGCGTTTGCTCTTTTATAACCACATTGAATAAATTTCCGCCTGGGAGTGTGAAGTAAGTTGTACTGCAAGTTCCACAGTTGAACTGTGTTATTTGAGCCTCGGTTGGCTCACTTTGTGACCGAGACATCTGAGGCCCAGCACATCCGTTTTCGTCAGGCCTTTAATTCGGATATTAGGCTTCCCTATCTGTCGACGGGCGCGCGGGTGTATATTGACTCTTTTCCGAGACGATTGTCGTTCACGTCTATCTCGCACGAGGTGTTCAAACCGAAACTAAATAAATAAGACATTGTAACAATGCCTAAAAATTAAACTAGCACAATTTTTTAATTTTTTTTCCTTGGCAAAAATTGCTTATACAAATTTAAATATATGCAGAGTACATACAAATAATGTATCATCTGGAAACTGTCAAAGATTCACTGAAGACCGTATAGCTGTAAAGAAAATAATACTCACATGGGAGACAGGTAATATTAATACACATGAGTATAATTTTCATTCTGTTCTACTAGCAGTACTACCTTTTATTGATTATTATAGCTGTATATTATGTTATGTAATGTTATGTTATGTTATGTTATGTTATGTAATGTTATGTTATGTTATGTTATGTTATGTTATGTTATGTTATGTTATGTTATGTTATACTATGTTATGTTATGTTATGTTATGTTATGTTATGTTATGTTATGTTATACTATGTTATACTATGTTATACTATACTATACTATACTATACTATACTATACTATACTATACTATACTATACTATACTATACTATACTATACTATACTATACTATACTATACTATACTATACTATACTATACTATACTATACTATACTATACTATACTATACTATACTATACTATACTATACTATACTATACTATACTATACTATACTATACTATACTATACTATACTATACTATACTATACTATACTATACTATACTATACTATACTATACTATACTATACTATACTATACTATACTATACTATACTATACTATACTATACTATACTATACTATACTATACTATACTATACTATACTATACTATACTATACTATACTATACTATACTATACTATACTATACTATACTATACTATACTATACTATACTATACTATACTATACTATACTATACTATACTATACTATACTATACTATACTATACTATACTATACTATACTATACTATACTATACTATACTATACTATACTATACTATACTATACTATACTATACTATATTATATTATATTATATTATATTATATTATATTATATTATATTATAGCTATCAAGGCTTTAAGAATAATCAAGAATATGTACTGGTAACAAATAGCAGCAATAAGAGTAGGAAATCAATTTGGCCCTTTTCAACAAATAAAACAAGGAGTCATACAGTGATGCGTGCTTTCACAAGACCTGTTCTCTTTATACAGTGAAAACATATTGCGTGCAATAGTAGATATCCAGGAATATCAGTGAGAGGACATAACATAAATAATTTGAGATATGCGGATGACACTGTTCTGATTGCAAAAAGTGAGGAAGACATTCAAGATGTAATTAATGTAGTAGTCACAGAAAGTAAAGAGACAGGCCTCTTCCTAAATATCAAGAAAACAGAAGTAATGGTTATTTCAAAGAAACAAAATAACACAGCTTGCAAGATCAAAGTGAATGATATAGTATTAAAACAGATCCACTAATTCAAATATTTAGATGCAATGATTACAGCAGATGGAAGAAGTTCAACAGAAATAAGATGCAGAATAGGACAGGCAAAAACAACATTCAGAAAAATGAAAAAATATACTGTGTAATATGACCTTGTCATTAGAGATGAGAAAGAGAGTTCTGCAGTGCTATATAACCCCAATACTAACATATGGGTGCGAGTCTTGGACAATAAACAAACTGGAAAGTGGGAGATTGGAGGCAACAGAGATGTGGTTCTACAGAAGAATGCTGAGAATATCATGGACTGCCAGAAAAACTAATGTAGAGGTGTTAAAAGAGTTAAATGCGAAACGGACCTTAATCAACAATATAAGAAACAGGCAATCTTCTTATTTGGCCACTTCATGAGACAGGCAGGTTTAGAGAACATAATGACAACAGGCAAAATTGAAGGCACCAGAGACAGAGGGCGACAACGTGAGAAAATATTAGACAATTTGACAACCTGGCACGGCAAGGAAACAACAACGACTTTGATACATAATACTGGAGACAGAGAGCTGTGGAGAGCCATGACCGCCTACGCCACCCGGCATGGCACCTGATGATGATGATGATGATGACGATGATAGCTGTAAAGGGAAATAACCGCTAAAATTGTGAATAAAAAATGATGTTTGGGTCGAATTGGTTTGTAATAAATAAAATGTAAAAAAAAAATTATTGCATTTTGTAATATAAGGTTAAAGGAATTAAGGGGCTAAAATCAAACAAATACAATATTTTTGTCGTATTAGAAAACGAAAAATTGTTGAAAATTTGAGTGACTGTAGTATTGAGGGGATGCGAGCAAGAGGTAGACAAGACTTACAAGTTGGAGAGAAATAACTCAAGCTGAACAGGATATAGTTTAGCAGAATACACCACCAAGGTAGAGACAAGTTATGTTGGAGATCTGTCGCCGTCAACCTTCGTTGAGTAGACGGCACTTAATGATGATGATATCACTGAAGGAACCAGTGCACAAATAATAGAAACAACCATTCTGGAGCTGGAAGTAAATCTTCATCAGCTGGAGTAGGAAAAACTCGTACTCATTCAGAGTTCGATTATCGGCATCCTCGATCATAAAGCACATATTGTTTACTGTTTTTCTCAAGGTGAATGGTGGTTGATAGTATCCACACTTTCCGCTAAGGGTAGGAGTGGGAGTCTCAGTTGTCGTTCCAAGGCCCAGGGCCGTATATTGCTATGATGCAGAGAGGCGGCCGCACCAGGCGATACCGTAAGGTGACGACATAAGCAGTAAAATAAAAATACAATTTGAACCATTCAAAAATTTAAATAAAACAGTTAGGGCGGTATTTCTAAGACTTGCATGATACTGTCAAAATTTACCACACGCTCCTGCCAAGGCCAGTTGTGTCGCCGCAGTTGCATTAAGTCCATGTTTGTTCAGGGTTATCTTGATGTTTTCTATTCAACGTTTTCTTGGTCTACCTTTGGCTTTTATTCCAGATATTCTTTTGTTATATGATCTTATTGGTATTTGGATTGGTTCATTCGCATAAGGTAATCGAGCCGTTTTACTTGCTGTCGTATGATATGCGCATTACATTATATAAACCTACTCTTTTCCCAATTTCTTCATTTCTTATTTGATCTAGTTTAGTAATCATTGCAGATGCCATCAGACACTTCATTTCACATGTAACGACTTTAATTTGATGCGAAGCTGTTAAAGCCCATGTTTGACATTGGTAGCACAGTGTTGGTATAAAAATTGTAGCTATTATCTGTCTTTTGATTTCCATCTTGATATGTTGGTGGGAAAGTAATGGTGAAAATTATTAGGTTACTGTGTTTGCTTTTTAACATCTTATTTCTATTTCTCTGTCTAGTCTTCCATATTCGGGGGGGGGGGGGATGCTGACTATATATTTAAATTATGTGGTGTGTTATACTTTGGTATTATCTATTGTTATATCAATTGATGTTGCAGACTTGCTAATTTTCATAACTTCTGGTGTTTTTTTTAATTGTACGTTAATTTTCATGTTGTATTTCTTACACGCTATTATAGCACGTTTCACTAGCTTTGTTCAAATTCAAAATGATGTATCTCAGCAAATATATAACATATATAATATAATTTTTGTGTGTGAATTTGAAATGGTATAGAACCTATGAATTAATATTTGTCATTAAATTATAGCCATTAGTTTTATAGTTTAAACTCTGTTTATTAACGATATAGGCTATATCAAAACTCTACATGTCAATACACAACTCACACACATTTTTTAAAGATGTTTACAGTAAACTATAACAACTCATTTACACCTGATTTGTTTATCATACAATTGACATAATTTTGCAGTATTTTTTAGTCTTGAACAAGAGACAGACGGTGTTTAAGGTTTATCCGTTGTAATGTCTGAAGTGGCAAAACATTTTTAACAACACATAATAATTAGTATGTTGACAAAGATCAAAGGATCTTTATTCGTTTATAAAAACTGGACATGATGCACAAATATTAAGTAGGGCATATATATTCATTGGGTCTAACCAAATATAACATCATATGCAAAAAATGGCATTTATATTTTTATTAAACTGTTATTAAGATAATTACATTTGTTTGAGGGCAAAGCTAGTGAAACGTGCTATAGCAATGCATTAATGGGGTTTTACAAATTTTCCTCATCACAATCTTCCATTATTTGGGAGCCTCTGAAATGAAACATCTCATCATCATGGTGTGACAAAGTCTTTCCCGATCGTAGTCTTCTTTATGGACCTTCTGAACACCCTCGTAATCTTGAGCGAGCTGACCTGCCTCCTCTAGTGACATGTTTAAACAGTCAGATATATCAGATGGTTGGTGCACCGACGTCCACGGGCGGCCTCTTCCTCTGCTGCCGTTCACCATGTCTGTACTATCTATTAGTCTTTCCATGCTGTCATGTCTCTTTGTTATGTTATGTTATGTTATGTTATGTACCTCCAGGGCCATAGGCGGCGCATAGGGCAGAAACCATAGCTTTCCATTTCTGTTTTGTGTTGCCAGGTCTTTCAATTCTTGCGTGTTGTTTAGGTTCATTGACAAGCCTTCTCTATTAATGGTTCTTCGTAGAGTTTCTCTAGGTCTCCCTCTTCTTCTTACTCCGGGTGCCACCCAATATAGTGACTGCTGGGGAATTCTTAGGCTGTTCATTCTGAGAACATGGCCGATGTAAGTCCAACGCCTTTGTCTAATGAAGGAAGATATATAGGTTTGTTTGCTTTCCTCTCTTATAGTAGTGTTAGATTTAAAGTCACTCCACTTAACATTCAGAATGGTACGTAGGCATTTGTTTTCAAAGGAGTCGAGTCTCTTATCTGTGGCTTTTGGGGCTTTCCAACTTTCGCACCCATATGATAGAATAGGGATGATGTTGGAGTTAAACAACTTGAGTTTTGTGGTGTTTCTTAGTGTGTTTGACGTGCAGATGTTGCGTAGTTTATTGAAAGCACCCACTGCAAGGGCAATACGGTCATGTCTCTTTAGATGTCTATAAAAGAGTTCAACTTTTGTTGTTGTTAGGATGTCATTTAGAAGCCATCCGAAACACCTGAAATAGAATAATAGGGAGAACTTTATGGAAAGAGAAGAAAATGAACACATAGGTTCTAACAATTTATCGTATGAAGAAGGAAATAAAGAATGTCATGTCATGTGACGTATTCCTTCCAGAACGTTGTCTTCCCAATGAACTCTCTGAACCTCTCTCTGTCTTGGGCGATGTGGCTTGCATTTTCTAGCGATGTATTCATGTTATCTTTAATGTCGTCAGTCCATCGTCTTCTTGGTCTGCCCCTTCTCCTCTACCCAGGTACTCTTCCCTCCATTATTTGTCTTTCTAAACAGTTATGTCTCTTTATATGACCAAACAGGCGTAGTTTTCTTTTTGTTATTGTGTTTAGTAACCAACACTCTGGAATATTCAGTGTGTTTATAATATCTGAGTTTCTGATGGGAAATCTTAAGACAAAAAATGAATACAGATTGGGGTGTTCAAACCATCCTCTGTAAATTTGCTGTTTAAGAGACCACTGCACTATAAATAGCACACTGTTTATACATTTTTAAGTAGCCGACATCACGGATTTCTGTGTACAGCCAATCAAAGTTTCTGATTTTATCCTTCCATTATATTCTAAGTATCTTCCTGTAGCATTTCAGCTCGAAGGCGTTGATCCTCTTTGCCGCTGTTTTACTTAGAGTCCATGTTTCACAACCGTATGTTGCAACCGGAAAAATAAAAGTTCGTAACATTAGCACTTTCGTTTCTATTTTGTTGTTTTTCCATATGTTTTTCAGCCGTGTTATTTTGCAATATGCCATTGCCAATCTCTTCCTTATTTCTGCCATGCAGTCTCCTGCACCGTTGATGTTTGCTCCTAAGTATTCAAATTTATCCACACATTCTATCTCGGTATTGTCTATTCTGATTTTTGGTTGTTGTGTTGTTATATCTGTTGACATGATTTTTGTATTCTGCGTGTTTAAATACAAATTTTGTGCTTTGCTATATTTCTTTGTGTTCTTGATTAGTTGTTCCAATCCCTTTATATCGTTTGAAAGAAGTACTGTGTCGTCTGCGTAGCGTAGTTCCGGGATTAGGAATCCACCTATGTTTAAAGCGTGGTAGTCAGTGTTGTGTATGTCTTCTCTCACGTTCCTCATTATACTTTCAGCGTAGATGTTGAACAGGTATGGGGAGAGTGTGCACCCTTGCCTTACTCCACTCTGTACCTCAAACCACTCTGAGAGATCGGTCTCTAACTTCACTGCAGCCGTTTGATCTTGGTAAAGTTCCTCTATTAGATGAATCAGATGTCTTGGGAAACCCATGCTGTTAATTATCTACCATAGTTGCTGGTGTTGGATGCAGTCGAACGCTTTTGAGTAATCTATGAAACACATTTGCAGGTCAGTTGAAAATTCCCTACACTTTTCTATGATCAATCTCATGTTAAGAATGTGATCTCTTGTTCCTCTGCCCGATCTGAAACCAGCATGCATTTCGTTTATCTTCATCTCTAATTTCTGTTTGATTCTTTGCATTATGATGTTTAACATTATTTTACTAAATAAAGAATAATTATTAAACAAATTAAGTGTTGTGGACATTGACACCTTATTGAAGACCTTATTTGAAGGTAGAGTCAAAGGGCGGCGAGCAAGAGGTAAATAGAGATACACGTAAGAGAGAACGATGCCACGATGGACAGTTTACAGTCCAGCAGAGTGCATCACAAAAGCAAAAGATAGGTGATGTTTGGAGGTTCGTTGCAGCCAACTTTAGTTGCGAAAATGGCACTTGATGATGATGATGAAATGAAACCGGATCTAGTAAACCCTTGTCATTACTTGTCAACCAATAGAAACGATGAATCAGTCATGACCAATGAGAATCAGTTGTCTGCATTTACGTACCAGAAATTTGAATTGGCGGTCTGTGGGGGAAATTTCCCAAAATATATGGACTGAATGTTTATAGTTTACACCATCTTTGACTATGGCGAGCGTTACGGTTAAAGATGATGCTCAATTAAAAGATAGAATTCCAGAAGTATTGAAAGATCCGGCAACTGGAAAGCGGTATATGAAAGGACGTTTTCTCGGCAAGGTATTTTTAAAACATGTCCAATCTTGTGTTGGACTTGATTATTTAAATTATTGCTGTTCAAAGTAGGCCTATTGAATTCAGAAACTGGCCTGATAACTCAACTGGTATTAGCAGCATACTGGATACTGATAGTCCGGCGAGTGTTTTTTGTTCGGACATCATGCTTAAACTTAAATAGTGGTTAATTAATGTATGTGTTAAAAAGTGGTTGATAATACGTATTTAATTACTAGGCCTATTATAATTTATAGCCTTCCAGTAAATTAAAGAGATGGGCCTAGTTAAGATAAAGTAGTAGCGGCGTACTGCCTACATTTAAATTTAAACTTAGGAGGCCTAGGCCACCAAATTGTTTTTGTAGGGCATAGGCCTAATTTTTTTCTCATAATAGTTATTGTTTATTATTATTATTATTTGGATCTTAAAGAGTATGCCTATTTATTACTATTATTTCATAATTTAAATAAAATTCTATATTCATTTTTTATACATCCATGTTGATTTCATTTATAAATAATGAAGTCTGAAAAGTAGACGTACTGAGATATATACTTAGGGGCCTAAGTATTAGAGGGCTAGGCCTGTGGAATTGACACCTGTGAGTGAAGTTTTGTTTTGGTGCATCTTTTGTTTCTACGGTCACAGTGAAATTACACTTTGTTTTGAGGCATTTCCTAACATGATAAGAATGATGATCCCGGCGGAATGACAATCTTGTACCATAGCTTTTGGTAAATGGGGGTTAAAAGGATTATAATTAGTTTATAGATATTTTTAGGAGGGAGAAGGGTTAGAATCAGTTTTTAGAATTAATAATTAATTCTCTAAGAATTATCATGTAAGGGTGAATTGATATGATTTATAGCACAATGGCATACAATCAGTCGGCAAGGTGTGACGTCACTGCACGTGAACCCGGCATGATCTTGTACTACAAATTCAAATTATTTTAAATACATTTCTTAGATTTTTTACTCATCATCAAGTGCCGTCTCCGCAACGAAGGTTGGCTGCAACGTATCTCCATCCATCTCTTGTCTTGGTGGTGCACTCTGCTAGACTGTAACCTGTCCAGCGTGTAATGTTACTCTCCCACTTGTGATTTTTTACTAGTATCATTTAAAAATGAATTAAAGAAATTAAAAGAGGCAAGAATTGTAGTTGTTAAACGTAAATTTCTTTAAATAAGAGACATTTCAAAATTATCGACGGGCAGGAAAGAATATCGCTTAAAAAGATTGCAGCTAAGGAACACATTACAGATCTGCAGTGCGTTTTTTAAAATTTGATCAATATGACCGGCGACTTCCAGAAACTGAGAAATTTTGTATGTAAAGAGAGATGGTTGCTAAATTTGTTAGACATGGTTACATATACTATCACAATCAAACTAATCTGATACACGTGTGCAAAGATGAAAAACATTTACCTCAGCTTGTTAAATTGCTTGCTGTAAATTGTACACAACATATTTCCAACAGACAGTTTTGGAATCCTATGCACAAATGGACGAGAAAGCGTAAACAGTTCCCTTTTTTAGGCACTGATGTGTCGCATTACCCAATGACAATTTGATCAGTCTGTGATCCAAAAATGGATCAGCTGACATTTGCAAAACAAGGAAAATAATCGTACCGAAAATCACAACGTCCCATTACAATTCCCTAATGCCTACTTTAAAGCTGTGAAGTTATGTGCTATGAATTGTACTGATGCTCTACAAGTGGCATACTGCTCTGTTGAAAGGGGCCGGGCACATATATGCCTATGGGAAATCTGTGTCATGTGACGTATTCCTTCCAACACGTTGTCTTCCCAATGAACTCTCTGAACCTCTCTCTGTCTTGGGCGATGTGGCTTGCATTTTCTAGCGATGTATTCATGTTATCTTTAATGTCGTCAGTCCATCGTCTTCTTGGTCTGCCCCTTCTCCTCTACCCAGGTACTCTTCCCTCCATTATTTGTCTTTTTAAACAGTTATGTCTCTTTATATGACCAAACAGGCGTAGTTTTCTTTTTGTTATTGTGTTTAGTAACCAACACTCTGGAATATTCAGTGTGTTTATAATATCTGAGTTTCTGATGGGAAATCTTAAGACAAAAAATGAATACAGCTTGGGGTGTTCAAACCATCCTCTGTAAATTTGCTGTTTAAGAGACCACTGCACTATTAATAGCACACTGTTTATACATTTTTAAGTAGCCGACGTCACGGATTTCTGTGTACAGCCATTAAAATTGAAGGGTGCCGTGATGGCACTTGTTTCTTGAGTAAAGTGATTATTATTAGTATTATGGTTGGGCTGTAACATGGAAAATTGTTCTTTGTTTTATTGCTTCTGATTTATTTTTAACATTGATAGTTAGGATTTTATAGTAACCTTTATACTTGATTTGGTATTTACCACTTATTCGTTTGGTTACTGCGGCACTCTCCATTTAGTCGGACATCTTCTGACATTTTGGTTATTTATATTAGGCTCTCTTATGAAGCTTCATAGCAGGTCATTCATACAATTATGCTTTTCATATTTTTTTTTTTTTAATGCTTTGTTTGTATATATGAATAAAACCTCTGGTTGGGAGGGAGCCATATATGTACTGGGGAATACAGAGATGTAAGCAGGACTGTGGAGGGGAAACTAACTAGACATATGCCTTTTTCCGATGGCTGAGGCCCATCATAAAGGCATATTCACTCAGGATGTGACATGCCGTGAACATTTGGTTATATGTCTGGAACCATATAGATTTTCGGCAGTAGGCGGTGGTGGGGAATTTCTATTTTGGCTGCAGTAGCTTGGAGCAGTGCATAGTTAACCTACATTCCTGGTGCTGTGGTAGTTATTTTCTGGCTTTGACCTGGGGTGGGTATAAAGTCCAGAAATTTTCCAGCAGTGGGTCATGGCATGGACCGATGGATTACCAACAAACCATTAGAGCCATCTACATCCCTGTCTGTCTTACTTCAGGTATTCCTGTCTCTGTCTTCAGGTATTCCTGTTTGTGTCTTACTTCAGGTATTCCTGTTTGTGTCTTCTTCTTCTTCAGCGTTCATTCTCAATCTCCCGCTGGCTATCTCTTGTAACAGGACAATGGTCCTACTATATTTCCAGCAGGATGTAGTCCAGAGAATGGAAATGCGTTGTGTCGCCGTTTTAATTGCGCCAATGGCCCGACACATCCGTCTTCGGCGGGGTTTGTGTCTTACTTCAGGTATTCCTGTCTGTCTTTTTTCAGGTAATCCCGTCATCCTCTTTTTCTTTTCCCCGCTAAAGTTTCCTGGCCGAAACAAAGATGTTTTAGCATATTCCGCCCTTTACTGCTTTCACAACAATGCATCATATGCATCCTTGAAGGACCTGTTTTGGATTGTTGAATTTTTTCATTTCCATTGTATTATCCATGGTTTGTTGCACTTTATTGTCTTTATATACACACCATCCTTAGGTCATGTCTTTGGACATGCGTGGATGGTGACAACATTACTATTCTTTGCTTTCCTTTCTGGCCCCAGAGACACAAAAGCAAACATCAACTAAAATTTTTATATTAGTGTGTTCATTTTCAAACACCTCGCTTGCAGGATGTAGCAGGAGATCGGAATGCCTTGTGTCATGGTATACAGTCTGATTGAGATATCTGCTCCTTTTGTCCTAACAGATCTGACTTCAGTATGACTTTTAGGTTAATTTGACTATGGAGTTGGACATCCAACTACACTCCCACCAGAATCTCCTTAGAGCACACAGAGCACAGTATTGCTGTGCGCTGCTTTTTTTTGGACTTCTGCAATACACAGGTGCAACTGTAGCTTTAACCTTGTTCCACCAGGCTAGGGAAGCAGTATGCTGCACAACGGTTTGTTCTGATAATGTGATCTAGTCGTGTTGCATGATATATTATGGTTGTTGGTATCTTCTATTGACCAGGTATCTCTGACTTCAGAACGTGTGCTTTGCGGTAGGAATTTTATTCTACTGAATTTGTGGAGATAGCCCAACCAATCTTAGTTTCAGCCTCTGTTGAGTGAACTAAGCACCAGGTGGGGATTTTGACAATCTTAAATGTTCGTTCTCAACCTCCTGCTGGTTATTAGAGTGCAGTCCAGACAATGGAATGAATTGCATTATCAATTACAGCTTGGCAGAAATATATCTTCTTCATCCAAATACAACTGACTTAGCATGTTATATTTTGTTACTGTGTCTTTCTACAGGAGGAGGGTATGTCGCCAATCCTGTGCTCAAACCTTTTTAGTCACCTCCTATGACATACATGATGTGTCACATTGTTACTATTCTTTGCATGCTTTATGGCTTGACAACCCAGCTTCAATAAGGATATTTGGTTGCGACAAAATCTATTTCCAAGTAACGTCATTCATTGTGTTCCTTGGTTTGCAAGGAAAAGCATGAGCACCTGATTACTCCACTCCACACAGGCTGCTATGACTTTGGTGGACTTGGGCTGTTAGACTTTACGTCCTACCTAAAGATTGCCGTACTGGGCTCAAGTGTTGACCACCACCTGAACTGTATGCTATCCAATTATTTCTAGCCTGCAGCTTTTATCCCTGTATTCACACTAGCCCACTGGTAGGTACTCTTCCCTGCCACCAGTTAACTAGTGCTGGATGTTGTGTGTGTGTCAGCTGAATGCAAACTTGTGTTGTGGACAGTATGAAAAATGTGAACTTTATTATTTTATTATTTATTGTTGTTATTATTATTATGGTTGAGTTTTTGGTCATCGTCGATCACAACGGATGAACATCATCATCATCATGAAAAATGTATCAATTAGGCTGGATGCATGCTGGTCTAAGTAAACGATTTAATTTACCAGATAAGTGTTTCCTTGTGTGCAGTCATATTTTGCTTGTTTCTTAGTTGGTTAGTATAAGTATTTCTTCTCATTAAGCTAACCAGTTTATTCTTTGTCGGAGCTACACCAATTACATCATTTACATATACTATCTTTCATTTTAGGGAGGATTTGCAAAATGTTACGAGTTGACAGACATGGACACCAAAGAAATTTGGGCTGGAAAAATTGTTGCCAAGGCTTTGCTTCAAAAACAGCACCAGAAAGATAAAGTATGTCATTTCTTTTTTTGTTGTAAACCAAAAAGAAATTAGCATTTTTAGATCAAGTTGTTTATAAAAATGGAAATAGGACTTTATTAACCTTTAGGATACCAGATTGAAATTATGCAGTTTCTCCCCTGGGACCAGATTTTTTTTCTTTCTTTTTTTACAATGTGCATTATCTTTTGGTAAACACCATAACTTTTCTTTGTTTAGATAGCAAAATAAAGGAGTGAATGATGCACATAATCTTAAAATTTTTTTTGGTGGTTGTATTTGTGATATGGCAGTTGTGAATGAAAAGGGGGGGGGGGTGTAATCAAAGCACCATTTAAAAATAAAAACAAGTATAATTTCTTGATGACCCAAATGCTTCAGCAATGTGTGGAAACACTAATACAATCCTCCTAAATACCTATTCCTGTTGTATATATGTTGTTTCATAACCAAACAAATATATGGACTGAACAAACTAATAAAACATGAAGAAACCACATACATTGCCCGTACATCCAACACTAGCTCTACAACTACATGCATCGTGTGCTGATATGTTGCACCCAATATACATATTGTGTTATTCAATGAATAAACGAACATTCTTATAATATAACAACAACTGAAACACAAAAACAATTAAAACATGTAAATATTACTTTCAAAAATGATCGTCTACCATGACACGCTGTACTACATTTGATTGTAAAATATGGCGTTGAAAATGAACAAAGTCGCTTTATGGAAAAGTTTTGTTTAAAGGTCTTGAAATTTCCCTCCACAGCAGTTACGATTTGACCTTTTTACTCAGTGCAGCTAAGGAGTTAACGTTTGTACATCTATATTATTTTTTAACGTTTTTACATCTATATAATTTTTAATGCGGTCAATACATTAATTTACTTTTAAGTATTGTTTCACAATGTTTCTGAATAAGCCACTCAAATGTGTATTGCTTGCGCTCAAAGGGGAAGCAAGAAATTACACCACGGACCTGCTATGCGTGTTGTGATATAGGACTAAGGAGGTTGGGTGTGTAGTTAATTATCTCATCCGATACACAATCCCGTACAGGTGTTGATATATCCTCAGTAACAACAAACATATAACATAATATCCGTATTAGTACGGAAGAACGCGTGTTCAATAGTTGCTAGGCGATTTGGTGCAGTTGAACGGACTGGTTCAATTTCCGTTAGTCTCAAAAAATTTTTAAAAATTGTCCTCTGGCTTCCTACTTAAATTTACTTGTATAAACAATTACTCGAAGCAAAATTGTATTGTCTATATATGTTATCCATGTTTACAAGAAGACCTATCGGCCCTTGTATAACTAATACAGATATTATGTTATATGTTTGTTGTTACTGAGGATATATCAATACCTGTACGGGATGTTTGTTGTTGTTGTAATAGTCCTTGTCTCGATCGGTCCGTTCTGGTGACTTTGTGTGCACGGTTTGAAAGGCTTGATGAAATCGCATCTTTTTTTGGATATGCGGTTAGTCAAGTACGGAAGAACGTGTGTTCAATAGATGCTAGGCGATTTGGTGTCGTTGAACGGACTGCTTCAATTCCCGTTAGTCTCAAAAATTAAAAAAAAATTGTCTTCTGGCTTCCTACTTATATTTACTTGTATAAAATTTATTGTAGGTGAGACAAGGTTATAGAGCATTCCCAACAGCATATAAGATTGTCCAGTTCAACTTGTGACATTGCACATTACAGCCACATTGAGTACAACATTGCAATTTAAAAAAAAAAATGCTAGGAACAACACCAATTTCAATGCTGAAGCTGGATGTGTCATTCCAAAAGGTGCAGATATAGCAGGCAAGCTGTAAACCATAACAATGTATTCCACTTTCCGGACTACATCCTGCTAATCTGCAGAAGTATGAGAATGAACGCAGATATGTAGAAGAACCAATTTTCAGCTGAAAGTAAATCTCCGTCACTTGAGAGCAAGAGTAAGACAAACTCATACTCTCTTGGTGTTTCCATCATTATTAATTCTCCCGTGTGTTGCCGGGGCCCGAAAGGGGAGCAAAGAATAGCAACACTGTTTACCTTCCATGCATGTCGTGCGAGGCGACTAAAGAGGTTATGGGATGGAGTTGGCTGTCCCATCCCATATAGGGTCAGTGACCCAAAGCCATGCTGAAGTCGGATGTGTCAGGTCAAAAGGCGCAGATATTGCAGCAATGCTGTAAACCATGACAAACGCATTCCGTTCTCCGGACTACATCCTGCTGATCTGCAGGAGTTTGAGAATGAACGCAGAAGAAGAATTAACTTGTTGATGAGCGCTAATTAGTTTTATACACAACAAAACTTATTTGCATTTCATATTAAAATTGTACCGTAGCACAACTTGTTAAGGGTTTTGGTGTCTGATCCAACAGTCCATGTTTTCATGTTTGTTAATCTAGTACAATTGTGTAATATTTGCATGTATTTATTTATGAGCCATTGTTTTATTCTATATGAGATGTTTTAATGATTGTTATAATTTCCTTGCTGTCCAGATGGCACAGGAGATAGCCATTCATCGTAGTATATGTCACAAACACATAGTGCAGTTTCATTCCTTCTTTGAGGATAGTAATTACGTGTACATCCTGCTTGAGCTGTGTCGTAGGAGGGTGAGTTGTTACTTGTATTCTGTTGTCAGTTTATTAGTTATTTAATTTTACTTTGAAATGAGAATCACTGGATGTGTAGTGTAGTGTTTTACAGAAGACTTGTCTAGAGCTCAAAAGAAAAATTAGAGACAAGATTTTAAAACTCAAAAATAAATGTAAACTGCCACAACTAGGACCATACAAAAGATGCAATGCACATACTGAGCAGAAAAGACCAGAACACAGTTTTTAGGACAGGCCAATATGTTCTAAATGCTCACATGCACAGATTGCTTAATCCCCTGCTATGAGAGCACATGCACAATACCTCATACTATGAGGGTGTCAAAATCTCTGCAACTAGATGTCTGTACACACATAGATTAAAAGGAAACATTTGGGGGACCTATTTCTGCGTTCACTCTTTGATAACTAACAAGAAAGTTTATGTTATTTTTGTCAAGGAGCGTAAAGTACGTTGTTGCACTTATTTCACAGCGGAGCTGCTTTGCCGCATTCCGGCCCAGCACATCAATTGTGGGTAACAGGTATGAAGGTTGCAAACCAGGCATTAAATAGCAGATAGTTCAGATGACAACGGTCAAATGTAGATATAACACTAGCCTAGTAAGAAACTCTAGAGAGTGGGAAGGACATCCAAACAGCAAACAATCCAAGTTCACTGATGTCAGGACGATACTAACCTTTTGTGGTGTGGTGCTCACATTTACCTTTCTAAACTGAGGGCCACAGAAAGGAAAAGAAGAGCAAAGGAAATTATAGTGGATTTTACCTACACTCAAAGAACTCAACAGGGAATTTAATAATACAAATCTGTGATTTACCATGCATGTCGTAATAGGTGACTGAACACGGTTAGGTGTAGTTATTAATATATCCTATTGAAGGTCAATGAACCAAAGTTGCCAATGTTATTGCATAATGTTAATCATCATCCTCACTTCTTCTAAATCTCTTCTTTCTTCCCTCCCTCCGAGTATTGGGTGTAAATAAGCACAATTGCATTATGTCATCAACTTTCAGTATAGTATATTTTGTGTATGAGATTAAAACTTAGGTGCGCGAGTGCTTCAAATGAAAACCAAACAGGTATTATGGCATTGTCTTATTAACCTGTCAATAGGGATGTCAAGTGTCCTGCACATGCCATCTTGCTTGCAGATCAATAACAGGATATTATATGACAGTTTAATGATGGCTGCTCCAGTATTGGCATGCAGCATTGTTTTCTACTTTTTAATCAGTGAAGGTGTAAAATCCATATAAACTCATCAGTGAATGAAAGGTCTAGTATGGTGATGTATGTCTTTCAATCCAGCATGTGCATGAGTGGAGTAGAAAGTTTCCAAATGGTGTGCGTTCTGTGACAGAATGTTAATGGCCTGTGTTCCTGACACACCCCCATCCTGTCCAATACATAAGTGCATGTATTTTGCTTAATCCTGTCCATGCATATGTTAATTACAGTAGCCATCAGAACAATTAAGACATTCTGGACAAGTCTATAGGTGCTCCAATCTCATTCAGTATGTCCTTCAGCACATGGTAACTAATTGTTCCAGTCTCTGTTGGTTGATAACTCTTCTTTTGATTCCTTTATGCAACTAATTTCTTGCAACACCATGCTTCACTCCCGGATCCTGCATTTAGCTATAGATACAGATGAAATACACCCTTATCTTCCAACTCCATGATTACAATGAGGATACAAATGCGTATGTGGTAAGAGAATGATTGTAAAGGAACCATCAGGTGTGTACATCTTTCAACAACAGCTGAAAGAGACTGAGAGCCTAAGGGTTTGTCTGAAGTGCCACCTGTAAGTTGCCAGATTCCAAAAGGGAAGCAAAGAATAGCAGCGCGATGACATGCATTGTTTAAGAAACTACGGTGGAGTTAACTGTCCCATCCAAGTAGTCTAAATGACAGAAAATGCCATGCTGAAGTCGGATCTGAAAGGTTGAGATATCACAGCATAGCTGCAAACCATAGCATATTCTGTACTTCAAACTATATCCTGCTAAAAGGACATAAATCTAAAGTGCAGTGAATTATTATGTCAAGTAATAGATATATTATTTATTTTATTGATCTGCTATTTTTTCAGTCATTGATGGAACTACACAAACGGAGAAAAGCTGTAACTGAGCCCGAGGCTCGCTACTTTGTGAAACAAATTATTGAGGCTTGCCAGTACCTTCACAATAACAGAATTATCCACAGGGATCTTAAGTTGGGAAACTTGTTTTTAAATGATGAAATGGAGATAAAAATTGGAGATTTTGGTCTTGCTACTCGATTAGACTATGAAGGAGAAAGGAAGAAGTAAGTTCTAAACTGTTTTGTGTTTACTTAATCTATAGTCACCTACAGAGCCAGTAATGTTAATGTATTCTAGTATTAGTGTTGTGCCAGCTTTTTTCTACTGTCATCTTTATTTTGTCTCTTAGCGATATTCATAAGATTCTGCTCAAACATGCCATTTCAGTTGTTTATCTGATTATTTGTCTCAAAATGCTGTCCACTGTCTGATTTATATTTAGTCACTGGAAAGAACTGAGCTACGCTTAGACTAAATCTGTTTTTAATCAAATGTTGCACACTTGGATGGAACCATCTATGAAATAACTAAACGTTTATAGACAACATTAACTGATAAAGATGGATGTGTCGGGTAATTGTCGCAAATAAAACAGCGATAGTGCGTTTATGTTTTCTGGACTACATCCTGTTGGAAATCTAGTATGACCATTGTCCTGCTACAAGAGAAATCCAGCTGGAGTGGACATGAGAATGAAACTGAGCGTTGAGAATGAATGTTGAAGAAGAGCTTTAGCAGTACGGCAATCTAGCTATGGATAGGGCAACCAAACAGAAAGCAGTTATAATCCACTGAAGTCAGAGTGACACCAGCCCTTGTGGTAATCAGGTGCTCCCACTTATCCCCCTAAACAGAGGAGCACGTAATGAAAAGAAAGAAGTAGAGAAGAGATCATTAGGGACATTGAGTAAGATATACAAGAATTGAAACTACGTTTTCCCATATTTTATTGATATTCTGTTTATTGAAAACCATTTTCTGCTGATTTTTGTCACATTTTTCCATTGATTTCAACAGAACTCTGTGCGGCACACCAAACTACATTGCACCAGAAGTACTAGGAAAGAAAGGACATAGTTATGAGGTGGATGTCTGGTCTCTCGGATGTATCCTGTAAGTCTTTTAATACTTTCATGTCATTACGCATCTATTGTAATTATAGATCGAACAATGTTCTTGCTATATGTACACAATGTATTGTTGATAAATAAATGGAAACTTGCACATGTTGAGGATGCATGTGTCAGGCTTTATGGCACAGATATTGCAGCAAAGCTGTAAATCATAACACAACGCATTCCATTCTCCTGACTAGATCCTGCTAATATGCAGTAGTTTGAGAATGAACGCAAAAGAACTGGCACCTGTACTTGAGTATCCATTCTGTGATACTACTTCTGTTACTAGGGCATTAGCATCCCTTACAAATCTTGAATTTTTTAGACCATAAACAGATATTGCTTTGGCTTTAGGAAAAATCAGGTATCAGAACAAATATTAGAGACAGACAAGCTGACCACATCATTTCCTAGCATGTCACTGGATGTGTTATGTAACATATCCTGTGTTTCTTAATAGTTGGTAGCATATCCTACTTCAGGATGTAGTAATCAACTCAACATTTTTTAGCAGTGGTGATTCTCTTCTAGGCAATGTAAATATGTTCAGTAGGTTGTCATTGCTTCCTGAATGGTAATGATGCACAGTTGCCTGCAACGGTTATGAACCTGTTACTTTGGTTATCTGAGACTCTCTCTACTACCCCGTCACAGAGTCGAACCAATAGTGTGATAGAGAACTTTATTAGCATTCTCTTGATGTTAAGCGTACACAAACACCTCAAGGGTGTTATTGAAAACCTGCTCTGAAATCATATGCTATTTGGATGTTCTTTTCTCAGTTTTACCTTGTTGGTTGGCAAGCCTCCATTTGAGACCTCATGCTTGAAGGATACATATCAGAGAATTAAGAAGAATGAGTACATTGTACCTGCCAAGGTGAGCTCTGCTGCCAGGAACCTGATTAATCGCTTGCTGAAGGCAGACCCAGCTGACAGGCCTAACATGGATCAGATTTGTGAGGATTCTTTCTTTTCTTCAGGTATGGTCATGATGATATTTGTTGATGTTTTGTGTTTAGATCAGAGGTAGGCAACCTTTTCTGGGTTTGCAGACTAGATTTGACATTGTACATGTGGAATGTGGTGACTAAGCTTTGTTTTAGTTCTATGAAATGCCAAGTAGTATCATCAGGGGTCAGTGGATATACAAAAATCTATAGCATATCCTAATAAAGATGTATCCATCGGCCCAGAATGTTTGAGTTGTAGTGATATTCCAGGCAATATAAATTCATACACTAATTAGCCATTGCTTTCTCAATGGTCTTGATGCATAATTTCCTACTGCTGGTTAGAACCTGGACATTGCATATCGTACTTATAAATTAGCCTTGTGGACCAGATAAGTTGGCATGATGGGTCATATTTGTCTTTGGCTGTATTTTTCTCACACCTGGTTTAAATGTTTATTAGACATTTGAATATTATTGAATGGATTAGACAATTGAATGGATAAGATGATTTTTGACGTTAGGTGAGATGTTTATGGTGCAAAGCATTTTGATGTTTTTGTGAGGAATGGTGGTGTGTGTGAGATAGTCACATAGTGAGGTGTATGTATAAGTTTAAGGTGATAAAAATGATTTTAAGTAATTAAGGTTTTTGTGAGGTGTTATGTTTGAAATGCTTATGATTTTTGTAAGATGTTAAAATGTTTTAGGAAATATAAAGATGTCATTTTGTATGTATAATTAATATTACAGGGTGGCTCATTACAAACTTGTTGCAATGCAATTTCAGGATACTTACCACAGCGATTACCCACCTCCTGCCTAACTATGGTGCCCAGGTTTGACACACTAATCAAGGAACCTATCAACTGTGCAGATGGTGA
Organism: Meghimatium bilineatum; assembly: GCA_034231615.1. NCBI lineage: Eukaryota > Metazoa > Mollusca > Gastropoda > Stylommatophora > Philomycidae > Meghimatium > Meghimatium bilineatum. Next base: position 43,520,119 of record CM067318.1, on the reverse strand, counting down.
TGGAGTTTCAGGGAGTTCATCAAGGAAACCACTTTATGATGTTAATGGTTAGTAACATGCATATTATTGTGTCTCCTCAAATGATTAGCAGTTTCTACCAAGAGAGGTTTGGTTATTTACAATTTCATGTACACGAACTATTTAATGAGATCCTCCATTTTCTGCATTTGTTCACAAACTCCTTGCAGTTTAGCAGGATGTAACCTGGAGAATGAAATTCATTGTCATGGTTTACAGCATTGCTGTATTTGTGCCTTCTAGCCTAACAGGATATGTCTTTGTTCATTTCATTAGGAAATAGCAGTGGTTCTCAAGCTGTAAGAAAGACAGTTTTACCACTGGGATTTCTTTTTGTTTTCTTCTATCACTTTCAGATTCTTCTTTTGTTTGTTTAAAATATGTCTATATCCATAAGTTTGTTTAAATAAACATTACCATCTTTTATAGCTCATGCAGAGGTCCATATAGCTTTGATTCCAATGTTGTATTTATGGACCAATATTTTGTTCTCATCTCATACTCAGAACATTCTTAGAATAACATGTTGTGCAGTCACTGGTGCCTGTACACTTGGCTGTGTTACCAATCCAGAATTTTGTATGTAACCGAGTCAATTGTGTCCTGTTCTGAGGCATAGAATTACAATCTGTTCATAATGTGATAGTCATCTTGTGTTGGTATCTGTATCTTTCTTTTTTTGTGTGTGATTGGTACTTTAGTTGTTCATTGGTAACCCTTTCCTTAGTTGATCTGCTCTTTCATTTACTGATATTCCATAGTGAAATGGTATCCACTGCATGGCTACATTATGCTGGTTGTGGAGTTCAGTCTGTAGTGTTTGTAGGTCTAGTAGTTTTCAGATACTAAAATTGCTTGATATCAGAGTTAGGGTAACCTATTCTGGTTGGCAAGCATATTCAGGATGTTGTCCTGCTTACTCTGATGCCCAGAAACATATAGACGTTTCGCTAGATCATCAATGAAAATAAGGAAGATCGTGCAGCTTAGAGGGGAACCTTGAGACAGTGTTGTTTTCCGGTGATAATGTTCCGACAATGCTGGTGGCTATGTTTCTGTTTGTCAGGAAGGCCTATATCTATTTAAACATCTTCCCACCTATTCCCATTCTGTTCATCTTCAGCAAAAGTTCCTTTCTCCAGACTTTGTCATAGACTTGCTCAAATGCAGTGAGCACTGCTAATTTGCTTTTTCCTTCTTGGAAACCATCTATCACATTTTGTGTGAGTCTAAAGAGAAGCTCATCTGTATGACATTTACGCCTGAAGCCTGATTGGTTGTTATCTAGGCGGTCTTGGTCTTCCATCCACCAGTATAGTCTGTTGTTAACCATTGCATGCATGAGGTGAGGGATATGGGCCTATAACTTCTTGGTGTTCCTGCTGCTGGTCTTCCTTTCTTAAGAATGGGGTTGATGGTTGCTGGGAACCATGCTGATGGCAACTGTCCCTCCTTCCATGTTTCCATGTTCTATCTAAACCATAAGAGTATTGCTTTTGCCTTTATATATTTCAAATATAGCATACATATTTCATTTTTAATTTGATCTGGTCCTGAAGCTTTGTTTCTAGCAAGTTTCTGTATTGCCATGTTCAGTTCCTTGTACGCTGAATAGGTCATTGAATGCAGCAATATTGATCTGATCGCTAAGCGTTGCATCTGGTTTAGTCAGTGCAATCTGGAGGTTTTCTTCAATTGTGATAGTTTTATGTAAATTTGAAGTTACTCAAAGAGATAGTAGAAGAGGATGATTACGGGGAAAGATATACGATCAACTGGCTACGGGGACTATCAGTGTAATACCATCTGCTATTTGCTGCACAAGAAGTAAGTCCTATGTGGATTCTTTAAGTGTACCTCCATTAGTTTAGAAAACCATTAATCACAGTTATATACCAAAATATTTTCTAGTGATCAGAGTGTCTCGTTTCCCAAATTAAAAAAATATTTATTATTTAATGTATCCATTGAGGTCATGAATAGATCCAAGCATATTAACATGTTAATGTCTGTTATATTTAGCAGAAGGGCAGACTAGACCAATCTCAGCTGATCCTACAAGACAGGAATTCCAGGGAAAACCTGACAGAGGAGCAGGTGATCCAGACTTTGAGTCAAGACCAGAAACAGGCAGAGAAAGTAAGAGTTCATTAAGAAATAAACTCTGCCTAATTGTTCAAATTTTATGTGCATTCATCTGTGTCGTGAAGTTCTGAAAACCGCAGCTAATCTGTAAACCATGACACTGCGCATTTCTATTCTTTGGACTATATCCTGCTGGAAATCTAGTAGGACCATTGTTCTAAAAGAGAGATCCAGTGGAAGTTTAAGAATGAATGCCAAAGAAGTATACAGACATCAAATCACACAAAAGCTTGTAACCATTTTGTGATATTGATGCTGGCCACTGTTTACCAAGGAATCCATTTGGTGAATTCAAGAGATAAATTGCACACAAGATTTGCCAAAAGACGGAACTAATTTGAGAGATAATTGCAGACAAGGTTTGCCAAAAACTGAACTAATTTGAGAGATAAATTGCACACACAGATTTGCTAAATACTGAACTAGTTTTTATATTGTATTTTAAAATGTAACTAAATGTAGTCCACAAAATTCTTTTCTGCAGATGAAGATGAGCCCAGGGACTACTACCTGAATGATTTATGTGGTCAGCTGTCTTCTGTGGTACTAGCCAAACCAGGAGAGAGAATCAACATGCAGATGGGTAAGCTACTGATAATGCTTTTTACAAGAATAATTCAGTCTTCTATAGATTTATGACTAAATTTTTTTGAAGTATATCCTCTATATATATATGGTGGATATTTCGTACGGCGGCGCATGGTCAAGAAATTAAAACTTTAGTCTCACATCAAACTCTGGACCTCACAGATGCGAGACCAAAATTTGATGCCTAGTAAGGGATGGGTTTTTTTCTGTCAGAGTGTAAATTAAGAAACCCACTCTGAACATGATGTAGTGAGAGTAAGGGCATACTGCCTGTAACACATAAGCCACTTAAAACCTCCCTGCATTATGAAAAATACAGTATTGGCAATTTTTTATATTCTATATGAGTTTTAAATTGTCATCATTGTAGACACATAGGTGCTTCGCAACAACTGCCAAAGAGTAGCTTGGTATTTGTTCCTGTGAATTACTGATTGAATTCACTTCTCATTCTACCTTGTAGGTGTCCATTTGTACTAGTTCCACATTTAATATAAAATTTGCCAAATCTCACTTGATGTCTTGTCATTCAATGTCTACATCCAGTAGGCACTCATGAAGCAGTTTCAGTACTTGTCCATTATCAGCTCTGATGCATCTATGGATGCAATTCAGTCTACTCTCTCATCATCACAGACGTCAACATGTCCCAAGCAGAGTAAATCATGTGATAACAGAGATTGGAAATAGCTATAGATGCTTATGTTCTATATAAGAAATTGCTATTTATCTATTTTTGAATTGCAATTGGGGATGTTCAGACATGGAGTTTAAGCCATTTGCTTGTGTGCTTAAGAGTTGATGAGTTTGATCCTGGGTTGTGGCATTTTGTATATAAGTGAATTTTATCATTTGTTAGAAGCTAGAGTTATGTGCTGAGTTTTACTCTAGACAGCTGACGGGCCAGGTACATATATTGTACACAGAGTACAATGAAACCAATCCTCTACACTTTTTATCAGTATGATTAGCTATTTAACCATGGGCTAGTTAGAGCCAGTCTAGTTTGTGAGCTATACCCACTAACTACTCTACCATCAAGACAATTTAGTTTGTTCCTTTGGTGCCTAGTGCGACACACAGGGCAGAAGTCATGTTTCTCCGTGCCGTGCGGTTTGCTGCTAGTTGTTGTAGTTCTTGGGTGGTGTTAGTACCCATTGTCATTGCCTCATTCTTGTACTATTGTCCTGGATCTTCCACATTTTCGTTTTCCTGTCACAGAACATAATAGAGCTTGGTGGCTAGATAAGTCTATTCTCGTTTGATCTAAGCATATGACCTAAATACTGCCATCTTTTTCTAATGATAGTTGACACATATTCTTGTTTGGATATGTCTCTTATTTATTAATTTGTGACAAAGTTTAACCAATCTGTTCAGGATTTTGTGTAGACATTTATTCTCAAATATATCTATTGTTTTTTTCTATGGCTTGAGTGGATTTTCAGTTTTCACATCCGTAGGTTAGTACAGGCATCACGCAGTAGTTGTAAAGTGTGATCTTAATATCTGTCTCAAAACATGCCAATACTTCTATGAACTGAGAGACTCTCCGCCGCCCCCGTGAGTAGTGTGCAGGGGTGTAGACTCCATAAATTCACAACAGGTAGTATTTCTCTGCTTTTCAGAAACTCAACTGTGGACAATCAGTCAGTGTTAACGATCATGTTAATTTCAGCCACCATGTTTGTTATTTCAGCAATGAATATCCGTGAATTGTCATGCGCAGTGACTAAAAATTTGGATTAAAAAAAACTGAATAGGTGTCAGCTACTTGTACTGAACCATTGTTACTTTGAAAACAAGTTTATAACAAATTGTTACTTTAAACACAAGTCTAACATTATTACCATGAACAGTAGTTTGTAACATATTGTTACTATGAACAAATGTTTCTAATTTTAACAATAATTTATCACAAGACACGCTGAAAATGTTTTTTGTGTAATGTTGCAGATGAATGCGAGGACCCGGCAGCCATCCCGATATATTGGATCAGTAAATGGGTGGATTACTCTGACAAATACGGACTTGGTTACCAACTGTGTGACAACAGTTTTGGAGTGCTGTACAATGACTCAACCAGACTTATCCTACTCAGCAATGGAGAGTGAGTATCTTATTATATCACGGTAAAACAGCTGTGGTAATATTATCTTCTTAGGTTGCTCTCATTGATTTCATGCATGTTGTAAGAAGCAACCAAGGAGGTTGGAAAAGAGAAAAGTTTGAGCACATTGTTTCAAAACTTTATCTCAGCCGTGACCCTTTGAAACAACTAACCGTATACAAGTTCGGTTACTTACTGAGGGAACCTGCTCTTCTGTCAGAAAGGATATGATCTGTCAAGAGCTACCTGCTCACAGCTAAAGAGATTATTTCATCAGTTTTCTGAAAATATTGACTTGATTATCTGCACTGCATACCCCACACTCAATCTTTCTTAGTACCTGCTTATGACAAGCCATAGTAGAATATTCTTTGTATAGGAAATTTGAAAGTCTCACATTTGGCTCAGGATTCAAACCACAATGGAACACAAGAAAACATCAGTGGATGACATACATATAAAGTGAGGCTTTACTCTTGTGGAAATCCCACAATATTTCATCTTTACTGTTAATTTATGTTGTCTCAGAATCTGACTCACCAAACATTGCATACAGTTGAGAGTTGAGACTCATTTAGGTATGAACTAAAGTGCAGAAGGAAACCTCTGAGAGAGCCCTCCCTTCATTTTACATTGAACAAAAGGATACAGAGATCTATTGCTCATAATTTGTGGGGATTGAAGCAAAGTCCCTTTGTATGGGTTCTATAGCATCTGCTATGAACGTAAACTATTAGATCTAATAGTATTTTGGTTTTTGTTCCCGCAAACTCCTGCAGATTAGTACATTATGTCATTATGCTGCGATATATATGCACCTCTTGACTTAACATAACTGACTTTAGCATGGCTTCTGGGTATGACCATATATGAGGTACAACAGTTAACTTCACCCCATAACCACCGTAGTCACCTCAAATGTTTTTAAGCTGTAAACAATGTTGCTATTCTTTGCTCCCCTTTCAAAGCCATAGCAACCCACGGACAAAACAGTATTACATCTTAGGATTTTTGTTTGATTTCTTTTCTTTTAAAGTTTCATATTTTATTACATCTGGGTTTATAGAATTCTTGCAAGTGCATGTATTTCTAGCGTCATTTAATTGTGATACTTCTGCGTTAGTTCTAAAACTTGTTTTGGTTGGTTAGATGTGGTTTGGGAAATATATGTTGTATTATACTTTACTGCTTAGCTACGATACTGTGCCTTTTAGTCTCACATCTGACTTCATATGACTTTTGAATCACTGACTTATGGGATAACCAACTACACCCACCACCACTCCTGAACCTCCTGTGTTTCCTACGACATGCATGACGACATATTTTTTTCTATTCTTTCTTGTGTCCATGTCAATTCAGGTGACAAAAGAAAAATAATAATTGATATTGCCGTGTCCATGCTTATGGTGGTAAAATAAAGGGGGGAAAAAATAGAGACCTCTCATAAGTGGCTGGCAAAGAATGTTTCTTTTTAACAAAAATGTGTGGAATTGTAACAAAAAATATAAGTGCTGGACTGAGTTTGCATCTTTGCTGTAAGCTAGCATACAGATTTCAATCACCGAGGTAAATCTTAAAATGTTTTACTAGAGCAAATGTTGAAGGATATCATTTTATTCAGGGTGTTTGTTTCATTTTACAGTAATGGCTACCAATAACAAATTACACATACAACCTTATATTGTTTCCTATAAGGGATGTGTCTCCATGGCTTTATTTCATACCCAGAAGACTTCTACACACTCCTAGTCAGAAATTACATGAAAATTAATGCTAGTTATTTGAGAGCATATGCAAAAATACCCAGAAGACCACAACTCTATTGATGTTTACAGTTAATTGATAAGTCTCCTACTGAGATGGTTTCTATGTGTTATTTAGAGTGCAAGTTCCATCATTTTGTTTGCAGACTTTCAATGACATGAAAGCTTGTAACCATTTAGTAATTTTGGCCACTGCATGACTGGTAAATTGAGGGTGGGATAGCAACTATTATTCAATGTGAAAACCTAGATATTGAGGAGTGTTATCACCATTGTGCAGATGAGACTTGATAGAGGTGCTGCGAATATTAACACTGGCCTGCTGTGTATATTCTATGATGCAACTAAGGCTTTGGTGTGGGATACCTCTACCATATAAGTTCAAAGTGACACAAAAACTCAATGTTCTTCACGATCACAGTTTCACATATTTATACAGCAAGTTGAGGTGTCTTGATAAGTGTTGCTGTATTTGAAAGATTCCCATACAGCTTTCTGTGGATGATTTCTCCCATACAGCTTTCTGTGGATGATTTCTCCCATACAGCTCTCCTCCCTCAACTGGTTTAGTATAATGCAGTCTTGCGAATATATTTCACAATCTGTGCTTCCTGCCCACAAAAATGCAGGTAATGAAACCAGTCTTTGTTTAAGTGGCTGTTGTATCCTGTCTTGATGCAGAAGAAGATAACTTCCTCAGCTCTGAAAGAATTCAATGTTGATTTCAGATATGGTAGAATGAAAACCATAATCTGTAAACAACATCTTGCATTCTGTTCTCTGGAATGTATTCTGATGTTTCAAAGTAGCTTAAGAATAAGGTGTGTCATATATGTTAGATGCATCTGTGATGTAATGGATATTTCAGTATTAGTTTCATGCAACATTTTTTCCTCAGCAATATCCACTATATTGAAAGAGATGGCAGGGAACACTACCACACAATCAGACTATTTCCAGAATCCCTTGCTAAGAAAGTCACTCTCTTGAAGTACTTCCGTAACTACATGAATGAGCATTTATTGAAGGTATGTCAAGCACCCCTTAGATCTATGTATTGATCAACTGATTGCTGGTACATTTAAAGATTATGATGTCATATTCCCTATAAGTCTGGTTGAGAGTTTATAGAGAGATACATCTGCATTATCTGGGGGGAACAGCCTATTATCACACTAGAGATAAAATCTGGTGGTTTTATAGCTAGGGTTCATGTTTGTTGTACCAATCCCCAATAATTGAAAGTAATTATCTTTTTCTTCCACCCATGTGTTGACAGGGACTCAAAAAGGGAGCAAAGATTAGCTACATTGTTTACCTTCAATATGTGTTGTAAGATGCATTTTATGGGATGGAATTGACTGTTCCATCTCATACAGTGTCAAAGTGACCTAGAAACCATTCTGAAGTCAGGAAGGTGAAGATATCGCACAATAGCGATAAACCATGACCAAAAAAAATGTTCTCCTGACTCATCATCAAGTGCCGTCTCCGCAACGAAAGTTGGCTGCAACGTATCTCCTGTCTCTTGTCTTGGTGGTGCACTCTGCTAGACTGTAACCTGTCCATCGTGTAATGTTACTCTCCCACTTGTATCTCTGCCTACCTCTTGCTCGCTTCCCTTTGACTTTACCCTCAAGTAATGTCTTCAATAGGGTGTCATGTCTTTTAATGTGTCCAAAGTATTTTATTATCAGAATGTTCTCCTGACTACATTCTGCTAATCTGCAGGAGTTTAAGAACAATGCAGAAGAAGAATCTCTTACTGCTCCTGTGCACTGGAATGAATTCTCTGGAAATGTGTTGCATACCCAGAAGTGTTCTCATGGTAGTATCATTGTCATGCACAGGAGAACATATAGGACAACTACATCCAATATGAGAATGGAGCTACGGCTGTTATTTTAAACTGGTAGCTTGTAGAATATCACTGACAGAAGCAAAAACCTTAATCAAAAGAAAATACATGCATGTAGTCAGAAAACAGGCAGAAATTTTCCACAAGACCCATCCTAAAACTGAACAGACCACAGCCAACTACCATCTTTAGGCTATGCATATGAAATTGTAGACTTTAAAGTACATCTCCAGAAAATAAATGTTGTCGGAAATGACCAATGTTCATGTCAAAAGTGACCCCAGAACACATTTTACAGACATCTACTCTTTGGCGATTTGAGGACTTAAACTGACCACAAGAGACAAAACTGAAGTGAACCTGTGTGGCAGCCGTGAGGACCTGCTGCTGACGAATGAATTCATGGAGGCGGCCTCCTGCTTGTGTAGAATTATGAACATATGAAACTGATTGCAGAAAAAGAATAAATTGGTAGCATATCCTATTCAGGATGTAGCCATCAACCCATTTTTGGCTATAATTGTTTTCTAGGCAATTTATGTTCATTAGTTTGACATTGCCTTCCGAGTGGTCTGAATTTACAATTGCCTGTAGCAGGACCGAAGCAGTTTACCTCCAGTGCATGTTGTAAGTAACAGTTTACCTTTAATGCATGTTGTAAGTAGGGAAGTTTTGTGGTAGAACTGGTTGTCCCATCTTTTATATGGTTAAACTGACTCAAAAATCGAAAGGCGCAGAAATTGCAGCTAAGCTGTAAACTACAACACAATGCATTCCATTCTCTGGACTTCATCTTGCAGATCTGCAGTAGTTTGAGCATGAAAGAATAAGAATATGATGTTAATAGAACCAATTGTTTTGCTTGAAGAATGTTTCGTTAATATCAGTTTTGTACTTGGTTCTAGGCTGGTGCTAATATGACACCCAGAGACTCTGATGAAATGATCAGATTGCCCTTCCTCAGGACTTGGTTCAGAACACGAAATGCTATAGTTTTGCACCTGAGTAATGGCACTATTCAGGTGAGTGATTTATGGTTCATTGTTATGATCCGACCCATTTATTAGAGCTCATAAATAGTTTTGACTTGTGGGATTGGTGAAATATGAAGTTGTCGGACAGGTTGATGATGATAATATTACTTCTGTATCAGGGAGTGAAGTTTTACTTTAAGCTCCAAGTTTGTATTTCTTCCACCGGTGTGTTGCCTGGGCCCAAAGGATGAGCAAAGAATAGTGACATTTTTACCTGCCATATATGTAAGGGCAACTAAGGAAGTTTGTAAGGTGGGTGGAATTGTCTATCTCATAGAGAGTTAAATTAACCATGAAGCCATTCTGTCGGATGTGTAAGCCCGAAAGGCTCAGATATTGCATGCAAGCTGTAAACAATGTCGCAGCACTTTCTCTGGACATGCTGCTAATCTGCTGGTGTTTGAGAATGTACTCAGAAGTATTTCTCTCACATTCATTTTGATGGAGATGTTTTCCAGAGCTTTGTGCTAGCCCCAGATGACTTACTCAACACCAAATACACATAACTTTACAAATAACAAACATACGTAACTTTCCCCCTGCGTGGTGGATTCATTGATGACACTGGTGTAATTTTATATAAAATGACTGCTTCAATCTATGGACATATGGATAATTCATAGGTCTATTATATTTATAATGTTATTTCATAACCAAACTAACATGCTCAGAATATCTTCTGTGAAAATAAATAAACATGTAGATGTCACTTACCTTGTCCATCCAATGCAGAATATCTAAACTTAATATTTGTGTCATTTCATAACGAAACTAACGTGTTCATAATATCTTTGAAAATAAACATAATTTCCAACAATTCCTCATTAACCGTAAGCACACTGTGTTTAAAATTACGTAATTTCTCTCTCTGCCGCGGAATTCGTTTTTGAAAATGTTATGCAATCGTTGGTTGCTGTTTTGAAATTGCGATAACTTTTTTATTGTTACAGATATTTAAATAATATATGCACATATAAATAAAGAATTAAATTCTGCATATATTGGTGTGAGTTTTGTTTGTGTGTGATGCGAGACGTTTGATAAAGACAGATTTAGACATATCTAGATCTTAGGCCTACTGTATTTTTAACTGATCGAAAGCTGTGAAATCTGTTGAATATTATATATTTTACATAATGAAAACCTTGTGGTATATTTTAAATAATGTATTTGAAGAACTTACCTCTCAAATTTTTCACTTTCCATTCAGAATAAATAATGATTTAACTGAATATACGATGAATGAAAAGTATTTAAAACTTGATTCACTGTCATGTCGCTTCGCCGCAATGCCGATAGATTGCTCGGATTTCAATTTCATAATCACACGACATCGTATATCACCATTTTAACAATAGAAACAGGAAGTTAGATGAAATGTCTACATTATGTTGCCAAAACATTCTGTAAAAAATTACCAATCTAGCAATTTTCGCCGGGATTCGATTTTAGCGCATGGGCGGCAGATTTTGCCTTCTGCAATCAAGACATGACACAATTTGGATGAAGTGTATCACCCGAATTGTAAACACAGCGTGCTAAAGGTTAAAAACACAATCCATAAGAATTTCACTAAAAATGGCGGCCATTTCAATTTGATTTGGAGTGATTGAATCACTTGACTTTAAACCTTAATTTTTCTCAAATGTGCCGTCTGCTTTGCATACGATATTGTCGAAAAACAAAATCTAGATTTAATGCTAAAAGTATCGATTTTTTTTTCTTAAGAAGCTAAATTTAAACTTTTTGCCATGGTTACAAAACTGCTTAGCAACTCACAATTCTGCTACCACTGTGTTGAGTGGAGTACTCCCGTAGGTGTGTGTTTATTCAAAGGCCAGGTAAAGGTTAGTGTGCAATATCACAAGCTGAGTTGTTTTCAAATCCATAGGGGACTTAAGTAGAAATGGTTAAAAAGACGGTTTAAAAGGTGTAGAGAATTCACTGTACTCTGGTAACCCCATATCTACTCTGTCCATGTCAACAAAACCTAGAGAGAGTACCTCTCATAGCAACTAACACTGTAGTGCCAAGCAATTATTCCTATGGATGCCCTAAAAATTCCAATTTACAAACAAGTTTGTGGTCAGGATGTGAACCGGCAATCTCTTGAGCACGAATCAAATGGCTTACTACACTAGGGCAGTCCATGAACTTTGTAAGAAAAAACTTTTTTCTAACAGCCTGACTGTGACATAATTTGTTTTCAATCTTGATGCATTGTTGCAGATAAAAGGATTTATTCCCTCCAAGTAGATCAGACATCTAAAGAAAACTAATGCAGATATTCTCATTGATGCTGTCATAAAAAGATCAAACATTAGGGGCAGGCAGTCAAGATTTCTAGGACATGTGCTGAGAAGAACACAATTAGATGGACTAGTATTGCGGCACGGTAGAAGTTCACTAACTGAGCTTATTGACAACACAAGAGACAGGAAATCGTGGAGAAACATGATCGTCTGCGCCATTCGGCATGGCACTTGAATGATTGAGTTCAGATATTGGTCTCCCTCCCAACAGACCAGACATGGACTTTCAGTATTCTTGATCAAAGATAGGAGTTTGAGAATGAATGTAGAAGAAGAAGATGTAAAGAGCATTACAAACATCACGAAGACAAAACACATTTATGTAAAACATCTTGCATGAGAAAATGCTTACATTGCTGTACTTTGTTGATGACACAAAGATGAAGTGAAAGTAATGTGATAGACTTTATAGTACTGTGTGGCTAAATGCAAGTTTAGTGATAAACTTAGCATTTGTTCTTGGAGATAATGGGTAGTTTCCAATCAACATTATCGTGGTTGGTTTGTATTATCATTATCAAATGCAGTCTTCATGTAATATGGATGCAACGGACGTCCAACATAGTTTATCTGGTGCTTTGGTAGTGCACTCTGCTAGACTGCAATGTATCCATCTTAGGGATGGTCCCTCCCACATGTATACCTACCTCAGGTTTTATATCCATTACATACCTTTGACTCTACCTTCAAGTAAGGTCCTCAACAAGTCATGTTTATTAATATATTCATGACTTTGTTTTACCTTTATTTCCTTTCATAGTTTTTAAAAATGAACTGTTGTCAGAATCTCTTCATTTGTAAATTTCTCTTTCCATAATGTTCTCCCTAATCTTCTATATATCCACTTGTCAAAGGCATCAATTATGCTTTCTAATTTGTTCATTATCCGTATTTCTGAGCTATACATTGATGTAGAATAGATGAAGCGTTTTATAATTCAAATTCATAGTTTGTATTTGTTTAGATGTTAATATATTTCTCATGTTATTGAAAATTCTTTTAGCGTTTCATATTCTCTCAACTGCTTATATTCTGTACTTGATTTATTCATTTGATCTATTAGTTTTTGTAGCTCTATACAATCCTGTAGTCGTAACCTTCGATAACAATTACCATGTTGTTCCGACAGGCTGAAGTTGTGTGCTTGAACTAGTTACGGGCACGGCATGGGTGGGCGGAACACCAAAGAAACCTGTAGCAAGGGCCAGAGTTGTGCCCTGATGTTGACGTCTGTTTCGGCGACGTTAGACTCGAAGCACCATCGAGTTGGATGGCTGCTGGAACAGAGGACGGAGCACTTATGGGAATGCCCCACGTGCTGTGAGGCCAGTTTCTAATCAAGAATCAAGTCTTTGTAGATCCTATTCACTTTATGCTAATTGGGGTTTGTGTTCTGCATATTGCAGATTGCTTATTATTCTCCCACTGATCTTCAGTCATGTCATTCCTCTAACATGGTATTTTAAAATGTATAATTTTGTATAAAACTGATGGTCATTCGTTATGATTAAATCAAATTTATTATTTTTGCTCTCCAGATCAACTTTTTCCAGGATCACACTAAAGTCATCGTATGCCCCCTGATGGCAGCTGTGACATACATAGATGAGAAACGGGAGTTCCGCACATACAAACTAAATCTGATTGAGAAATATGGATGCTCCCGTGACCTGGCTAGCCGATTGCGTTATGCTCGGACAATGGTGGAACGTCTGCTTAATTCAAAGTCAGCTGGGTCAAATAGACCGAAAACTGCTGCTTCGTAATGGAATATGTTTGTTCTCAGTGTTTTATATGTATTTGATTTATGAGTTTTTCATCCACATTTTGTTTTGTTTTCGGGGGTTATTCATTTCTATGTTTATTTTTCAATGCCTTGTTTATGAGCCTTATTCGTCCTTTCTGTGTTCCTTGGTTTAGGAGGGTAAGCAGCATCACTTGATTACTCCATGCCATAAGGGTTGGTGCAGCCATGACTCTCTGCAGTACAGAAATCTTATAATCTTGTAATCTTATGCCAAAAATAGCCAATGTGATTCCAAGTATGTAAATAGTGACTAATGAAATTTACAACAATAATTAAAAGAACATAACAAATGAAGACTTATTTACTTTCTGTACAGATAGTCGTGGTGCAGCATCGATTTCAGTGGTCTTGGGATGTTTTCTGTGTGGGTGTCCATCCTTTAGATGATGATGATGAAATAATCCCTTTATCTGTGAGCAGATATCTCTTGATAACACGTCATTTCAGACAAGCACAGGTTCTTGGTTGTGTGACAGCACAGGTTCTTGGTTGTGTGACAGGTGACACCTGGACTCATAAAGTTGTCTCGAGGGCAAAGTTGTGTAAGGCGGTTTATGGATGCTTGATTAGTTTGCGAAGGGAGTCTTACTATGTCCTGCCAGGAGCACAGCACATGCTTCTGGGCCAATTATATTATGAGTCTTCTGTCACATTATTTGACCCATCCGCAGGGATTGCACATCTAGCATTACCTAGTAATCTATCACAAAAAGACAAAGCTGCAGTGTCCGCTAGTCAGCATTTCTTTGTCATCCATAGGGATATTTGATAGAATACAAATGTAAGAAAATGAACAGATGTGATGATTAGTATCACAGGTTGTCAGCCTATCCCCCCCCCCCCCCCCCCCCCCCCCCAACTTTTCTTAGTTGCTTCCTATGAAATATTCCAGAAATAAAATACAAATCAAATGAAAGAACTTTTAGTCCAACTCCCAGTTGCTATACTGTCGATTCCTATAGATAGTCTTACTGAGCTCTACAGTCTTCTATTTACACTTGACCTCTACTACCTGAACAATCTGCTATCCGAGTGTGCCCAGTCTGCCAATTTCATCCCTGTATTTACACTGTGGCACACTGGTAGGCAATGCACATTAACTGTGGATTGTGCATATATGACAGCTGTGTAGTGGAGTCTTTTGCCTACTTGTTTTACCATAATGATGGACAGTATGGTGTATCTACCAACAAGGACTGGTGCAAGTGCTTGTGATATAGACTTTATTAAAGCAGTGGTTAACCCTTGGAACCCTAATTTCTTCTTCATCGTTCATTCTCAAACTCCCACTGGATGTCTTTCGTAGCAGGAGCATGGTCCTATTAAGATTTTCAGAAGGATGTAGCCCAGAGAATTGAAAAACGCTGTGTTGCCGTTTTATTTGCACAATGGCCCGACACATCCGTTTTCAGCGGAGAACCCTGATTTAAAATTACACAACAATCCTGGCCTGGCAATTTTTTTGACAATGCATTATTTTTTGTGATTGTTTAGAAAACGCAATTACTTGTTTGTTTGTAAAGATATCAAAATCATTTTTGCACATGTAAATAAAGAAGTGAATAATGCATCTAATCATGTTTTGTTGTATGTGTGATATGACAGTTGTGAGCAAGTTGTGAAGTTGAAAATTACAGGAAAAATCAGAGAACAATTAAAGGAATCGCCAAAATTATTTCCTAACTCATCTAATACTTGAGCAATGTGTTGCAACACTTATGAAATCGTCATAAATACCTATTACTGTTGTATATGTGTTGTTTCCTAACTAAACTAATATAATATGAACTGAACAAACCAATAAAACATGAAGAAATCACATACAATGTTCGTCTGTAAAAGACAGCTTAGCTGGACATCGATGTAATTATTTTTCAATACCAACCTGTGGCATCCCTGATAAATATTATACTAATGTTATTCAATGAATAACGAACGTTCTTATAATATAACATTACATAAACCAACACATACAACTTTTAGGTATTACCATGACAATCGCATATAATGCCACACAGTCCAACATTTGACCTCGAAAAATTTCAATCGGATACAATCCTGATTATGTACAATGTACTAGTCATATTATGTACAATGAGAGTTTTGCAGTGCTATATAACCCCTATACTAACATATGGGTGCGAGTCTTGGACAATAAACAAACTGGAAAGTGGGAGATTGGAGGCAACAGAGATGTGGTTCTACAGAAGAATGCTGAGAATACCATGGACTGCCAGAAAAACTAATTTAGATGTGTTAAAAGAGTTAAATGCGAAACGGACCTTAATCAACAATATAAGAAAAAGGCAATCTTCTTTTTTTGGCCACTTCATGAGACAGGCAGGTTTAGAAAACATAATCACAACAGGCAAGATTGAAGGCACCAGAGACAGAGGGCGACAACGTGAGAAAATATTAGACAGTTTGACAACCTGGCACGGCAAAGAAACAACAACGACTTTGATACATAATGCTGTGGAGAGCCATGACCGCCTACGCCACCCGGCATGGCACCTGATGATGATGACTAGTCCTATGTGAATCGACAAAATGTCTGGATATATTCTCAGAAAGTAACGTTTTAATACTATTTATGATCGTTGAAACATAATACATGAACACTCAAATGAAATATGTTAAAAATCATCTGAATTCATGACAAAATGAGATGACTTCCTTGTTCTTGCAATTGTAATGTGTAAAGGAATTTGACCTTTAGGCTGTGACGTATTCTAGCTACATGCGGCGGGAATTATACGGCATGCGAGTATAACTGTATGTAATTCTGTAATGAAGAATAGGGGAGGATGCACAACCCCTCCCCCCGGTCGTAAATGTTGAATGTCCCATTAAATTAACTCTCATTGTTTTATCTTTTTCTATGTTAGTTTTTTCAATGTTTGTCTTATTAACTTTCATTTAGATGTTTCTTCTTACTTGTACATTCTCAAACTCCTGCAGATTAGTAGGCAGAATGTAGTCTAAAGAATGGAATGTACTGTGTCAACGTTTACAGCTTGACTGCAGTATCTACACCTTTCAGCCTGAGACATCTGACTTTTGGGTCATTTTGATCTATGGGATAGGCAGACTTAACTTCACCCTCAAACCTACTTAGTCACCTTGCATGGCAGTTAACCTGTAGCAGCCCAGCTAAAAATAGCACATATTTCCTCAGACACACTGCCATTTTTATGACTTCTGGTTTTTCTCCATGTGTTTGCTATTTTGCCGTAATGTTTTTATTTATTGAGTTATTGATTTCATATTCGGAGACAATAGAAATAAGTGGATGCTGGATATGATTTTGAGGTGTTTGCTTGTGTGTGTGTGATGTATTCAACCAAAATCGAGATTGTGGACAAAGAACTTACAGTGTCAAGGTCATGCGTAGGCCTAGCCAAAGAAAACATGACTTCTCAAATTCCTCGTTGTAAATGACATCAATTACATCACTATTAAATATTACGGTGGAATCCCTATACAACAAATTGATCGGGTCTGACAGAAAATTTACATTATAACTGAATTTTATTGTATGCGGTTATGACAATTATTAACATACGTTCTGTCCCTTGCGATAATTAAATAATTAACGTGTTTCCCTTATAATATTTGTACATGATGTAATCACTTTGTGTCATCCATGAAGAATGGTATAGAATTGTTATTTTAGTAATGGAAAGCCTTGTTTTGGTACATGTACCTGTTGCTTGTGGGAAGGGAAAGGTGTTGTTGTTTAGGCTCATTGACTGTCCTTATAGTTTTTAGTAAAAATCCAGGGTCAATATCTTTTCAACTTTAGTGATGGGAAGGGAGAGGTATGAATTGCTTTCTTTGACTTTTGTTACGCCTTATTTGTATTCATGTTGAGGTGTTGACATATGGTTTATTTTAAGAACAGGAGGGTTGGTTTTGTAAAAAAAAAAATAGATATTTGGCTTTGAGTTACTCTTGACTATTGACAAATATAAGACCTGCTGGTTCTCTTTGAAAAGTAGAGTCATTTACTTTTCCTGTGATTTTTATTGGCTGTCCACACAAAGTGATCAATGAAAATCATGCAGAAAGTCAAATTCGGCACTTTAGAAGATTATTCCCTTTGAGGCAGCAGGTCTTAAAAGCAGATGATCATGGGTGTCAATTATAGGAGTCCCCCTACCCTCTTCACTGACAAAAATTGTCTCTTACAATGCACTGAATCTAGTCTTTCAACAATAGTTATGCCCATTTATCCGTTTAAAATGATACTGTACAATTTCATTTTTCCTATGATTTTCATTAGCCACTTTGTGTTAACAGCCATTGAAAATCACAGGAACAGTTAAAATTGCATCACTTTAGAACTACTCCCAGTGAGTGCACAGAACTAATGTTGAGGGACTGGACTGAGTGTGTTGCTTAGTCAAAAGACATGAGATGAAAAACAAGGTTACTGCCTAAAATACACATGTCCAGTCCATCCCACTATTTTCAATGCTTTAGTCTGTCCCTGAATGGTGATTTATTACTGTCTCTCAATTTTTTCAAGACGTAAATAGGCAAAGTGAGCATTATGTTAAGCTTTCAGATGCACGAAATGTCTTCAAATCAAGCTGCCCACCTACACACACCCACTCTAATTTTGAATCGTAATCTCTGAAGAATTAGCGAAAAATGTCAGCGCTCAAGTTAGGCGTATGCAGTTTGGCATGCAAACGTGCAAGGTCAAACATACTTACGGTACCTCAAAACAATAAAAAAGAAGAAAATTGCAGTATCAGAAGTCTTATTATACCATCAATTTAAACCTGCAGATTAGTAGGATGTATTAGAGGGATTTACAGGATGTGGCAGCTGGTGCGGAATGGATATGTCTATTCACAGATTTCGAAACTTGTTTGAGAGTAGTAATATCACTTAGCAGGCTATGCAGAGAATGATGTGCAGGCTTTAATCAGTGAGAATACCAAAGAGGGGGATGTAATTTTATACACTGATGGATCTGTAATTAGGCATGTTCGCAGTGCTTGGGCCTTTACAGCTCAGTGCGCAGGTAAAACGATCAAGGAGGAAAGTGGTGCCTTTGCGGTCACTACGAGTAGTATGACCATGGAGACTATGGCGGTGACCAAGGCATTTGAGTGGCTACGCACACAGAAAGTAACGCAGGTCTGCATCTTGAGTGACTCTATGAGTATGATTAAGAAGGTACAAGTAGGTCTCGTTCGCGAACAGTGGATTGAGGCCTTGAGAAATGCGAGCTTGAAAGCGGTTACATTTATTTTTGTGCCGGGACATGTGGGCGTTCGAGGCAATGAAAGAGCGGATCAACTGGCATCGTGTGCGATTGTGGCAAAGGGCGATGGGGCAATGGATCGCGCTGACGTTTTGAACTCCTTAAGAGATATAACACGCGAGAGTGAGACGAATGTGGATGATGATTCCTTTTCAATGGCTAGGATTAAAGATCAGGGATTGAGATGCGGTGTTGCTAGAGGTGAACATTTTGGAGGGCGCAGAAGAATGATGGTCAACCAGCATAGGACTGGTACTGTCAGCAGAAGTGTGATGGCGGATACACTCAAGGAGAGATCGGAGCAACTATGGATGTGTCCAGTTTGCAGTGATGATGATCCGACGACTAACTAACTAACGTGCAAGGTCGAATAAATTACGACTGTATTTATATTGCTGCGAAAAACTAAGGAACAATCACTCTAGCACACACTTACTATAAGAACATGATGGGAAGTAAACATGGACGATTGTTGTCCATGACTACAAATGGTTGCCTCGATGTAAATATTTGTCGACAGTGGGTTTCTATCGCCAGATTACATTTGTCGACTTCATATTGCTACAGGTTAACAGTGTTGCTATTATTTTGGGTCTCATTAACAGACAGGCAATTTCTGTTGATTTTTCAATGACCTGTTTATATGTGTCCTTTTAATTTTGTTTTGTTATTCATTTTGTGTTATTTTTCAATGACCTACCTATGTGTATCTCATTAACTTTCATTGCATGTTATCAATATTTATTTTGCTGTGTTGTTTTCATATCTTGTTTATGGTCTTTTTCAGTCATAACATAAAATCAATTGAAAGAACTTTTAGGCTGGACGGAAAAGACAATGTAAAACTAATTCAACCTCTGTATGGATGGTGATTGAATCTGTTATATAGAAAATGCTGATTGACAACAATTATGTGGTTGAATGTAATAATAGTTCATTTAGTGAATGTCATACATTCAGTGATATGCAAGCAAACTTCATGCTTGTGTGATGGGGATTGATGCCTGGAATACAAACAAGGTGTAAGCTGCCTTGATGTATACAAATAATTTTAATGCTGCCGTGATGTATACAAACAATGTGTAAGCTGCCGTGATGTATTCTACCCATCTACAAAACAAGATGGGGAAAAAATACAGTTTATTCAATTAACAATTGTAATTATATGCATGTCATAAAATATTTTGTTTACATTTTTTTATTTCGTGAAATGTGTCAATTTGTTTGCATGATTCTTCCCCTTCCTTATCAAAAGATGAGTCAAATCGTTTCATGTTTACACCCTGCTATCTTGGTATGCGATGCAATACTGTTTATTTGGTGATGTTGCTTAGCCATCACTAAAAGGACTTTCAACTCAAGAGTTGAATGAAGCTGCGAGGCGAGATGGTGCTATTGAACTGGACCTGGTTCAAATCCCATTTGCTGCATGATTTTTCTTAGTTTATTCATTTGGGGTTTATATTATGAGTAAAAAAATATGAGTGCACTGCATTTGTGAATCTGCTAAACAAACATGAAGCAGGACTGATTGAACAGTACAAATAGGTTTACAGATTAACCATGAAAATTGTCTGTATTTTGGCTGGGCCTGAAAGACAAGCAAAGAATGACAATAAGAGTAAGAGGAGATTACGGAAGTTTTGGGGTTAAAGTCAGCTGTTTCATCCTATAGGTCAAATTGACCAAAACCATGTTGAAGTCAGATATGTCTGGCGGAAAGGTACAGATATCTCAGCCATGCTGTAAACTGTGACATAAGACATTCTGTTCACCAGAATACATCCTACTAATCTGCAGGTTTAAATTGATGGTAGAATAAGACTTCTGATACTGCAATTTTCTTTTTATTGTTTTGAGGTACCGTAAGTATGTTTGTTGCCTTAGTTTTTGTAATATATAGTGGAATCCTGTTATGACAACTTGGTCGGGACTGACAAAATATGAAATAACAGAAATTTGCTATATACAGTATAAACAATATAGAATAAATATAAGCAGGGATATGTTTGTTATAAAAGGATGCGCTATAGAGGGATTCCACTGTATCATAATAACCATGGATTGATTACAGAGTTACACTGATGGAATGTTAGAAAATGGTTCAGTGGTCCAGACCAATGAAATATTTATGTAATAACAGAAATTCATTATCTACAGTAATGGCTAACAATAGTTGGGGATTGTGAATAACAATAATTGGGATTGTGAAAAATGTTGTTGAATGGAAGAATTTGTTATAAAAGGATGTGCTATAGAGGGATTCCACTAGCATCAAAGAATAGCAACTGTTTACCTTCAATGCATGTTGTAAGAAGCTACTAAGGATGTTATGGGGCAGAGTTGGCTGGCCCATCTTAAGTGGGGACAAAGTGATCAAAAACGTTGCTGAAGTCAGATATCTCAGACAGAATAAAAGTCACAGCCAAACTGTAAACAATGGCACAATATATTCTGTTATCTAGACTACATCCTGCTAATCTTCACGAATTTGAGAATAAACACTGAAGAATAATAGAGTGGTATCATCATAAGCCTTTAACCTTTCAAGGGTAGTAGGGGTACCACATTGGATGCTTTAGTACACAGTCCTCCAACAATTTCTATCCTCAGCGATACCGATGAGTGAGGAAAAATTCTTGTCCTGTCCATGCCTTTATTTCCCCTCCTGCTTTTTCCGTTTTCGACAGTTCCCTGCAACGTCTGCATACATGTCAAAACCATGGTTTTTGTCGTTTCACTTTTGAAAGCAATGGTTCTTGTACACCCACATACATTTCTATTTTATTTATTACATACAAGTTGGTCTTATAGAGTGGTATGGGTGTCTGTGGATATGTAAATAGCATCGCAAGACAGCTGAAAGAAAGGTCAAGCATACATGAACCAACCATGGTTTAACTTTGAGCTTGGTAAGCGGAGTATGAAAACCATTTCTCTCATATGACTGGCCTATACTATCGATATGATTACAGACCTTCAGTGAAATTCCTCTTAACATATTTACTAACGCCGAAGTCCAATGTGTCATACCATTACCACAAATAAAATGACAAAACAATACATGTTTATTATCTGGACTACATCCTACTAGAAATTTAGTAGGGCCACTGACCTGCTATAAGAGAGATTTCTGGAGTACATCCTGCTTGAATTGTAGTATGACCACTGACCTGCTATAAGAGAGATTTCTGGAGTACATCCTGCTTGAATTGTAGTATGACCATTGGCCTGCTATAAGAGAGATCTCTGGAGTACATCCTGCTTGCAATCTAGTATGACCATTGGCCTGCTGTAAGAGAGATCTCTGGAGTACATCTTGCAGGATCACTGCCCTTCTATAAGAGAGATCCAGTGGCAGTTTGAGGATGAAGAGATAAAACAAATCAGAGTGGTGCCACAATTCAACAGTGGCTAAACAACAATGTTTTATATAAAGAATATTTAATATATCAATCATTTTATTGGAGAGATATATATGTAGCAGTTTTCATTTATTTATGTGTTACCATTCATTTTCTCGTCCATTTGTCTTGTGTCTGGTACTGTTTTTTTATTTTTATTATTCACTATTGGAACAAGTTGACAACTTGTGTGCTTCTACAGAGTATGTGTTTCAGCTAGATTTAAACTATGACATTAAATAATGAGGTACATGCAAACAATGAAAGTGTATTCATTCTTGTGATCTCTGAACAAAAACCAGAATGAAAGACAAAAATAAGAATGTGGTTAAGATGATGTTCAAGATTTTGTCAAACTGCAGAAACATTGCTTTTTGCTATTAACTTGACTCTGTCCATTATCATTTCTTTAATCTTACTGTAAAACATCAACGGATTGAATGACAATCGAAGATGGGACTATGGCATGCTTTATATGCAGTAATATTGTGATGTCTCAGAATGTTGGTAACTCCTCAGTCCTTCAATTCACTTTCATCTTCTTCTGCCTCTTGCTGTTTCCCTTTTCGTGTTTGTCCTTGCTGCAGGCCAATACGGGTACATTCTCATTAAGTGCCGAATCATTTCAGTGTCTTTTTTCAATATATTTGAGCACAAATGTTACAATAGTTATTGTAATCCCTTCATTTCTCACATGATCTCTTCTTGTTCTGTTTGTTGCTCTTCTTAGACATTTCATTTCACACATAGTCAACTTTCTCTCTTGTATGGACGTGACAATTTATTGTATGAGGGAAGAAAATTTGTTCCAAAATGACCTCAGGCCAGAAAAAAAGGTTAAGAGCCACTTCTCTATGGGATGTGGCAGTCTTTACAAAAATATACTTCAACTCTTATGGCATGTAACATAGTCACGATTCTTTGCTTCCTTTATGTCTCTTTCTCATATGAGAAACACATGAGCAAAAGGCTGTGATATGAAGTCAACAAGGAAAACAACCCAGAAAAAGTTTGAGGAAAGAGATTCAGATATGAGAGAGAGATAGGGTTTAACATCTGGAAGAAGGATGGAAGTGGTTTGTTGAGAGCCTATGCTCCGTAGGGAGTTGGGTGTCTATATATTCTATATATTAGGGAGTTGTTGCAAGATGACAGAGTTAGGGAGTTGTTGGCAGAGAGCTGGAGATCAGAGGCGTTCTCTCAAGTGGCCTGTGTGCTTGCGGACCCAGGTGGGACGTAGATGCTGCAATTCTTGCATGTGAAGTTGTGGGGGTTTTCAAAGTAGAGAGGAGTCTGGTTGTGGCGGTGGACCTAGAGGATTCGTACGAAAGAGTTAGTTACACCCATCCTGTAGACATGCTGGAGGAACAAGTTATCATTGTTGCATTGCATCCCTGGATCATAAGCTGGATGGCAAGAGTTCTGATCTGTAGGGGGGATTGCTCTGGGGTGTGGATCCTGGACGTCTAAGATAGGAGCAATAATGCCTGGTCTACCGCAGGAATTTCCTCTGTCCCCGGTGTTCTTTGTTGTGCCATATGCGCTAACTTCAACGCAAAAGGAAAATGAATGAATTAACTCAAAATACAAAAGATCATTGTCAATGCACAAAAGGTCACAATTCCTCTATGCGTTTGTGTCTCCTTTCAACAAGAAAAGGTTATGTCTTTCTTGCTAAGTATGTTAGCAAAATGAAATCCAAGTACCCTTTTTTTGTACAGAAAAATTCTGTTACATATTGCATCTGTCTGGACTAAGTTGCTACAGTGGAATTTTACTGCAATTCATCCGTGTGCTGGGAGGGGAGAGAAGACTAGAACACTCATGATATTGTGACTAAGAAATATTGGGAGTGAAGTTGGCTGTTCCACCCCGTCGAATAAAGTGATCCAAAAATCATGAGAATGTTGTATGTAACAGGTTGAAATATGCAAATATTGCAACTTAACTGTAAACCGCGACACAACCCATTGCAAGCTACATCCTGCTAGCCAGCGAGGACATGAATTAACGTAATCATATCTACGGCACTGAACACTGCTACACCATCACTGCTATCACAAACACCACTATCGTCATCATTGCTAGCACAAACGCAATCTCCATCATTACTATCACAAACAAATCTCCATCATTGCTAGCACAAACGCAGCTATCACCATCATTGTTAGCACAAACGCAGCTATCACCATCATTGCTATCACAAACGCAGCTATCTCCATCGTTGCTATCACCAGCATTGCTAGCACAAACGCAGCTATCACCATCATTGCTATCACTAACGCTGCTACCAACAACATACATATAACTGCTTTCACCAACATGTCACTGGTTTCATCATCACTACAATCACCAAACAGAAAAAGGTTACTTGCAAAAGAAGATATTGAACAGCAATCTGTGTCTTCTACAACAATACAGTAGAATCCTTTATAGCTCATCATTTTATAACAAATTTCCCTATTGAACTACATCTTTCCCAATCCTCAATGATATGTATTATCTGTATATAACCAATTCAAATATTTAGGTATAACTATTACAGCAGATAGAAAAAGTTCATTAGAAATAAGAAGCAGAATAGGCCAGGTAAAAACAACATTCATGATTCTTGATTAGAAACTGGCTTGACAGCATGCGGAACATTCCCATAAGTGCTCCGCCCTGCGCTCCTGCAGCCATCCCAGTGTATGTAGACTCTGTAGAGTCCCTGTCATGTGTTGATTGTGTGATCTTCGGGACTTTGCAAACAATTTACTTTTCTTTCCCTCACCTCTAGAAAATCCCATTTCTAACATTCTCTGTATGCGTACGTTCTCAGCCACATTAACATCATCTGCATATTGAAATGAATTTATTACCCCGCCGAAGACGGATGTGTCGGGCCAATGGCGCAAATAAAACGGCGACACAACGCATTTCCATTCTCTGGACTACATCCTTCTGGAAATCTAATAGGACCATGGTCCTGCTACAAGAGATATCCAGTGGGAGTTTGAGAATGAACGCTGAAGAAGAAGAAGAAGAATTTATTACTGCCTTCATTAAGTCTGCTTTATCTCTTCTCAGCAATGTGCCGTCTATCGTTGCATTGTCTGCCAATAAGTCGGCTCTCTCGTTTCCTTTGACCCCATCATGACCAGGACAGTATATTAATGTAATCATTGGACAACTGAATTGTTCAATAAGTCCCACCATTCTTTTCTTAACATGAACTTTTCTATCTTGCGCAGCATGCTTTGAGAGTCTGTGAGTATTACAGAATGTGTTGATGTATCAGTTTTCAACCAATTAAGTGCTGCTGTAACTCCCTCTATCTCCATCCACATGCTCGATGTGAAAAAAAAATAATTCGTAACCTTCGATAACAATTACGTTGTGATTGAACTAAAAAAAACATTTAGAAAAATGAAAAATGTATTGTGTAATATGACTTTGTCATTAGAGGTGAGAAATAGAGTGCTGCATTGCTATATAACCCCTATACTAATATGTGGATGTGAGTCGTGGACAATAAACAAACAGGAAAGTGGGAAATTAGAGGCGTGTTTCTACAGAAGAATGCTATCATGGACTGCCAGAAAAACTAACGCGGAGGTATTGAGTCAAATGTGAAACGGACGTTAATCAATAATATAAGAAAACGGCAATCTTCATTTTTTTGGGTCACTTCATGAAACAGGGAGGTTTTGGATGATATAGTCACAATAGGCAAGATTTAAGGCAACAGAGACACAGGGCGACAACCCGTAAGAACATATTAGACAGATCGACAACCTGGCACGGCAGGGAAACAACAACGATCTTGTTACATAATTCTGGAGGTGGAGAGCCATGATCGCCTACGCCAGCCGGCATGGCACCAGATGCTGGTGATGTATATAGCGAATTCCTGTTATTACATACATATTTCGTCAGCTCCGACCAAGTCGTTATTATGGGGTTTGACTACTTAGAAGACACCAAACAGTAATGTGTTTCTACAATATATATATTGTAGAATATATATATATATTGTAGAATTGTTGGTATAATATCATGTATTGCACATATTGAGAGTCAGCAAGTAAAATGGTTCGGTCACCTTATGAGAATGAACCCAAACCAAATACCAATAAGAGCATATAACAAAATAATGTCTCGCAACTTGAGTCAGCACGTTTTCCATCTTAGACGGCATTCAATCAATCAAGTGCCATGCCGAGTGGCGTAAACGATCATGCGTCTTCACAACTTTCTGTCTTTTGTGTTAAGTTCAGTTGGTGACTTCTTTTTGTGCCACAGTGACAGCCCATACAAACATTTCTCTCTCTCTCTCTCTCTCTCTCTCTCTCTCTCTCTCTCTCTCTCTTCTCCCTTTGATCTTTCTGGTGGTTACCAAATGTTCAAGTTGTCCTTTCCTTATCATATGCCCTAAAAATCTTGATTGTCTGTTTCTAATGTTCGCTATAGTTTGTCGTTTTACCCCAGCGTCTCTGAGAACTTCTACATTAGTTTTCTTGGCTGTCCATGGACTTTTCTTCATTCTTCTTAAAAACCACATCTCAGTTGCCTCCAGTTTATCTTGGGCACTTTTATTTACTGTCCATGCTTCACTTCCACAAAGAAGGATTGGCTCAATATAACATCCTAGCACTCGAACTCGTGTATGCATTGATATTAGTCTATTGCACAGAATGTTTCTCACTTTTTTAAATGATGATTTGGACTGTGCTGTCCTGTTCTTGATCTCATTGGAGTACCTGCCATCTGATGTTAAAATGGTGCCAAGAAACAGTACTTGACTTCATCAGCTTGATTTAATTTTCCATCATTGATAGTAATACTGCATTTTGGCGGTGTGTATCTCTTTCTAACAATCGTTACTTCTGTTTTCGTCGACCACATTGCATCCCGAATAATATGCGATTTTAGTCAAGACTTTCAACGTTTATGTTCTCAAGTTACTATGAATATGTACCGGTAAGTCGACACAGACGACAAAACAACAACACTAACACTGCATAAGTATGCAAATACTTCGAGAACCACAAAAATTTAGCATGAGTAAATGCGAGAAGGTCTCAATACTACAAAGACCAAATTAGGCCCACTTGTAAACATAAATAACAGATAAACATGAACAATGTTGATTCAGATAAGAGATTAAAAGAACTGTTGGAACAGAGTCTGTGGTCGGTCAAATATATTGAGAAACAAATGATGAAATGGTTCGGCCACTTGATGAGAACACATGTTGTCTAGTAACAAGAACATGCAACATGAGCATGGAAACAGTGAGAAGCTGAGGAAGACAAGGAAATTTACCAGTTGATAAAAAGGGGGCGTGAATTTGAGGTGTTAAAATCTTCAAACCCCTCCTTAGCTATTCTGAACATGACTTTCAGTTATAGGAACTGAGCCAAACGTTCGGTAAAATCCTATCCCATAGCGACTTTTCACTCAAACGTCTTCACAATTCCCGTATAGTAGTGAAATATGTACACACGAAAACGAACGAGTGATCAATTTGTATTTTATTTTAGGTAAAACTCCCTCCATTATGTAATAACTATCTACGGTTTTTTCAAGAAGCAGGGATATATATATATATTCGTTTCAAGAAGCAGGTATGTGGATATGTTCGTTTCAAGAAGCAGGTATGTAGATATGTTCGTTTCAAGAAGCAGGGATATAGATATATTCGTTTAAAGAAGCTAGGATGCAGATATGTTCGCTTCAAGAAGAGGGTTGCAGATACATTCGTTTTAAGAAGCAGCGATGTAGATATGTTCGTTTCAAGAAGCAGGTATGTAGATATGTTCGTTTCAAGAAGCAGGTATGTAGATATGTTCGTTTCACGAGGAGGAGGAAGGGATATTTTACCTAAAAAACGGTCATTCTTTCGTTTTCGTGTGCCAGATCGTAATTTTTGATGAAATATCTGATGATCTATTTTGTTACAAAATCCCTAGGGGGATTTGAGTTTTGGTAAAGTTTCTGGTACTAAAATTCATGTTCCAATTTTCTGAGGAGAAAAAAAAAGGGGGGGGGGGTTGAACACAACTCCTCGCCCCTATCTACAGACCTGTCAAGAAGAAATTGATTGAATTAGTAATTAGTACCAACATTCCGAGACGTCACAATATTACTGCATATCAAGCGACCAAACGTGCCATAACCACAAAACCGATCATTATTCAATCCTGCGACTCTATACGGCAAATGTTGGTAAAAGACAATATATATATATATATGTGCGTGTGTGTTTGTGTGTAGACTATAACATATTTTGGGAGTTCGCGAAATAAAAAGTGCAAGGCGAAGGTGGCTCGTGACAGCAAAAAAGTTACAGAACCATTCTATAAGATAAAACATATACATTCGACGAATTCATTCAACAACACCTGCCCTCTTTAAAAGAAAAAGTATACATTCTGCTAGTG
The DNA here is from genome assembly GCA_034231615.1 of Meghimatium bilineatum. NCBI lineage: Eukaryota > Metazoa > Mollusca > Gastropoda > Stylommatophora > Philomycidae > Meghimatium > Meghimatium bilineatum. The sequence goes on along the minus strand of CM067318.1, from coordinate 43,491,374 downwards.
TTGTTTGTTGCATATAAAAACGTGTCTTACAGTATAGGATCGTCCAACTGCTTTCAATGACACTCGCAAACACAGACTTTAATTTTGCTAAATATTCTTGAAAAATGTTCATGCTTGAACGAGAATCTTCATAAACGAAACAAATTGAATGCTCTACTTTTCGCTTGCATAATTATATCTTCAAACGTAACATTTTTTTGATATGGCATACCCTTATGTAGAATTGAGTGTTAGATAAGTTTATGTTGGGACGATAACTGGCCCAGTTATCAACAATAGCTGTTAAGTTTGATTACACAGGCGCAACAGGGGACATAACTGCTTTATAATCTCCAGGATAATTGGAATGACTGACCCCCTACACAGAAACATGATTGCTTATTTTGATGTCACCGAAGGATAGAAACAACACATCGCAGAGATTTTAGAGTTCGATTCTGTCTGCTGTACATCATTTCGCCAGATTTAAGGTAATTTGTGGGAACATGTGTTCGTGTATGTTGCCCTATGATCTATTTAAAATAATGAACCTACAATGTTAATAACTTTGTATATAGTAGCATTTATATTATTTTATATGATCTATTTATATTTCTAATTTATAGTAGGTAATTTTATTTATAGCTTATTCACCTGAGATCTTTATATTATGAATGTATAGCAGTTTTGGATAGGTTATTTACTTTATGAGTCAATAACCCCAGCTTTAAGCATTTTATTTATACTGTAAATCTATAAAAGGGATGGGGAAAATAAGGTTGCTGGGCCAACTCCCGTCCGCCAAGACATTTTTACTGGTCGGTAGCCAGATTCTCAAATTACTATACTCAATGGCAACTGCGTAAAAATGGTGCGTAGGACTTGCATAACTAAAAAAGAAAAGCTTGTTGGTCACTCACGAAAAATATCCAGTCCAACCCGCAGACACTAAGAAGTTCCCTATCTTGTTTTGATAGTACCAATCAGAAGGTATCAAACAAGATTTGAATCTGATCAGCTCAATTGTCACTTGACTTAATCTCGGAATTTGTGCTAACGTGTGGACACATTTACGGAATTCATAAATTCACATTCCTTAAAAAAAGATGTGATTTTAACCAAGTCATCTAAAGTGTGTATTCTCTAGTCATCATGAATATTGAACAGTAGAACGAACCAGATACGAGCACACACGCATACACACTTCACGTGGATGTACAATAATTGTGTGTCATAAACACTTTAATAAGAACAGACCCTTATATCAATATTTAAGAACTTGAGGAAGGAGAACGATATAAAAATAAATAGGGCTCGGTATGCCCCTGAGAATCGCTACACCTCGTATATTGCAGTATTGTACCTTTAGCCGTATGGTCTAAATACAATTCGTCCCTATGTCTAGATATCTGATGTTATCATTTCATTTGTGGCTAGTCATACTTGCGTTTGTTTTGTTCTAATTGCAATATTAAAGAAAATGGATTCTACTATAATACGTCATTGATTATGTGGTCTTTATGTGATTCACTGTCTATTGCCTAGTTTGTTACCAATATTATTAGTTTTATTGATTGTGTTTCGCTAGGCCCCGAAAGAGGAGCAAATAATACATATGATCAGTCATGAATATCGTAAGCGGTGACTAAGAATATTTTCGGGGTGGGGTCGGCTGTGCAATCCCATAGATGAGAAGTGACCTATACTGAAGTAAAATATGTCAGGATGAAGTGCACATATATCACATCTAAGCTTTAAACAATGACACAACTCACTTCCTTCTTCTGACGCCATCCTACTAGCTTGCAGGAGTTTGAAAACGAACGGAGAGGAAGAAGAGGGAGATATTCATTCTTTGAGTGCTGTGTTTCGCTTTTATTTGTTCTTAATAAAGACCTTTTGGTAGAAACGTCGATTAATTCTTTTTTATGACATTCTAAGCATCCTTTTTGTGTGAGTTAACCCGATTTTTATAAAACTGAATACCTTGTGTTCTTTTATCTATTGGAATAGTCCTACTGCAGTCCCACTCATTATCGATTGTACTCCACGTGTGACGAGGAAGTTATGCGGGACTACCAGACTACCACCACACTGCAGTATACTTCTAGTAGATGATATGTCTATATAGTCAAACTTTTTCTAGTGAAAATTTCTTCAACATTCATCTATCTATTCGCTAAACCTTTTATTGCCTTTCAGAGTCAGGGGTAGAAGGGTTCTCTTGAGATGGCCCTCATGTGTGCTGAGTATATTGTGGAATTTATTGGCTCTTTTATTTCGGTGGTCCATCGTTTTCAAGGTCGGCCTCTAGGTCTGCCTTCACTGTATCTGTGTGGCATAGCTTGTTGTGGTATGCTGTCTGCTGGTAGTCTGCTGATGCGTACAAACTATTTGATCTATTGGCTCTTAATATACTACAAGATTCGGACGGTGTCGGTTCTTTGTCTAATGTCCTCATTTCTCAAACTGTCTCTTAGCGATATTCCTAGGATTCTGCGTAAGCATGCCATTTCAGCTGTCACTAATTTACGTTTGTCTTGTGCTGTCATTGTTCATGTTTGGCATTGGTAGCATAGCATTGGCATACTACTCGTTTTGAATAGTGTTATTTTGGTGTTTAAATCTACATTTTTGTTTCTGAAGATTGGTGTCATTTGCCCTAGGGCTTTATATGCTTTACTACAATATACTCTATAATTATATATGTTTCATGTTGTAGGTGTTGGAAGTTATTGGTGTAACAAGCAACGGTATAGTTCGTTCACATTCTTATAAACATATTTGGCATTTTTGTCCATCAAAAAAGTAATTGATGTAATGCATAAATTGTTCGTATGTTGTCATATATGTTCCATGACCTAAGAAATATTTTGTTCTAATACAATATCAATAATTATCTATTCCTCACAACGGTTAATTAATTTGATCTTTTCGTCAAAATGCAAGAAAGGTAAATTAAGTTGCACATCCTACTAGATAGTAACAAGCGATTCACAATTTATTGGTGGCAGTTAAAATGTAGGCAATATTTACGTTTAGTAGGTTGCTACTGCTTTCTTAACGGCTCGGATGCCAAATGCCTGTAGCTGAAATCGAACAAGGTACATTGGGTGTCTTTGGCATGTTAACGTTCTCTGAGCTACATAGCAGGCAAAAGCGTAGATGTTAATTTGCTACGACAGGGAGAGGGGAAAACTGAGTTTTGTAATAAAAAAAATTCTCACTTGGCGATTGGGGGGGGGGGGGAAGAGGAGGGATCGGCGGTGGTGGTAGATCTTGAAGATTTTTGTGTGTTGCAAGCATCTTTATATTTTTCTTAGTACTATGTGTCAAATTCTATGATCTTAGTTATTGAATGTAAAATTCTATTTTCCTAAAAAGGGGTGGGGGGGGGGAATAGGGTTGTTGAATCTTACAACACACCCACAGCTCTGTATCTGCAGGGTGTGATTGGACAAAATATACGTAGAGTTTACCCTTGTCAGCGCCCATTCAGGCTTATATGCGGCGTTAGCCCCTGTTATGACGTGTATATTCGGTATTAGTCCTTGTATTGAAGCGTATATAATTTGTTAGTCCTTGTATTGAAGCGTATATACGGTGTTAGTCCTTGTATTTTGTATTGAAGCGTATTTACGGTGTTAATGCTTGTATTGAAGCGTATATTGAGGCGTATATACGGTGTTAGTCCTTGTATTTTGTATTGAGGCGTATATACGGTGTTAATCCTTGAATTTAGGCATGCCATTGTATTGAGGCGTGTCCTGGTATTGAGGCGTTTATACGGTGTTAGTCCTTGTTTTTCATGATCAACGGCATGCATATGGTTGATGTAGCCCCCATAAACCTTTATTTTCCAAAAGATCTGGTACCCATTTCTCTTAAGTTGGGTCAACCATTTAGCCGTTGGCAATTAAAAAATTTTAAGACTTAGAGAAGAGCAGTCAGGCTTTAGAACGGTCGTTCCTGCCTCGACCATATTCACTCTTAGAACAATAATAGAAGAATGTCTAGAATTTAGATCTAATCTCATAATAAACTTCGTTGATTTTCAAAAAGCCTTCGACAGCATCCATCGACAATCGCTTTGGGAAATTAAAAAAATATACGGATTCCAAAACAAATATATAAATGTGATAAAATCATTCTATACCAACTCAAAATGCTGTGTTAGAACAGAAAAAGGCAATTCAGAATGGTTCCCTGCGATTACTGGTGTTAAACAAGGCTGCCCTATGTCACCATTACTATTCAATATCGCAATTGACTGGGCTATGAGAAAAAACACATCCAACACAAATTTATGAATCAAATGGATAAATAAAACAACATTAGAAGACCTGGATTTTGCCGATGATCTTGCACTATTGAGTGAAAACCATCAAGATGCACAAACAAAAACTGATAGATTAAAACTCATTGCAGGACAAATAGGTCTCCAAATCAATTCATCAAAAACAAAAATTATGGACTTCACCAATTCACTTAACGAAATTACTTTAAATGGACAACAACTTGAAAAAGTACAGAAATTCTCCTATCTAGGAAGCAAATTAACACTCGACGGTGATGTCATGCCAGAAATTACAACTCGCATTGCCCTAGCATCAAGTGCATTTAACAGACTGTATAATATCTGGAAGTCAAAGTCAATCAGCACACGCACGAAAATGCGCTTATTTAATTCCTGTGTTATTCCGGTGCTATCATATGGATGCGAGAGCTGGAAAAGCTCTTTATCTTCAGAAAAGAAATTACTGAGTTTCGAGAACAAATGTCTTCGTAGGATAACTAACACCCATTGGAGTGAATTCAAATTGAATGATAAAATCAGAGAAGAGACAGACCAAATTTTCATCACAGATGTTATCAGAAAACGCTGTTGGTCCTACATCGGACATGTCCTACGCGCAGACACCAACAGAATAACCACCAGTCTCTTGAATGGATACCTACAGGCAAAAGAGCAAGGTGTAGACCAAAAGAAACACTCAGAAGAACAATACTTAGAGAAAGTAAAACAACCAATATTCATACTATTCAAGAACTGTACAGAATAGCTTTGAACAGACATAATTGGAGAGATCTGATCTCTGCCCTATTCCCTAACTTCAGCGCAAAAGGAAAAAGAGTGAATGAATTTTAAAATATTTCCAGTTGAACTGGAAATTCCGTCGAAGTCCGATGTGCCGGGCCATTTGCGCAAATAAAACGGTTACACAACGTATTATCATTCTCTGGACTACATACTGCTGGAAATGTAGTAGGACCAATGTCCTGCTACAAGATAGATCCAGTGGTAATTTGAGAATGAACGCTGATTAAGAAGAACTGGAAATTGAAACCTCAGTCATTTGAATAGGAACCCAGTTTACTAACAACTGAGCTGCCGCGGCTCCAAAATATACATATTTCACTTAATAATTACAATAGAGCAGATCAATTGTCCTAAGCACACAAAATATTCAGATTAAAAATACAAACAATACAATGCATATAACAACAAACAATTAAACAAATCAGATAATTAAAACAACATCGGAGAGTTACCTCCACAAGAGATTTAAGATTTAAATAGACCCACGGCGTGTCACTGACGTAGTCCATCTAATCACAACGCGAGAAAAAAATGTATTAAAAGATCTATTCGAGTGTTCAATCTACTTGACAAAAATTAATCAATCACATAGATTCGATTATATATGTGGTTGATCAAATCATATTTAGATCTCCTGTCTGGTAACAATGTGATTTTGTTTAGTCTAAGAAACTTCTCTGAATGAACGCGTACAAAGTCAGATGATTAAGTATTGTCTGCACTTGAGAGCTAGGGTTAGGGTTAGTTCCTACATTGAGAGACATATAATAAATGTTCTCAATGAATTGACCTGGATCGTACAGTACGAGGAGTGAGAGAAACAGTTCTTTGTTCTGTACCACACTTCGATTGTGGGGGGGGGGGGTGGTGTTCTTCTCATCTGCTTTCTTTTGCAGTTAAAATAACAATTCACTGACACACAGTGCACGTAACTCTGGGTTTTCGGTTCCGGTTCAAGATGGAAGTAGTTTTGGTCTTCATACTTGCTATGGTCAGTTGACCTGTGTCCTAATAAGCACAATCGTAAAACACCCATTATTCATGAAACTGATAAACATAAAATGGAGCGATTTCGTCGCAAATAGTGATTTAAGAAACAAACCACACCAAGAATATATTTCAAATGTCATAAGAACACACAGATGGAAATACCCGGGCCACGATTTAAAACTAGATGAACACAGAATAAACCAACAAATCCTTATGTCGACACCTGAGGGTAAAATAAAACGAGGTAATCCTAAAGCAACCCTAAAAGACACCATACTTAAAGAATGATAAATAACAGGCTGTAAGACCATACAAAAACTAAAAGTGCAGTCGGCGGACCGTATCACATGGAGAATCAAACCTCTGAAACAAACACAAAAAAAAACTATCTAACGTAACTACATGTTTCCTATGCCGTACGAATAATAATAATAACAAGTAAGACTAGGATGTTAAGAGTACCACTCTCGAAATATAAGCACAAAAATGTATCCAAACAATATATCCTCAGTCTTCTTCTTCTTCTTCAGCGTTCATTCTCAAACTCCCGCTGGATTTCTCTTGTAACAGGACAATGGTCCTACAAGATTTCCAGTTGAAAGTAGTCCAGAGAATGGAAATGCGTTGTGTTGCCGTTTTATAAGCGCCATTGGTCCAACACATCCGCCTTCGTCGAACTCTATCCTCAGTATTCGGAGAAGTGTAGAAAAATCCCGCCCAGTCCACTCCTTGATGTTATCAATCTAGAGTTTTTTCCGTGACATCCTTCCTTCCACCCTCGACTGCTTCTTGCAAAATAATTTTAGAACGTGAGATGTGTTTCGTTAATTGTCGAAACCAACAAGTTTACGCCGTTTCACCACTGCCGAAAGTGATTCTTGATATCCTGCAAGTTTGTTGATTTGCTGCCGGATAACTATATTTATCTTGTGTTCTATATAACTTATTCTTAACAAACGTATGTTGCACTTGTTTTCAAAATCCCGAATCCAGTTTTCTATGTCTGCACTGAAGTGTCCAATTTTCACATCCGTACAAAAGTATACTTAGCACTATCGACCTGAATAGATTGATCTAAACTGTTATACTGATCTTACTTTTCCATATCACATTCAACATTGCCATGGCAACCAAGATGGTCTTTGACCATCTCAAGACCATCTCGAGTCTTAGCTTCCGAAAAAAGGACACGTGAACTAGACTTTTCTGATTGATTTTGAACCCGCAGCCTCGTGGAACACTCTTTTTAATGCACACATACACACGTATATGTGGTGTGACAAGATACTAGCGACTTATATGTGGTGTGACAAGTTACTAGCGACTTATATGTGGTGTGACAAGATAATAGCGACATATGTGGTGTGACAAGATACTAGCGACTTATATGTGGTGTGACAAGATACTAGCGACTTATATGTGGTGTGACAAGATACTAGCCACTTATATGTGGTGTGACAGGAAACGAATGACTTATATGTGGTGTGACAAGATACTAGCGACTTATATGTGTTGTGACAGGAAACGAATGACTTATATGTGGTGTGACAAGATATTAGCCACTTATATGTGGTGTGACAAGATACTAGCCACTTATATGTGGTGTGACAGGAAACGAATGACGTATATGTGGTGTGACAAGATACTAGCGACTTATATGTGGTGTGACAAGATACTAGCGACGTATATGTGGTGTGACAAGATACTAGCGACTTATATGTGGTGTGACAAGATACTAGCGACTTATATGTGGTGTGACAAGATACTAGCGACTTATATGTGGTCTGACAAGATACTAGCGACTTATATGTGGTGTGACAAGATACTAGCGACTTATATGTGGTGTGACAAGATACTAGCGACTTATAGGAATCAAGAGTTATCAAACAACACAGAACTGGAACAGCTATTTATCACGACGAATATACTGAACATCAAATCGGAGCACATATGGACTTGCCCGGAGTTCAATGATAGCAATCTGACGACTAACTAACTAGGTAATTAGATAACCAATAAACTAACCAACTTATAAAACAACCAACCAAACTACCAACAAACTAACGAACCAAACAAGCAACCTGTTAACCAAACAACCGAGCAAACAACCAATCAAACAACGAACCAACATACCAATCAACAGATGAAAAACGAACCAACCAAATAACTAATCAAACAACCAACTAACTAACCACCCAACGGAACTACCAACTATACCGGTGATATTTGAAGTCTTCTGACTATGAAAGAAAGCTCTGAATAAACACGCGCATAGGAGACAGGAGCTACATTGCTTCTAATTCTTGAGGATTAAAACAAAAACAAATAAAACATGTCCACTCATCATGACACTAGTCTATACCTTATGTGTCTTGACGTAACCAAAATCGTGTTCATACATACACACACGCTCACATCACGATATGAATACGTAATTATACACACATATCTAAACACTCACACATATGCACACACGAATACATAAACACGCATATATTATCACACATTCACATCAGTGTTGCACGTATATTAACCCATTTTTCTTCTCTCATAATGTGGTTTAAAAGGTTCTATTGTATAGTTTCCTTTTCATTCTATTCACCGTGAAAACTTCTGTTTGATTTCCCAGGTAGATCCAACCGTGATATATTTTTCTTCATCTTATACTGACTCAGACACTTCCCAGGCTGTCTTACTTTATACTTGACCCCCTAATAAACTACACATTTTCCCATGGCGACATAAAGCGATGAAGCGGGTTTACAGTTTTGATTCTACATCATTGTATTCAGGGTGAATCCATAATAGAACTCGTATTACCGACGAGTAATATTGAATTATTCCATAAGTCACGGAATCTAGAAAATTTCAGAAAGACAATACAAACTAACATTAACGGTAGATATCATCCCTTTATTGCATCATCATCCTCATAAAAAGCAACACCACTATATTCAACATCCACCACATCATCAGTCTTATCGCCATCCTCATCATCCCTAATATCGTCATCATAATAATCTTCATCATCATTCGTATCGTGAACATCATCATCATCCTCTTTTTCATCATCCTCACCTTTACCAATCATCATCATCCTCATCATCATCATCATCCTCATCATCATCATCATCATCCTCATCATCATCATCATCATCATCATCATCATCATCATCATCATCATCATCCTCATCCGCATCATCATCATCATCATCAACAACATAAAAGCCATACGATGTCCATAAATTACGTCAACATTTTTTACCTGCCTCTATCATCCCCCCCCCGCCACTGTCAACAAACGTAGTACCTTCCCTGTGTACCGCCTATTGTCAAAAATTGTTTCACACCCCCTCCCCCTCCCTTATAAAACATTTTCAGTAGAAAAACTAAAAAGATACCACGTAATTTTTGTCCCATGTTTAATATTTTTTGGTGACAAATTCAAACAATTTAATTGTTGCATTAAAAACGGGATTGTTGACTTCAATTTTTGTCAAGTCCCTCCTGTCCCTGTATCAACAACTGGCAAACTTTTTCAGACCACCCCCCCCCCCAAAAAAAAAAAAAAATAATAAAAAAATAAAAATAAAAATAAAATAAATAAAAATTAATAATAAAATAATAAACAATAAATAAATTAAAAATTCGTTGATTTAATTTATTTTCCCAATAATCCTTCATGGTAATAGGGGTGCGCATTTGACAACACCAATACAAAATTCACGCTATGCCTCTCTGTTCTTTGAGTGCGGAGAATCTTAATTCTGCCTTGTCTTTAATATTATTAATCCATAAATTCCTTTGTCTTTCTCTTCTCTCCACCCCCCCCCCCCCCCAACTGTTCCATGCAAAATAGTTTTGACAATGGGATTATACATTATCACATGACTAAATCACACACGAGAATACAACGAGCTGATTCATGGCTTACAGATTGACTGCGATTTGTTTGTACTCCGACCAGACTTATCCGAATTCAGAATGACAAATTTAGACAATTTTGATCTCCTTTCGGATATAACATAGTATACATATTCGTTAAAAAAATTTTTTTGATCAACGAAATTGCAATAGAGACGCAAACATTAAATCTTCTTTGTTTAACATAACAGATCCAATACACATGAAAAAGATAAATGGAATTTATACAGCATGATGATAGTGTATCTCTTGGATAACTAAATGACTAAGGAGTCCAATTCCGACTATGAGAAGTCTGTATATCTATGTCAGGGCTCCGGTATAAAGACCTATGTACAGAAAAGGTAAACGACCTTAAAGGCAGATTTTGTTTATTTCTGTGCGTTTCTTTGATAGGTCCTAACTATTTATGGCATGTGACTTCAATTATATAAATACTGACCAACGAGAAACATGACAATAATAAAAAAGTCACGAATGACGTCCTGTAAACAGGTCTTCTTTTTTAACATCGATGGTCTTGGTATATTTTATGTCGGAGATCGAAGTCGCGTGTTCGAAACCAATTCATGGCACCTTGTTTATAAAGTGGATGTTTCCTCGGAGATCCCTGCAGGATTTTTTTTGAAGTACAATTAAGTCAATCCTCTACGCCGCTGGAGCCATGTTTTAGCTCTGATATAATCAATTTGGGCGCGATCGCTTAGCTAATAGTGAGTTTGATTACTATCATCGGGTTACAAAGTGCCAGGTTTGAAACCACGTCCGGACAAAAAAAGTATCCGGGTTCTGATTTCTCACCTGACACGACCGCTCTTCCAGTCGACTCACCTGTAAATGGGCAACTTGCGCATGAATTAGGGAAGGTAAAGACAGTAAGGAAAGGGGCTGGTCACCTCCTTATAGTTGTTGCGGCTTACTACATGAAGAGTGATCTTCATCCCTGACCGCAAGTTGCTGCCAAAGGATCTACCTTTACCTATAACCAAATTGCGTGCTTTTAACAATACCCATCCCAGATCATGTATTTTCCCGTTTAGAAGGGTGTAACTCTCTCAATTTATTCCGTTTAGTAACAATACGCATTCTGTGTGTTTGCCGACAAATGACGTATTGACTGATATTACGTGATGTTAACATTAGAAAACTGCATATCACCGGGTTACAGCGTACCAGGTTAGAACGTCCATCCTGACAGAAGAAAACCTGGTCGTGATTTCTCGCCTGACAGTCGACTCAGTTGTAAATAGGTTCCTGACGGATAAATTAGAGAAGGTACACACAGCAATGAAAGGAACTGCTCCGCCCCCAACTAATAGTTGCCGCGTGGATGAGTTCTATTCCTCCCCGATGGCAGGTTGCTGCCAGGGGACCTATCTTTACCATGACCAATATAAACGCACATGTCGAAATGGGAACAAAGAATAGCAACAATGAGTATCATAAGAGACGACTAAGAACGTTTAAGGTGAGCAGATGGCTGTCCCATACCATAGAGGGTCAGTGACCAATAATCTTGGCTGAAGTCGGATGTGTCAGGCCGAAAAGTGCAGCTATCTAAGTCTAGATGTATATAGCGTTGCACAATACATTCTGTCCATCCTGCTAACCTGAAGGAGTTTGGGAACGAACACGCAGGAAAAAAAAGGTGAAAGCAGAAGAAGAAAGATGAAAGCAGAAGAAAGATGAAAATAAAAACACAAAAAAAAACCAAATACGACTGAAAATGCAAAGGAGAGTAGGTTGTAATGGACTTGATACAAAACATGATGGAGACTGGATACAACATATGATGGAGACTGGACACAACACATGATGGAAATAGTCATACAATATAAGCAGAGATGTACTGTACTGGAACTAACATAAGCAGAGATGTACTGTACTGGAGCCAACACAAGCAGAGATGTACTGTACTGGAGCCAACATAAGCAGAGATGTACTGTACTGGAGCCAACATAAGCAGAAATGTACTGAACCGGAGGTAACAGCCGAGGAGTAGTGTGCGGAAACCACATAATACAAAGTACAGAATTCATGTTTAGAAACGTAGAAGGTCAAGTATGTCGCAGTTTCATGGATAGCGTTTCATTGACTGAGTTTCATGGAAAGAGTTTCATGGACAGTTTCATTGACAGTGTTTCATTGACAGAGTTTCATGGACAGAGTTTCATGGACAGAGTTTCATGGACAGTTTAACTGATAGTGTTTCATTGACAGAGTTTCATGGAAAGAGTTTCATGGACAGTTTCATTGACAGTGTTTCATTGACAGAGTTTCATGGACAGAGTTTCATGGACAGAGTTTCATGGACAGAGTTTCATGGACAGAGTTTCATGGACAGTTTCATTGACAGTGTTTCATTGACAGAGTTTCATGGAAAGAGTTTCATGGACAGTTTCATTGACAGTGTTTCATGGACAGAGTTTCATGGACAGTTTCATGGACAGAGTTTCATGGACAGAGTTTCATGGATAGAGGTGGAGACGGAACATGCAGAATGTGATGCAAAGTAATTGCTTGTGTGTTCTCGGAGACTGAGAAGGGAGCAATTAACAGCACCACTGTGACATGTAATGAATAACGTAAGAGAGACAAAGTTTGTATGATGGAGGTTTTCTTATCCAACCTTTTAGGTCAAAATCACTTAAAAGCCATGTTGAAGTCGGATGTGTTAGGCGAAAATTCGCAGATATCGTAGCCAATCTATAAACCATGACACGTCGTATTGCATACTCCGGACTATATAATGCCAATCTGCAGGAGGTTGAGAACAAGCGCAGAAGAAGATATGAAGAAACAGTTTAACTTTGTGTTCCGGTGGGCAGGGTTGTGCCGTGTTATGATGCAGAGAGGCCGCCGCATCAGGTGGCGCCAATCAAAATACATTGTCGGCAGCAGCAACTCGAAGACAAACCACTTAAAGGGGGGGGGGCGGCATTTCTAAGAGTTGCTTCATACTAAGAACATCTATCGCACGGACCTTCCGGTGGGAGCACGGACCTTCCGGTGGGAGCACAACCCTTCCAGTGGGAGCACGACGATTCAGTAGCAGCAGTTGTAGTACATCCTGCTGAAGTTCGGATGTGTCGGTTCATTGACGCAAATAATACTGTTGCTCAACACATTTCCGTTTTCTGGACTATATCCTGCTGGAAATCTTATAGGACCAGTGTCTTGCTACAAGAGTGCAAGGGAGTTCCAGGGGGTTATGAGAAGTAACGTTTGCAAAAGAAGTAAAGCATGAAAATAGTCAACAGAAGGTGACTAGTTTGTAAGTGATAGTCAATAGAAGGTGACTAGTTTATAAGTGATAGTCAATAGAAGGTGACTAGTTTATAAGTGATAGTCAATAGAAGGTGGCTAGTTTGTGATAGTTAATAGATGGTGACTAGTTTATAAGTGATAGTCAATAGATGGTGACTAGTTTATAAGTGATAGTCAATAGATGGTGACTAATTTGATAAGTGATAGTCAGTACAAGGTGAATAGTTTGAAGATAGTGAATAGAAGGTGACTAGTTTGAAGATAGTGAACAGAAGGTGACTAATTTGAAGATAGTCAACAGAAGGTGACTAGTTTGAAGATAGTGAATAGAAGGTGACTAGTTTGAAGATAGTGAACAGAAGGTGACTAGTTTGAAATAGTGAATAGAAGGTGACTAGTTTGAAGATAGTGAACAGAAGGTGACTAGTTTGAAATAGTGAATAGAAGGTGACTAGTTTGAAGATAGTGAACAGAAGGTGAATAGTTTGAAGATAGTGAACAGAAGGTAACTAGTTTGAAGATAGTGAACAGAAGGTGACTAGTTTGATAAATGATAGTCAGTATGAGGTAACTAGTTTGATAAACGATAGTGAATAGAGGATGACTACTTTGAAGATAGTCAATATAAGGTGACTAGTTTGAAGATAGTCAATATAAGGTGACTACTTTGAAGATAGTCAATATAAGGTGACTAGTTTGAAGATAGTCAATATAAGGTGACTACTTTGAAGATAGTCAATATAAGGTGACTAGTTTGAAGATAGTCAATATAAGGTGACTAGTTTGAAGATAGTCAATATAAGATGACTACTTTGAAGATAGTCAATATAAGGTGACTAGTTTGAAGATAGTCAATATAAGATGACTACTTTGAAGATAGTCAATATAAGGTGACTAGTTTGAAGATAGTCAATATAAGGTGACTAGTTTGAAGATAGTCAATATAAGGTGACTAGTTTGAAGATAGTCAATATAAGGTGACTAGTTTGAAGATAGTCAATATAAGGTGACTAGTTTGAAGATAGTCAATATAAGGTTACAAATTTGAAAACCTGGCACGGCAGGGAAACAACAACGATCTTGATACATAATACTGTGGACAGAGAGCTGTGGAGAGTCATGACCACCTACGCCAGCCGGAATGGCACCTGATGATGATGGTGAATGTCCTTATAACGACGGCTAGAATAATGAGACAAATACACGCAACTACAACACCTAATTCAAATATAGCGCGATTTCCTTTTCATCAAAATTTGCCACCATTGTACATGCTAAGTCTAATGTTACGAATGTTACTCTTCTACTTTACCATATTCAAACTTAATCTTTGCACAGCACGCGCACGTTTATCAGAGCTCGCTTCCGTCTGACCTGTCAAACAGAACTGTATTTGAATAGTCACAGCTGTTTTATGTTAGAGATATTTTTGAGATGCGCAACATCACTTAAACACGTGATGCTTTGTCTAGAATGTTTGCCGTAAATAGCGAACGTTGGTTACTTGTCAATAGCAGAAAGAGCTCTTGTTAGAACGCAACAGGTACGGAGCCATTGCATTCTCAAACTATGGTTATTAATACGGAAGTGGTCGTGATCATTACATTTCTAACTAATCATACGTTATTATAATTGATGGGAAATTAATGAAGTGTTGGTACAAGTGACATTTCTGTGAAATCCCATGTGTACAAGTCAAAGTTGTTGCAGAATTTAAACATGTTTCTGTAAGTACTGCTAGTAATTTATACTATTCATTATTTCATATTAGTGGTTTTTTTAAAATATTTTTTTTTTTGGGGGGGGGGGGGGGGGTCATTTATTTACATGTTGAGTTTCTCGTTGCAGTTTGCTGTAGTTTTTGTGTATTAATTATGCCCAATATTGCGATTGGTCGTTCTGCTTAAAATTTTTTTGGGCGACCAAAATTGTTCCTTTGTCTTTACTTTGTACATGTTGGTTTGTTTAAGAAGTCTATTTTCATCCAGTACATGGCAACAAAATGGAAAGAATACACGATTTTAAAAACAAGTGTTTTTTACGGACAAATATTGCGCGCCCATTGCGCAGAACATAAAACTAAAATATACATGAGAAGCAAAATAAATAGACTTGCAGGTTAAGAAGAACATCTCATGGATATGGTGAAGCGCCGAAGGCTTGTGTTGTGTGGCCACGTGGTGAGATCCGGTTCCCTTTCCAAAAATATCTTGCAGAGAACAGTTAAGGGTGAAAGAAGAAGAAGGGGTCATAGGAAAATATGAATTGATAATATTAAAGACTGGAAAGGATTAGTATTCTCCACACTTAAACAAAGAACTGATAACAGAGAGACATGGAGAAATTTTTGTGCAGATTTTTCCAGAGTCGCAAACCCACAACTCTGAAGGATAAGGGTTTGATGATGATGAAGTACATGGCCGATGTAATTCCAGCTTATTATTCTTATAAAACAATACATATTCTTGGTTTGTTTATTTCTTGGTTGAATTGATTATTTTAAAGTCTGTCAATGTTATGTTATTTCAATATTTTTCTCATGTACTTGTTTTCGAAGGTGGTTTTTATTGTCTTTTGTTTGCGTGGATTTCAAGCTTTCACATCATTATGCCAATACGGATGGTATATTCCTACATTAAACATTTTTGATGATGGTGATGAAGTGATCTCTAATGATGAAGTAATCTCTAATGATAAAGTAATCTCTAATGATGGTGATGAAGTAATCTCTAATGATGAAGTAATCTCTGATGATGAAGTAATCTTTAATGATGAAGTAATCTTTGATGAAGTGATGAAGTAATCTTTAATGTTGAAGTAATCTCTAATGATGAAGTAATCTCTCATGATGGCGATGAAGTAATCTCTGATGATGAAGTAATCTCTAATGATGAAATAATCTCTCATGATGCAGTAATTTCTCATGATGGCGATGAGATTTATGGATGAGTGGTTAGTCTCAGATGAGAGATTCCAGTATAACAGTAATATTGAGTATCCCAGGATATCATATACTGCATGGTAGAAGTGCAGCTGGGTCAACTAATTCATCCATGACACTACATATTCTGTTTTCTCACACGTCAAGCCAGTATATTCTTTATTTTGTAGAAATTACTAGAATTAAAGTTCAGATCACTAATGCATTAGACTCGGCAACGATACCGAATCGTATGATTAACTAAAGAAATTGGTACCATTATCAAAAGGTTAGAAAAAAGCATAGAGTATTGACTGAATTGTACTTCAGTTTTCACATATGTGCTCAGCCCCTCGCAACGAAACCCTCACAATTTTGCCACCTGCTAAAAATATCCCTAATAACACATATCTTTCCGTAACTTCAAGCGATAATCCCCACAAATTTCTACACAAAAATTCGCTTTATAAACAAGACATCAAGGGTCGGATTCGAACCCGAGACCTCATAATCACAAGGCATATATTAGAATGGAATTCTATTACTGAATCTACCGAAGTATGAGCTAACTGCTGCACTTAGACCTCGATAGATAACATCAAGATTATTATTTTATTTTATCTTATCATAAGTGTATGTATATTTCTGAATGATTTCGTTGCCATGTTTAATATGACAATATCCCATAATTCAAATATATGTTATCTCACTAAGGACTGCTTGTATAATCTGCATATCAGTGATAAAAGTGGAACAACGAACTTTGTCTAGCCGATATCGTTGAAAGAATAAGTACTTGATCGTTAGATAACTACAATTCTTGGAATGATTATTATTCTTAGAATAAAAACAAGGCACATAACCCGTCAGGGGTGCCACACTGGAAACATCATCACAAAAAGCCTCCAAACATCTTTATCCTCAGCCATTCGGAGGAGTGTAGAAAAATCATTCCCAGACCATCCCTCGATGTTATCAATTCAAGATTTTCTGTGTGTGCCTCTTGCCTTCTACCCTCGACTGTTCTTGCAGAATACTTTTAGAAAGAAAGTCGTGGATCGATACATGTTCAAACCAAACTAGTTTACGCCGTTTCATCACTGTCGATGGAATGCCAATATACATTCAGACCCATGTGAAAGGATTACTAAGCGAGAACGAACAAAACAGTGTGCAGCGAATGACAGTCACCCTCAGTTTCCTGGATGAGGAATATCCACAAGATATATGGGTCAGAGTGTACACAGATGGGTCAGCACAGAATGCTGTGAGGAATGGAGGTGCAGGTGTATATATAGAATATCCACACAAGCCTAGAGATACAATCAGAACACCGACAGGACAATTCTGCAATAATTATGATGCAGAAATCCAGGCAATTAGTGTGGCAGCTAAAAAACTGCTGAACTCCAACTCTGGCCTACAGGCTGTGGTATTCTTGACAGATGCAAGGTCAGTGCTTCAAGCTCTCCAGTCAGGAAAACTAACAGACTTAAACAAACTACTTAGCGAATTGTCTTACCAGTATAGGATAACCATGCAGTGGATACCCTCTCACTGTGGAATACCATGAAATGAAAAAGCAGACCAACTGGCTAAAGAAGGTGCCGCCGAAGACCAACCAGATATACCAATCACCTACCATCAGAAAAAACAGATGATAAAGTCAATAAGAAAGCCACAAACACCAACACAAGATGACTATCACATTATGAACAGACCAGAACAAGTTATAATTCTACGTCTCAGAACAGGACACAACCGACTCCGCAGTCACATGTATACAAAGTTCAAGATTGGCAACACAGCCATGTGTACATGTGGACAGGCAGCACAGAGTGCCAAACATATACTTCAAGAGTGTTCTGAGCATGAAATGCCGAGGCAGACATATTGGCCAGAGGAAACAACACTGGAATCAAAACTCTATGGGACACTGTATGAACTACAAAAGACAGTGAGTTTCATTAAGGAGACAGAATTACAGATATAGACATGTTTCAAGTGAACGAAAGAAGAAGAAGAAGAAATCACTGTCGATATGGTTCTTGATAACTTACAAGTTTGCTTATATTTGTCTTGACTTCTATATAACTAATTATATTCAAAAGTCTGAATCCTTATGTTTATGCCTGCATTGAGTGTCCAGCTTTCATTTCAGTGTAAACGTTTACTGAATAGTTACAATTCATTGAATAATTACCACTTATGTGAGACCTAGAGGCTGACCACGAAAGCAATGGACCACTGAAATAAAAGGGGCGATACATTCCACAATATAATCAGCATACAAGAAGGTCGTCTCCAGAAAACTCTTCTACCCCTGACGTTGAAAGGCAGCAAATGGTTTAGCGAATAGATAGATAGATAGGTAGACGTATGACCAAGAGGTTAGAGCGTTGGTCTCCCAATAGTGAGGTAAAAATCCAACTGACACCAATTTTGATATACACATCTGTCCCGATAGAAACCAAAAGTAAATCATAAATTCAATCTTCATACCAACATTGTGTTGTAAACGCCAGACATGGACATTAACTTAAGAAGAAGAGAGGAAGCTTACTATTTGTGAAATGAGATGTCTAAGAAAAGCAGCAAACAGAACAAGAAGAGATCATGTGAGAAATGAGATGTCTAAGAAAAGCAGCAAACAGACCAAAAAAAAGATCATGGGAGGAAGGAAAAGATTATAAGAACTGTTGGAATAATGCATGTAATCAAATATATTGAAAAAACAAAGACTGAAATCGTTACACAATATTACACAAAAGACACAATATTACTGCATATCGAGCGATCAAATGTGTTATACCCCGAAACAAATATTATCATCAAACCCTGTTACGCGGTGCAGCAAAAGCAAATAATACCAATATATATATATATATATATAGATAGACAATTCATGGATTATTAAGCAGTTTATACATTATATATTGTATTCGTCCTGACCCAGGTGATAGTGACACTGCTGGTCCACACTCGCTGCTAAACGTAGCTTTAGTTTTCGTTCCTAGGCCAGATGTGTCACCTTGGTTATAACTTTATGATTGGGTTCATGTTGAGCACAGAAATTGTGTTCTGTATAAGATACAGAATGGCTGCTTTATTATTGTAAATCAACCCACAATACCCACCCCCATCTACGGCCTTGGTTGTAACCCGTTCGGAGAAAAATTCTCGACACACTTATGATTCATTAAAAATTACTCAATAGTTAATTACCGTAAATTTCATTATTCGGGGACAAAATATTTATAACCAAAACATATAAAAACAATGTGCCGCTTCAAGTAACTGGCAACACCTGCATAATTTTCTATTACACAATCATAGAGTTATATAAAAATTAAAGTCCCATGCAAAAATTCGTGTTCTGTCGATTATTGGTTGTTGAGATATTTAATGAAGTTTACGACCAAATATGGTATACGCGATAGTTTGTTTGTTTTCTATCTTTATAAACTGCGAACAACTTTCTCTTACTTCCTATGTGCAGTGTGGTAGTTCTTGGAGTTTTCTTTCATACACAGGAGACTTCAGTTTTCAGCTTAATGTAATGCCTATTGAAGAAGTCTTCTACTCAGAGGGATAAATGTTCCAGTGTCGGGTAACGACCCTAAACAGGAAATATGTGGCTGGAGTAACACAGCAGAGGTGGACACACTATAGAGGTATATGACATAACTTAGTCGAAATGACGTGCCGAGAATGAGACAAATAATTTCCCATATTAGATTTCATATTATTGACAGCATATTCGGTTGATAACAATGTGTCAAGTCCTTCTCAACAATAGCCCTAATTGTTATTCCCAACCAAGCGTCACTTATATTGGCTGATGCGATCTATCGTTAGCGTCATTGTACATTTTTTGTCACAAGTCAACAAAAAAACGGAAAACATCAGATGAATCAAAATAAGTGATGATGTCTATAATAAGCGAGCAGGGCGTCGCAGAAGAAGGGCTTGCATGAGTGCGTAAGTTGACGTGCACCTATAGTTAATACTCGGATTATATGACCACGCCCATAACTGTTCTAAATATATATTCCATGTATTGAGTCAAAATACAGATTGTAGTTTCTAGAGCACATATTTTCAATATTGGTTTATGTGATGATGGGTTTATGTGAAAGGTTTATATAATGGGTTTATATAATGGGTTTCACGACAGTTTGTTGTGTTGATATTTTTCTGTGTGTAGTTGATATATGTGGAGCAGAGGTGTACAAAATACAGCACTCTGGCTAAATCTGTCCAGCCATGCCATTTGCACTGGCTTTCTAGAAAATGAACAGAAATAGGTATAAGTGTTACCAAAATAAGTCATAAAACAACCTAACAACGAGACACAGTGACACGTTTAGACTAAAAAACCTACATCAGGATAAACAAAATACCACCGTAAACAAATCTTACTTATATACAAACGTTGTTGTGATAGGAAGGAAAGAAAAGTAGGGAAGGACAATAGTGAATGGATGACGGAGGAAGCAAAGATAGGCAGCAACCTCTCTCTGTTCTTAATTCCTTATATGGAGAAAATTAGTCATGTGAAATCTTAAATATTATCAATCCATACTTTCTTTTTCCACCTCTTCTTCTTTCCCACTCAATCTCTCTCTGTAGTATTGTTTTGGAAAGAGGATCGTGTCTCATCACGTTGTCAAACCACACAAGTTGCGGCACCTCAAAACTGCCATGAGGTGTTATTTTTGACTTACAAGAGTATTTTGGTTCTTATATGTTGGTTTTATGTTCTGTATACATGATGCGTAATATTCGTCTGTAACATTTACTTTCAAAAGCCCGTATTCTCCTTCCCATTTCTTCTATAACTGTCCAACTTTCACATCGGTACTACATTTGAGATATTATTCGAGATTTACATATGTTTTCACTACTGTACTAGTTCTGCTCTTCCGTAGGAAATTTAATCTGGACATTGAAGGCAAAGGTTATTTCAAGTTTAACCGTTAGTTCTTTGTTTAGTGATATCATCGCTGCTCATACAATACCATAATGTATTTAAAGGTATAGACTTCTTCTAGGAAATTCCGAGACACAAAAACAGTTTCTTCGCTCAACCTCACACGGAAAATGTTCAATCTCACACGGAAAATGTTCAACCAGACTTCAGAACATATCCTTCAAGAATGTACAAACTATGACACATTAAGATGCACATACTGGCCTTCTGATACACCAATGAATGTTAAACTTTATGGTACAAAACAAGAAATGGAAAACACTGTCCAATTTATACAAGAAACAACACTGCAGATATAGACATTATTAGCGAACGAAAGAAGAAGAAGAATTGATTCTAACCAAATATAACAACGTATGTAAAATATGGCATTAATATGAAGGACGGTTAATCGGATAATTACATTTGTTTTGGATCGGATAATTACATTTGTTTGAGGGCAAAGTTAGTGAAACGTGATATAACTCTCCAGCTAACAGCAATATGCAGAATCACGCTGGACCATGGACTGATACTACTTTCAAGTATGTCATAATGAACATAACAATTTTATTTCAAATTAAGTGCACATCGACTATGTAGACACCATGTATAATTAATTAATCTAGAGAGAATACGACCACCACGCTTGGGCCGCTCAAACACGAAATAGTACGGAATATATATATATATATTCCAGTGAAATGCCTCTATGATGTATTCTTTTATAACACATTTTATAACTCTATATAACAACAGTTTTCAAAATCCCCAATTACATTTATTCTATATTGTTTGTACTGTATATAACGAATTTCTGTTATTACATATATATTGTGTCGGTCCCGACCAAGTTGCCATAACAGGATTACACTATACTGAATAATTATAGAAGTTTCAAGAAATAAAATAAAATGCTACAAATAAGATAATGGACGTAATGATAAAATAGAATAAAGATAATGCACATTAGAGTTTCCGTTTAATAAGGGCATACCTTCATTAGAAATACGCAACGGTACAGTAATATTAGTTGAAAACAAATGAAATAATAATATTAAATGTTATATATCAATGTTATTATCTCAGACTCAAGATAATGTTATTGCCTCCTCTTCTCATTATGTGCTCAATAAATGTTGACTGTCTTTTTCTTATATTATCAATAATGCATCTTTTCACATCCATCCTTCTAAGACATTCTTCATTAGTAATCTTTGCTGTCCAAGGAATGCTAACATTCTTAGAATAAACCACATTTCTGCTGCCTCAATGATTTATGTGATGTCTTATTTATTGCCCATGCTTCAATGTAGCATTTGAGGACACGTTTTCTAGTATCCATCGATATGGACTTGTTGCATATGATATATATATATATATATATATATATATATATATATATATATATATATATATAATAGATATACAGATGAGAAAATCTATATGATGTGTGACGTATGTGTTCTATAGAGTTCTGATACTCTGAGAGAATAGTTTAAGAGTGTTGTGTAACGCCAAACTTGGATGTATCGAGCCATTGGCACAAATAAAACTGCGACACATCTCATTTCCCTTCTCAAGTGGTTCATATTGCCCTCCTAGAGGCTACTGAGATTTGAAATAGGGAGGTGGCGTGTAGCGAAGAGGCATTTTAAATTTGGGGACCACAGACCCGTCCAGGGGATTCACGGGAAGATGACAGCTGAGGCGACAAATAACAAGTATTATAGAGCTAAAGCCTCTTGATGACAACATAGAGCTAAAGCTTCTTGATGACAGCATAGAGCTAAAGCTTCTTGATGACAGCATAGAGCTAAAGCTTCTTGATGACAGCATAGAGCTAAAGCTTCTTGATGACAGCATAGAGCTAAAGCTTCTTGATGACAGCATAGAGCTAAAGCCTCTTGATGACAGCATAGAGCTAAAGCCTCTTGATGACTTATACAGAAAATCAATGACAGTTTTATTCTAGGTAACTGCAGTGTGTAAAGGGGGGTGGGGGGGGGTATGCGATTGAAAATGTGTGTCAAAAAGGAGCCCGCAATAAAAAGTTGAACATCACTGCTCAAGACATCATCCGCTGGAATTCTAATAGTAAGTACCACTGTCCTGGTACAAGTGAGATACAATGGGAGTTTGAGTAAAAAAATCAACATGATATTTGATATCTCAAATATGAACAAGATTTAGACATAACGACATACGATACGATGTGACAGACTAGAAAACACATGACATTAATCAATGTTGTACTTGGCGTACTTTAAACCGAAAGTAACTTTTGTAAATTTTCTCCCCATACCTTTTTGTCTGTCCTATTTTGTTATCTCTGCGTGTGACCAAATACGATAGGAGACCTTCTGGCTAATGATTTACTTGACTATTCCAGTGATTGTCATTGGTTACTATGACTATTATTCGTGTAACAACCAATGAAAGTCAAGGGAATAATCAAAAAGTCATTTGAGAAGGCTGGATTTCTTACGAGCCAGTAGGTTTTATAATGTAGACGATCACGAACTGTGTATCATATCAGTAGAAACTTGTATACATACACTTTTACTGAGCATACATGATTTTGAAACTTGTTTAACCACTTCAGCTCATAATCCGGACAACTTATGATATGTGCATACCGTGTATGTGTATGGCCTTATTCGTCTTGACAGACAGTCTGAGGCAAGCGTGTACAATAACATTCTGTAAGTTTTCATAAAAAATATTTTTATCATCGGTTGAGACAGTTACAGTTAGCCCATAGGCGCTCATATGCATAGTGCCACCTGTTGTAGAACTGAGTGATGTAATATGCTTAAATGATAAAGTGCTAAAAAATATATGGTTTCGGCGTTTATATAAACCAATCATTGCCATAATGGCTAGATTATTTTTAGTCATGGTCATAGAAAAGTGAGGGATGGAGGTTGGGACGGAGGATGTAAGCCTCTCATTCTTTAGGAAATTTGATCATGACATTTAATATTAGTAGGCAAGTTTAAAATCCAGTGAATGTCCCATTGGTTTTAAAATCTAGTGAATCTCCCATTGGTTTTAAAATCTAGTGAATCTCCCAGTGGTTTTAAAATCGAGCGAATCTCCCAGTGGTTTTAAAATCTAGTGAATCTCCCAGTGGTTTTAAAATCTAGTGAATCTCCCAGTGGTTTTAAAATCTAGTGAATCTCCCAGTGGTTTTAAAATCGAGTGAATCTCCCAGTGGTTTTAAAATCTAGTGAATCTCCCAGTGGTTTTAAAATCGAGTGAATTTCCCATTGGTTTTAAAATCGAGTGAATCTCTCATGAATTTTAAAAATTGACTAAATTTCCCATGGATTTTCCCCAAAATGTTTTTAAAAGCCCTTAAAACTAGGTAATTATAGCTTTTTTAAAAAGCGTAAAATAGACCACATCCCATTTCCCAAAGATGGATTTGTCTCTTTTTCAGACAAAATAATATTTGTAATTAATTAAAAAATCAGATGTGATCTATTATCGCTGTTTTTTTTTCTTCTTTAATTTTTAGTTTCCGTTGTTTTTGTTCCGTGTATTTTATATATCTTTTTTTTAAATGCAGCAATATCTTGACATTCTGCTGTCAGTGTCTGATAGGAGACTTGTAACTGTTACTATATACTGTCTCAAGTCGCAGATAATTCATCCAGGTTGTTAGTAATTGTAGTGATTGAAGTAAGCGAAAATTGTAAACACAAGGTAAACTTATTAAAGTTGTTGTTGAACTAATGTTATTGAAATAATCGATTGAAGAACACGTGAAAAGACACATATCAACGTCAAAGAATAATCACACAGTAATGATATCATTAGTATAAACAAGTCTAGCAGTAAATGTTCAAGTGGTTGTAATAAAAAGACAATAAAAATGACAGTGCTAAGAGTACATCCTACCCCCTTGTTAGGGAGATCGTTAGTTCATTTCAGGGCTCCATCACATGGTCGGCGCTATGGAATCCCGACAGTCTTCTCGTGGTAGTGGCAGCCCTTCTCAGGGCTATATATTGCAACTAAAATACTTTGGTTAGCGCCTCGTCCTACCGAGCCATTTTTTGAATTAACAGTCCTTTTCATGTCTTCTGTGCTCTTTTCAGGATTCAATTTTTGATGGTTGATATTTTGCCTCCAATTTTAACCCCCTTTTTGGTCTCTTCATTGCTGCTACCGTTGCTGTGTCGATCAACGGGACGATGTTGTGTCTTACTCGTTGGAGGGGCGGGTATTTGTCCTCAATGTAACCTCTAGGTTGCTATCTTCCCTTTTAGTATCTTGGTACTCCTTAGATGGCCCGTGACCCCCTCTCTGCTCCTATAGCCTTCTTTGCAATATAAGCTTACTTTTTAAATCGTGTCTTCCCGCATCTTGCAAGTAGCTTTCCTCTAATTCCGCCTGCTTTGCTACACTTTTCTCTATATTTCTCACCATTCAGTTTCCTGCTTCTCTGTTATAACTGACGGTAATTGAACCAGGTCCGTTCTAGGGGCACTGAATCGCATTGCAGCACAAGTAAACAGGTTTTCCGTACTTGACCAATCACATCCCTATTGATGTTAAAACCGAGTGAATCTCCCATTGGTTTTAAAATCGAGTGAATATTTCATTGGTTTTAAAATCGAGTGAATCTCCCCATTTGTTTCCCCCAGGGGACGTGGTTGGTCAAGTACGGAGAACCTGTTTAAATGTGTTACAATGCGATACGGTGCCGCTAGAACGAACCTGGTTCAAAATTCCCGTCAGTTGTAAGAATTATTTTTATTTATCCTCATGCTTCCTACTTCAATTATCTTTCTGTTACTTCCTTTGACACTATATGATCTTTGCCAGCCTCTGATCTTCTTTGTCCCATGTTTCTATTTTAATTATTGTACACGACAGTCTCGACGTTGCGGCTCTGTCCGTTCTTGCAATAGATTTGTATGGTAACAGAGACTGTCTGCGTGCATGCAACGGAGAATGGGTATTGGTGGGTGTCTTGTGAGTGGTTTTTCAGTTTTGTTATTAGTTGTGGGAGATATACGTTGTGGGAGGTTTACGTTGTGGGAGGCATACGTTGTGGGAGGTATACGCTATGGGAGGTATTCGTTGTGGATATATTCCACAATTCACGTTCTATTTTAATGTGTTGTGATGTTTCTTCTTTAGTCTCCCTCCCTCTTGTTTCCCTCCCCTTCATGTCATACCCTCAGCTATTGTGAACGTTGTTCACAATGGTTATTCTACTATTACTTTTAACAATATTTACTTCTACCATTCTTTTCGTATTACACCAGATTTCATATCAGTAGTTTTGTTTTGTTGATATTACATAGATTTATATCTTTTATTACACTTGCTCTATTGTTGTTTCCTTTACTCTCTCTTCTGTTCTTGCCTTATTTCTCTTTTTTCATTCCTTTTTCTTTCTCTCATCTTATCTCCCCTATAATCTTCTTTTGCTCCTCTCTTACATTGATTCTGTTTTTGTAATATTCATTTCTTGGTGTTTGTTTTTTCCCGGTGAAGATTTTTTAGTCGAAACGTCGTATGTTTCCGTTGATGTCGTTAGTGTTTTTGTTTTTTAATGCAACACTCCCTACATATCTCTGCCCCCTCCCCGGGTTGTAACATGAGTATATTTGTAAATTTTAGTGATACATTCTTCATGCTTGTGTTCTTTGGATCTGTCAGTGCTTGTAATACAGACCTTGCATCAAGTTAATACAGACCTTGCATCAAGTTAATACAGACCTTGCATCAAGTTAATACAGACCTTGCATCAAGTTAGAAAGACAACATTATTGTTGTAGCTCGACAAGCAACAAGCAATATATGAGAATTTTGGCTGTCTCTGTTCCTATTAGTAATTCTTGTAGTCAGATTATTCATCCCATTAGTAGTTCTTGTAATCAGATTATTGATCTTATTAGTAGTTCCTGTAATTAGATAATTAATCCTATTAGTAGTTCTTGTAATCACATTACTAATCTTATTAGTAATTATTATAATCATATTACTAATCCTATTAGTAGCTCCTGTAATCAGATTACTAATCCTATTAGTAATTCTTGTAGTCAGATTATTCATCCCATTAGTAGCTCTTGTAATCAGATTATTGATCTTATTAGTAGTTCCTGTAATTAATTAATTAATCCTATTAGTAATTATTATAATCATATTATTAATCATATTATTAATTCTTGCAATAAAATTATTAATCCTATTAGTAGCTCTTGTAATCAGATTACTAATCTTAGTAATTATTATAATCAAATTATTAATCCTATTAGTAGTTCTTGTAATCAGATTATTAATCCTATTAGTAATTCTTGCAATCAGATCAACTGTTGTGCTATTATTCGCTGCTGTTGTTGTCTGGGTGTTACAATTTAAGGAAAACAATTTTACAATACGCTGGTCAGCTCATGTCAATTTTCTATATTTTACAATAGTCAGCTCATTTCAATTTTCTATATTTTACAATACACTAGTCAGGCTCATGTCAATTTTCTACATATTTATTTCTATATTTTTTTTTCCAGATTGAAAGTGCACAGTAATTCAACATGGCCGATCTTCACTTACATTTTAAATTAGTTTGATCATTTGATGACGTGATAGAGCTTACCACCTGACAGTAAATTCCAAGTCTGCATTTCAGAACAAAGAGACGTTATGTTTCACAATGGGTCAAACGTCCTCGTCAGCATTTCAAACTTCTCCTCAGCCCCTTTACCCAAGTCGCAAGAGAAACGCTCCTCAACCTCCACACGTAACATCCCCGGTTGATAATTCTATCAACAAATCACAGATATATGCTGTTGCTGAGAACAAAGTTCTTCCAAATGGAGCAGTGGACATGGTCACCGCTCGAAAGCTCCTGCGACCCGTTTCTCAGGAACTTTCCAAATACCATCCTGAATTCGCAGAAATATTTCAATCTTCTCACGCGACTGATCCTGAATCAAAAGAGAATTCCTTTAGAGATGAGAACACAAGCGATTTAGATATTGAGAAAGAGAACTTTCGGCTGGTTAGAAATACACATGATGTGCCGGGAAAACAAACCAAGATGCACAGAACTGAAACAAATCATGCTCCGCAAACTTCGAATAGTATAAATATTTCCAGCTCATACAAGAACACACAAGGAAACTATGTAAGAGATAGACCTAACTCTGAAAACTCTGTGGCTTCTATTACAAACCCCACAGAGAAATCTACCAGCCTTCCATCTGCAGCGAGTCTCGCCAGAACCCAATCTATGACTACAGTTTTAGCGCAACCAGTAACATCTCTCAAACATAGACGACAAACATCTGCAGTGAGTGCAGGTAACATCCACGAGCATGTGATTCTGGAAGATCCTCGCGAGCACCTGTACAATGCTGCTAGAAACACACCCTTCTCTAACTACCACCCCAGCACAATGTCTCTTCCACTGAAAAGCACATTTGACATAGATTATTCTATGAACCTAACTTACGCGCAGCTAGCGGAGTATAGACGCAATAATAGACTCGCCGAGCTAGAACAGAAGACGGGGAAGAAACTACAAGAACTTGAGGCAGAAATCAGTGCTAGCAGTACTCTACCAAAGTCACCTTTTGATCTTCAAAATCTTGGAGGTAAAAGCAACACACACAGTATCAGTACAAATAGTTCTGATACCGGAGTCAGTAAATCCAAGAAACAAAGAGCACCCGAACCGCCTAAACTACACACTACAACCAAGCATCAAATTACTGGCATTTCTATATCCGATGAACCCTTGCCAGATTACAACATGAAGAACATTACTTCAGAAAGTTCTAAACTTCCAGGAAAGTCTTTACAAAGAAGCATGTCGTCTGCTTCCACGAGTTCCAAACGTCCAGCTCCGCAGCCATTTCCAAAAAGTGTATCATCTGTAAATCTTCACGAAATAGCATCATTCGTTACTCAACAACAAGAAAATGATATAACATCGTCAGCTACGCTTCCCAGGCTAGCATCGAACAAACATCAAAGCGCAGATTCATCCAAGACCAAAAGTGCGTTCTCGTCTAATAATATTTCAGTCCAAGAGAGTTTAAGCCTGGCCAGACAGCAGCTAGAAGCTCTTACGAAACTGAAGGAGGTTTTAAAGAGAGCAGAGCCAACAGAGGAAATCAATGAAAATAATAGCGCCAGTAATATGTCTACTGATGATATTACTCATGATAGTGATGACAGAGTCAGTGATATAAATTCTAAAGATACAGTTGATAATAAAAATAGAGTCAGTGATATAAATTCTAAAGATACAATTGATAATGAAAATAGAGTCAGTGATATAAATTCTAAAGATACTGTTGATAATGCTGAAAATACTGCACACAAAATCAGTCCCTTAGATAGAATGACTCTAGATTCTACAAAATTTCAACGAGAAGAATTAGATCAGGTGAGAGTTATTTCGACAGAATTAAATGAATCAGAGCCACGTACAGAGGTCGCAAATCAGTCAGAAGTCAATCATGCTGAGTTACATCAGTTAGAAGTACATCAAACACACGTAACTGTCAAAAATTTGAAATCAGCCTCAGAGAAAAACCACGCAAATTTCATCACCTCAGACAGTGATAAACAGTCATTTAAAAAAATGAACCCTACTCTTCAGAACGAAACAATTTTTGATGTACACAATAAACGGAACAATTCTAATATTGGTGATTCTTCTGTAGATAATTTTAAAAATCCACATAATACGACATACGACGAAATATCGTACGATACGCGAGAGTACAAACAGAAATATGTATACATGAGCAGTGAAACACACGAGGAGAGTCAAAGCCAGATTTTAACCTCTCGCCAAAATGAAAACGAGAAAAGGAAGACGGATTATACAGAATTATTCCCAAGTTCTATTTGGAAATTTGAGGAGGAAAAATCGTTTCAATTAGGAGACGTAGAACAATATGGTAGGTCAAGAGATGAAATCGGTACGGAAATTTCGAAGAGGTCATCGATTCAATCAGAAGATATGAGCATCAGTAGTTCAAATACAAGTCAGAGAGTTTTCTCCCCTGATTGGACACCGGAGCATGACCTAGATTCTGACGACGACATCTTGGATGATCAAAGTTGGAGTGCCGAAAGAAAACTTTCCAATGAGTGGTTTAAACCGACCATTATTTCTTCTAGAATCAGTGATATGAAAGAAGGCAAGGCGAATAGAAGCAGTAAAAAAGATAAGCGAGTCGAGAAAAGAGATGAAGTATATCCCTTCACAGAAGAGAAAACTAAAATTGGAAGCATAAGAAAGTTCAACAAAAATATGCATAAAGGAATGAAAAATGTCTTTGGGTCTATCAGCAAAGTTTCAGGTTCGCTTGTACATAAACAAAAATCGCAAGATATTCTCGATAATAGAGAAGCGGCGTCACAGATTTCTGCGTATTCTATAGACGGTGAATCTAGAATACACAGTAACTCTAACTGGATATTGACAAGCAGTCATAATGGATCTTTGCGACGTGCAATAAGTGATGATTACGTCGCCCAAAGAAACGTTCATGAGGCAGACGATCTCGATTCATCACAAGATCCAGATGATGAAATTCGAGATATTGATTTCGCTGCCGGAATAAACTATATTCCAACGGTGCAAAAGAGCTCTAGCAAGATACTAAGTGAGGAGAAACAAAATTGGTTGAAACCTGCAGGTGTTGCTTACGTCGACACGAAGGGAAAGATAGCTGTGCTGCCAGAAAATCACAATAATAGAATAGATGAGAATAGCCGTACGGACAATGTACGTTTACAAAATGAAGAAAAGGCCCAAAAAGTATTGATAAAGAAAGAGAAGAGATCCACATATGACTCGAATTTGAGTTTGCAGGAGAAATACAAAGCAGATGAGATGTTCGAAAAGAACATTTCAGAGAATCAACAGTATAAAGAAGAGAGATTACGTCAACATGAAGTTGAAATTAATTTAGGAAGTTTGGGAAATGCAGATCAGGGGTATATACGAAATATTCAGACGAGCAACATACAGGAAACAATGACTCAGTTACAACAGCAGCAGGCGGGCATGCAAGTACACGAAGTAAATAACAACACTGCGGGGTTGTCTTCCTTGAATGACTTAACAACAGTGACCAGTGGGCTAGGGATGAGTACTGCGTTTGGGATGAATACTCAGGTAAATGTAGCCCCTTATGTTCTCCATAGTAACGGTCCAATTCTACAGACTGGGTATATTGATCGACCCATTCACATTGGGCAAACTATTCCTTTTGGTGCGCAAATTGGATCTCAATTTCCATACAACATTGCATCTTTTCCCACGGCAACGTTTGGACACCAAGTCGGAGTGATGAGTAACATCATTGATCCAGCCCTCTATTCAGTTCATCCTGCTTCATTCTTGGGTGAAATCTCAGTTAATGCGCTACCAAACCAACGAGCAGTTCCGAACTTAACCCCACAAGAACTTGCGTATCTCAGTAACTACATGCGCATGATCGGCGTGCAACCTCCAGCTAACCAGCAGCAGTGGGCAGTATTATTAAGCACATTAGCTTTCAATTCATCAGAGGCATCAACAATTAACCAATTAAGTGGTAAGACAGCATTTACCGCGGATAGATTTGGTGCAGATCTCTCCAATGTTTTTGGAAACTCGAAAACGGTGGATAGTCTAACAACTGGCCCTAAAAGTCAGACAACCCTTCCAGGTCAACAGTACACACCCCCTTGGGAAATTTCACCCGTAAAGAGTGACACCATTGCTTACAATCCCCTTCAAATTAGTAATCAGCCAGGTCACCAACAGATTACTTCCCCCAATAACATAAACAATTTAGATATTCTGAAATATACTCAAACAAGTATACACAGACCTCAAGAAGAAACATCTGCTACAACCGTGAAGGCCACCAACGACTTGACACTAACACAAATTTCCAGCAGCTCGATTGTGCATAATTCCTTACCCTCAGAAGAGAACAAAACAAATATCATTTCTATGAACTTTGACCCAAATGTTGATACTCAAATTAGTAAAAATGTATCAGATGATAAAAATATCCCAACACAAAGCTCGACCAGAACAACTACGTTATCATCCAAATTGTACGGACATATTGGTTACCGACCGGTGTCTTTTCAACCTCGGTCTCCCAGATGATTTTGGTAAGACATGTTTCAGCAGAACTTTTTCATCAAGATAATCATTATCAATAACATCATCATATTCAACATCATCATCAACATATTATGAACAAATCACCAGCACCATCATCATGTTTATACATTTTAACATCATGTGGAGGGACAAACTATACCTTGATTATTTATTTGACTATATGGTAACAAAAACACTATATAAATACTAAAAAATATCATATAAACATACTGTATAAACAATATAAAAATACTATATCACCATAAAAACTATATAAAGACTATAAAAATACTACAAAAATACTATATAAAAATACTATATCGACATCATAAAATAACTATATAAAGACTAAAAATACTATAAAAATACTATATAAAATACTATATAAACACTATAAACATACTGTATAAACAATATAAAATAATATACGATGATATTCGTCCGTCGTAATCGACGATGACCAAAAAATCAACCATAATAGTAATAATAACAATAAGTAATAAAAAATAATAAAGTTAATAGTGCGTTTTTAAATGACTAACAAGTCCGATGCGCGCACAAAATGTTCTACAGAATTGAGAACTGTAGAGGATGTCTATGGGACGTTGAGATGTTTTTTCTTTTCTATGTGTCCGCTTGTATCTTGCTTCGTCTCTTCCGCCGCAAGTGCTCCCGTTCTAAGTCTGTAACGCCATGCTGTTCTATCCTGACCGAGGCTCTCCCAAGCGCCTACGTCAATTTTAAGATGTTTCAGTGACTTGAGCGTGTTTTTGAAGCGCTTTTTCTGTCCACCAGCTTTTCGAAATCCTGCCTTGAGTGCTCCATAATATATTTAATTATATATTTATATACTATATAAACACTATAAAACACCATAAAATACTATAGAAACACTATAAAAATAATATGTAAACACTATATACATACTGTATAAACATTATGAAAAATATTATATAAACACTATAAAAGCCTATATAAATACTGTAAAAATACTATTTAAACGATATAAAAATACTGTATAAACAATATATAAACAAAAAATACTATATAAACTATAGCAATACTGTACACACAATATAAACATACTATGTTAACATTATAAAATAATATATAAACGATATAAACATACAATATAGACATTATAAAAACACTATAATTACAACTATAAATAAATTACATTTTTCTTTTCTCAGTAGAAAAATACTAAAGATAACCATGAAAAGACTGGAACAATAGACGGGCAGAGAAATCAATCTCGTTACGGCAGGGTTTATACAGAACAGAGGTCACTAGAAATCGCATCATCAACATGAGAAATATACACATGTTTCATAGACTACTCAAAGGCATATGAACACGTCATACACCAGCAATTATGGAACATAATGGAAAACATGGGATTACCACGCCATCTCATATCGTTCATTAAAATGCTTTATCAGAAGCAACTGGTTTCTGTCCGCCTCGAGGAAGAAACATCTGACTGTTTTGAGATCCAAAAAGTAGTCAGACAGGGATGCATTCTCTCACAACAAATGTTCAACATATATGTAGAAAACATCATGTGACATGTACGAGATGACCCACGTTATAAACAGTTTCAACCTTTTAATAAAGCAGTACATAATTTCCCGGTAGTTAGATATGAAGGTGACACTACATTAATATCAAGGTGACGAACAAGTTTCGAATACATGATTATATCAGGCAAACATCATAGCGATGCACAAAATCTTTTCATGAATGCAAAAAAGACAAAAATAATGCATATCAGCAGAAATAAGCTCACACCTACAATAGTCATTGACAAAGAACAACTAGAAAATTTTGAATATTTCCAGTCTAGAAACAACAACGGAGATTGCTCTACAGAGATCAGAAAGAAATTAGCAATGGCTCTATAAAAAAAACATCACATATAAAAAATCTATGACAAGGGGTAAACAGAAAGACAAAGTTATAACTATTAAGAAGAATAATGTTTCCAGTGGCTACATATGGCTGTGAGAGATGGACAATGATATCTGCATTGAAAAAAAAAATTATCGGAATTTGTAATGAAATCGTATAGAAAGGTCTTAAGAATGTCATGGAAAGAAAGACAAACCAATACGGATGTTTGCGAACCTGAACATAAAGGAAGATTGACTTCTAAAAACTATTTTAAAAAAAGCAAACTAATATATTTCGGAAATATAAAGAGACACAATAGTTTAGAAAGATTAATCATGAATGGAAACGTTCGAGGAAAGAGAACAAGAGGTAGACCAAGACACGATGGATACATGGCATCGAAGATCTTCTGAACATGACACTGGAAGAAGCTGGGCAGCTTGCAAATAACCAAGAGGCTTACAAATTAGCAGTGAGGACGACTTTCTATAAAAGACACATCACATAGAGAGATAGACAAATGGTTGTGTGAGACTTAGGCAGTGACGTCCGCAATGAAAAATAAAATGTCATTTGAAATGAAAAATTATGGACAGGTCCTAAAATAAAAATCAGCAGAGAGACGACGCAGCCAATGCCTTAAATGTGTGTGGGGGGGGGGGGGGAGAATGGGGGGGGGGGAATGGAGGGGTTAAATGGTTAAAATAGTACATGATATTTAGTAACAAGAAACTAGTCAAACAGAAGGTAAACCTCCCCCACCCCAACCCAGAATGTTTTCTAAGCCCCCCCCCCCCCCCCAAAAAAAAATCATCAAATTTACCACGAAAACGCAGTGATTCTCTTTTCTCTATTTTTTTAGGAATCCCTACCTAGTCCCTTTTTAATATAGAAAAATCCATTCCGCTGTCCTGGATCCAGTTCAGATATCGACAAAGACCTGGAAACAGAGGAAGATTGATCCTCTGTCCTGGATCGAGTTCAGATATCCAAAAAGACCTGGAAACAGAGGAAGATTGGTTCTAAAAAATATTTTTCTATAACATAAGCCAATATTTTTCTATAACATAAGCCAATATTTTTCTATAACATAAGCCAATATTTTTCTATAACATAAGCCAATATTTTTCTATAACATAAGCCAATATTTTTCTATAACATAAGCCAATATTTTTCTATAACATAAGCCAATATTTTTTGGGCATATAACACTCATCATCATTACGTGCCATCTCCCCAGCGAAACTTGGTTGCAACGCATCTCTAACGTCCCCTGTCTCTTGCCTTGGTGATACACTCTACCAGACTGTAACCTGTCCATCTTGTGATCTTACTCTCCCACTTGTATCTCTGCCTACCTTTTGCTCGCCTCACCTCGACCTTACCCTCAAGTAAGGTCTTCAAAAAAGTGTCATGTCTTTTAATATGTCCAAAACATTTTGGTTGTTTGATCTTCATTTCTTGTAATAGTTCTTTTTATCATACAAAGTTTTATTAGAATCACGTTATTCGTTTTCATCTCTGTCCACGCACTTCTCCATTTTCTTATATATAGCCACATCTCAAAAGCATCAATTCTGTCTTCTGCTTGTTTGTTCACTGTCCGTGTTTCTGAGCCATACATTAATATGATGTTCGTCCGTCGTAATCAACGGTGACCAAAAACTCAACCATAATAATAATAACAATAAGTAATATAGGCCTAGAATATATACATTAATATAGAATAGAAGTAACATGTTATAATTCTCAATTTTAGCGTGTTTGTAATTTATTTAATATTTGCCTCATATATAAAACTACATAATGGGTTAGAATGGCAGCCCAAAACTTCAACCGACATGATATTGAAAAGGAACATTGCGAACATGACACTTACTGAAGCAGTACGACTTAACTATGACCATATACACTATAAGACAATTTCGATACTTGTCAATAAATTGTTGTTAGTGTTGCCATATTGTTTGTCTTAGCCTACCGCGAACATTCGCCAAATGGTCCTAAGACCTAACAGCAGAAACAACCTTCCTACAAGATGTTTTTGATTATTTTCGTAGGCGACTATGTATATACTTGATGTCGCACGGGAATAATCGAATCGAAAACATGGTAAACTTGATTTGAAGACTTGATTGAATTCTATTTTTAGATCTTCTATTGGTGAAACTCACGATCAGAATATGACCAGGCTTAGGAAAAGACCCGTGTACAGAAAGTAAACACGACCTGAAAGGCAGATTTTTTATTATTTCGATGAATTTCGTTGCTCGTCCCTGTTTCTTTTGGCATGCGATTCAAAGTATATAAATAGTGGCCAACGAAAATCACAATAATAATCAAAAACGTCACGAATGAAGGCTTGTTTACTTTCTGTACAGAGGTCTTTACTACATACGGTCATGGTATTACTGTCATAGAAAGGGAAGATAATCACCTTCTTATTCCATGTTTTTTGTTACTCACAGCGTTAATTAAATTCATTTTGCCTAATGAGAGCAAGGAGGGGGATTTAAACATTTCAAAAGAACCATACTCTCTGTATCATTGTCTAGGGTTGGACGTACAGATCCAGGGTCCCATAAGAAATTAACAAATCGACATTATTTCAGCGCCATGTGAACTTCAAGTGTCATCAAATTGTAGGCCCTATACCATTTCGTTCCCTGGCCCTTTCCGAGGGTGGACGCCCTGGACTTCTGCCTATATTACCTATGCAGACATTTACCACGGTATATGACCCTGTATGGAGATACCCAATCTGGAGCTGACAATAAACTCTACCATCTCACATATGGAACAAGAATGACAAACTTACACAGTATTCCCTTTCGGTTCCATCAATACTGTGTCGTAAAATCTGACCTAATATTGATAACTCCTACATCCATTTTTACTATATAGGCTTACATTATATAGTATCCACCGAAACTGATGTGTCGGGCAATTGACGCAAATAAAACGGCGACGCAACGCATTTCAATTCTCTGGACTACATCCTGCTGGATATCTAGTAAGATCGTTGCCCTGCTACAAGAGAGATCCAGTGGGAGTTTGAGGATGAACGCCGAAGAAGAAGAATACTACATATCATACACATAATAAATATTTGTATATAGTTTGTTCATTCAAGTTTGTTCACTCAAGTTTGTTTATTTGTTTATTCAAGTTTGTTCATTCAAGACTGTGAATTTCGTTTATATCATTACTATTTATTTCTGAAATTTACCATTATAATAAATTATTATGTTTATAATGACCAGAGCAACATAATAAAATATGAAAGTGTATTCATCTTCGCTTCTTCTTTGAGTTCATTTGGAGAATAATCTATATGGGTAAAGTTGATCATTCATATCAGAGGTATGCAGTTATGCAGAATACGTATGTACTGGGCCGGCAGGCGTAAAATAACGCAGCCCCGCTGTGAAACCAGCGGCACAATGTACTTCACGTTCCTCGGGAGAAATCACATGAACTCTCACGTTGATTATCAGAGAATGAACGCAGAAGAGGAAGAAAAGGAGGAAGAAGAGGTATGCAGTGGGCGTCTGTAGTTATCTCGATAGCGACGCTAGATAGCGACAAACAGGTCAAGCATGAAGGACCGTAGTTAGCTTTGAGCTTGGTTACAATCGTGTAAGTACGAGAATCAGATTTCTCGTACGGCTGGCCTACTGTGGACCTAATAGCGATATGGTTACAAGCGTCCACCTTTCAGCGAAAGTGGTAAATACACTGGCCGTATTAGTTAGCCACACCGAGGTCAGATGTGTTAGGCAATTGACAAACAATAAAAACAGAGACACAATTTATGTTTGTTCTCTGGACTACATCCTGCTGAAAATCTAGTAGGATCATTGTCCTGCTGCTATAAGAGAGATCTGGCGGGAGTGTGAGAACGATTGTAAAATTGAGTAGCGCAAACTTTTTAGTTGGCGGCAAGATTATGTTTGTTCTTATGTTTTGAGCCATTTGAAGCTCCACTAAGTGTTTTCTGAGCTCTGGGATTAGCGCATATAGTAGGCTTACTATTAGGTCAGCAGGCCAGAAAAATTGCTTTGCCGAGCCGAATTTTGCCCACTACGGTTCCATATTAACAAGAAAAAGAAAATCACAAGTAGAGAGAACTCTCCAGTTTTGCTAAAGTCAGAGATGGGCGAAACACGGCCCAAATTTGTTTAACCAAACTTTTACCTACCAAGCTAATTTAAGACAATACACACTGGCCCCTGAGCTCAGGAAATATTAAATCCAAGGTTATCTCAGTCAAACTGTAAAAGACAATGCTCAATAGTGATATGAAGGAAGCTATTGTGCCAAATATTTGATGTTGCTAGAAAGCCATATGCCACATTTTGATGCAGATAGAATCACCTCTGCCACATTTTGATGTTCGACATCATAGGAAATGCAAATTAGCAGCGGAAAGTCTCTGGATGTTAATATTAACAATTGCGTGGGTAACCTCTTACCTACATCGCACTTTCAGGCTTTACAATATTTGTCTCTTGTGACAAACTGGAAACTCGCGACATAAACTGTCTCTTGGGACAAACTTGAAACTCTCGACATTATCTGTCTCTTGTGACAAACTGGAAACTCGTGACATAAACTGTCTCTTGTGACAAACTGGAAACTCGTGACATAAACTGTCTCTTGTGACAAACTGGAAACTCCTACAGCTGAATATGATGTAATCCAGAGAATGGAATGCCACGTGTCATGGTTTACAGCTCAACTGTCCCTTTCTGTCTGAGATATCCGACTTCAGGATGACTTCTAGGTAGGCATTTCAACTAGAAAACCATCAGGACAATGTACTGCTGAAGGCTTTTTATTCGAAACGTCGTCCATCATCGTGTCTTGTTATTGCTGACAATTTGAGAACAAACACAGTAGAAGTAGGTGTTCTAGATAGTTTTGTTAAATATTCAATATTATATTTCGTCTTTTTTAAAATGTCAAGACAGTTTTGTTGGCAGCACAACTTTGTTTACCTCTCCCCATCCCCGGTCAGGATAATGGTCTTTTACTTGAGATCCATGTTTTACGTATTTGTTAATGTGCGTATGCTCGTAGATAAGGAAGGGGAAGGGGGGAGGTGTTACATCTCAAACACCCTCCCCCCTTCTTTTACACATTCAGGACATGACTTGTAGCACCAAAAACTTAACTAAAAGTCAACATCCGCCTTTTTTGCGCGGTTTCACAAAGAAGGTTATCAAATGGCAGAATTGACTCACAAATGATATTTTCAAAAGTTTGTTTAAAGTAAACTCCCCCCCCCCCATCCACCTCTTGAGTGAGTCGAATCTTCTTCTTCTTCATCGTTCATTCTCAAACTCCTACTGGCTCTCCCTTGTAGCAAGACCATTGTCCTACTAGATTTCTAGCAGGATGTAGTCCAGAGAATGGAAATGCGTTGTGTCGCCGTTTTATTTGCGCCAATGGCCTGACACATCCGTCTTCGGCGGGAGTCGAATCTACAGCCGTGCATGTGTAAATGCTTCTTAACCCATTTCTCTCTCCCCTCCCCCATTACTCGTTGACACGTTTGTGCACAGCTGTATTACAGTCTTTCTCACATTGAATTTTGTACTGCTTAATTCTTCAATAGATTTTCACTTTGAGCATTTGAGAGGAAAAATTGAAATCTGTTGCTTTGAAATGTCAGATATATCAATTAATCTGATTGATTTACGTTTCACATTTGCGTGCGAGTAAATAAAAACTTAAGGGAAGTATGAGTGCGGATTATGATGTAACAAGAAATTGATCTTTGAGAAGGGCGTGTCAGTAAAATTTGAATGAGTAAATACTGTTTTAAAATCCTCATAAAAGGCTACTAAGGAAGGTTAAGAGTAAGAATGACTGTCTGGAAGAACTGTCCCATCTTGTAGAATTAGTGACCCAAAATGTATGCCGGTGCCAGGTGTGACAAGTATATGTACCGGTACTCTATACAGGTGAGAGTTCAGTGAAACAGTATTCAACTTCTCATTTTCAGGGTAGATCGTCCCACAATTATGTTTAAAACATGGACCCTCCCTTTTATATTGGTGCTCTCGTCTTCGTTTCTCCTGTTCTTGATAAATATTTTCTAATCGAAACGTCACTGTATTCTGTTGTAGGATCTCCGTAAGTTCTATTATATGGAGTATTAACTACCAATAGAGTATTAACCACCAATAGAGTATTAACCACCAATAAGTATTAACCACCAATGGAGTATTAGTTTGGGTTATGCTACCCATTCTGGAGATGAAACAAGATATTGATATTTGAGGAGGGTGTGTCATTATAATTTGAATGAGTAAATATGTTTGACAAACCGTCCCACAATTATGTTTAAAACATGGATGGGCAAAATATGACCACTGAAATAATGTGACCCACAAAGTCGTTTTTTGCAACATATCAGGTTCATCTAAAAGTATTAAATGGTTCCCAAGCAAAGAAAAAGGACCACTTTAATCTTCAAGAGACTAATACAAGCTTTTTATTAGTTATGCCACACGGGAAAAGCTGAATCCTGTCTACTGACCCGACACAGTTGCCCACCTCTAGTTTATCAGCTGCAGTGTCGGATCATTGAATAGGTGGAGTAAACAGCTATGGGCTACATGCAAGGGCGTGCAGTAGATTTTTTCAGTATGATGCAATTCTTTGAAATGCCACCCCTAAATATTAAAATAAAAAATTGAATGGTTCAAATTGTATTTGATTTCATTTAAAGTTCTCATGTCGGTGCTTATGCCGCATCCTTACGATACTACCGTCTCTCTCTCTCTCTGTAGCACGGCCCTGGCTACATGCAGGAGTTTTTACAGACAATAAAAAAAAAAGATCACACACATTGCCATGTGCCTCTTTTTCATCAGGAATTTTGATGTCCCTTTTTGTGATAAACCACTTAGGGAGAGATAACTCACCTATTATTTAAATTCCCAGTACTAATCATCTTGTTATCATTTTACAAAAAGGAGGGGGGGGGGGGGTCAAAGAAAAGCACGGAGAGACAACATCACGGACGACATGATTTTTACTCGCTCGTCTGCATTGTTGAAACTAGAAATCGCTGGAGCACTCAGTGTGTTATTCCATCAATGTGATACCCCACGAGTCTGCATTACAGGTTAATGGATGGATGAATCTTGGAGAAGTACTTGTTCTATAATTAGAATGATAATAGTGAACAAGTCAATATGTGTCACAAATACCAGCTACAGGTAATAAAAATGAAGCAAACAATGATAATAGAATGAATAAAGATGAAAATTATTGACGTTTCGATCAAAGATCTTCATCAGAACAAACATATACCAATAAGAAAAATGAATAACTTTGATAGATACGTCAACGGTTTTCATCATTTATTTTATTATAATTGTTTTCCGTATCTTTTTATTTGTAGTAGTAGGCATTTGTAATACATATTTACTTATTCAGTATTATTACTTTGGTATTTGTGTAATACAGCCCATAGCCGATTGTTGAATCTTCGGCTGATTGGTAAATGTATTAATTAAATTTAGTTAAATCCAATTAAACAAGTGAGAATTCTTCTTCAACTTTCATTCTCAAACTCCCACTGGATTTCTATGGTAGCAGGAACATGGTTCTACTAGATTTACAGTAGGAGGTTATCCAGAGAATGAAATGCGTTGTATTGTCATTTTATTTGCACCAATGGCCAGACACATTCGTCTGCGGCAGAGAATTGGTTCAAAACGGGAAATCCTAAAAGAACCTCTCCAAAATATGATGCATGCGTGGTTCTTGTATCTAGATGACTATGTCTTCTGTCAATAAAGTCTTTGTGTTCCATGTCAATGAATCATCAATGAATTCTTGTGTTTCATGTCAATGAATCATCAATGAAGTCCTTGTGTTCCATGTCAATGAATCATCAATAAAGTCCTTGTGTTCCATGTCAATGAATCATCAATGAAGTCCTTGTGTTCCATGTCAATGAATCATCAATGAATTCTTGTGTTTCATGTCAATGAATCATCAATGAATTCTTGTGTTTCATGTCAATGAATCATCAATGAAGTCCT
Source organism: Meghimatium bilineatum (assembly GCA_034231615.1). Lineage (NCBI taxonomy): Eukaryota > Metazoa > Mollusca > Gastropoda > Stylommatophora > Philomycidae > Meghimatium > Meghimatium bilineatum. The sequence goes on along the minus strand of CM067318.1, from coordinate 43,449,122 downwards.
TGTGTTCCATGTCAATGAATCATCAATGAATTCTTGTGTTTCATGTCAATGAATCATCAATGAATTCTTGTGTTTCATGTCAATGAATCATCAATGAATTCTTGTGTTTCATGTCAATGAATCATCAATGAATTCTTGTGTTCCATGTCAATGAATCATCAATGAATTCTTGTGTTTCATGTCAATGAATCATCAATGAATTCTTGTGTTTCATGTCAATGAATCATCAATGAATTCTTGTGTTTCATGTCAATGAATCATCAATGAAGTCCTTGTGTTCCATGTCAATGAATCATCAATGAAGTCCTTGTGTTCCATGTCAATGAATCATCAATGAATTCTTGTGTTTCATGTCAATGAAGTCCTTGTGTTCCATGTCAATGAATCATCAATGAAGTCCTTGTGTTCCATGTCAATGAATCATCAATGAATTCTTGTGTTTCATGTCAATGAAGTCCTTTTGGCACTTATTGAAGTATTTAAACATCTTTTTAGAGTACAGCGACCATGAAGTGTTCCACGTCAAAAATATAATAGCTTAACTTCCATCACACTCTTCATTACTATTCTTCCGCATCAAGACTAACTCCTTGAAGAACGGAGATGGGGAGGCTTAGTCCGGCCAAAAGAGACTGGAAACTAAGACTGGTCAGGCCATCTCCTACATTGAGCAGGTGGAGTCCTGCTCAAGCAAGCACAGATACTGAAGTCTGAGATATCCGGCTGAAAGGCGCACCAGCAACCATAGTATCATGCAACCCACCTATTTAATATGTCTGCACGACAAATGACTATTCTTGAAAGTACTTTATCTCCTCGTTATCCAAATAATTGCAGATAAGTATATCCTGGCACATTCTCATATGTCGCAGCCAATCACTTCTTTTGTATGTGACTTAATAATATCTGACAGTATTGGAAGCATGCAGTTAAATGGACTGTGGTCAAGGGTTGCCAAAATTGATACAGTTAAATTTCTCTCTATAGCGCATCTTTTATAATAAATTCCCCTATTGAACAACTTTAAAAAACCCCCCAATTGTATTTATTGTTTATACTGTATATAGTGAATTTCTAATTTTTACATAAATAGTTTGTTGGTCCGGACCAAGTTTTTATAATGAGATTTGACTGTATCACCAAATTGATGCAGGAGTTCATATGCTTTGATGTCTGCATTCAAAATGATGGAACAGGCCTAGTACATATACCTATAGACCCTTTCTTCTTCTGAGTTCATTCTCAAACTCCTGCAGATTAGCAGGATATAGTCAGGAGAAATGACATCATTATGTCACGATTTTCAGCTTAGCTGTTCCCTTTGGCTTGACACATAACTTCAGCTAGGTTTCTGTGTTACCTTCTTGACCCTCAATGGGATGGGAGAGTCAACTCCAACACAAAACTTCTGTAGTCGATCTTACAATATTTATGGCGTGTAACAGTTTTACTATTCTTTGCTCCCCACTAGACCCCAGCAAAACATAGACAAGACCCGTTCTAAGTAAGATTTCTTCTCAGAGTATTGCATACAGGTGAGAGTAGGTATCTTCTAGTTCTGAAAGAATCAGAATATTGCATACAGGTGAAAGTAGGTATCTTCTAGTTGTGAAAGAATCGGAGGAAACAACTTCCGAGACACATTATGAGTCTCAGTGTCAACAAGAGCTTCGTTACAGGTGAAATTCCTGGAAACAAAATATACAAACACACAGACACATAAAAAAAACACGCCCACTAAATACATCCACAAACAGACAAACAAATATATAAACAGACAAATACACAAACAACTCCACAAACAAATGACAAAATAGTTCCTGGATTCTGTCCTGAAGAAGTTTGCTGCTTGATGTTTTGTTTGTCCCAGACATAACTGAGACTATGCAGACAAAAGTAGAGGTATTGGATTTATGAATCAGTATCAGAGCACACAGATTAACCCATACATACCGTACCTGCCTTGCCAGATATTTACCTCATGAGTGCTGCCTTCAACATGTACTATAGCAATGATTCCATTAGTTGGAACTTCCAAAATATGACTCATAATACCTATGTCCTGGTGGCTGGATCAACCACATGAGATTTTTCGTACAAACATGAATGATGAATATGCTCACATACTTTACACATAATCAACTAAAACTGATAGTTCATATCTCAGCTCACATACAATTTTTAAAAAACTGACAAGAAAAACAGCTTAAAAACAAAATACACATTCTGAAATTAGAAACTTGTAATATTAATTGTTTTTTAAAACCGAAATACAATAAAACATTGATTAATATTTCAAAGTCTGATTGAATAAAACTGTATCCACTATTCATTATTTAATACATTGTTCTATAAAGCCTAATTTAACACACATATATTGTTCTATAAAAGCCCAATTTAATAAATCATTCTATAAAGCTGGTTTAATACATATGTACTGTTCTATAAAATCCTGATTTAATACATTGTTCTATAAAGCCTAATTTAACACATATATATTGTTCTATAAAAACCTTGTGTAATACATCATTATATAAATCCTGATTTAACACATATCATTTGTTCTATAATTCATGTTCTCATAATTCATAATTTGAACATGTTCTCAGAATGAACAGCCTAAGAATTCCCCAGCAGTCACTAAATTGGGTGCCACCCGGAGTAAGAAGAAGAGGGAGACCTAGAGAAACTCTACGAAGAACCATTAATAGAGAAGGCATGTAAATGAACCTAAACAACACACAAAAATTGAAAGACCTGGCAACACAAAGACAGAAATGGAAAGCTATGGTTTCTGCCCTATGGTCTATGTCCCTGGAGGAACATAACATAACATAATATTTGTTCTATAGGGCCTCGGATGTCTAGGCCTCAGATATGCTGGGGCAGGTGAGGTGCAAATAACACAGCTCTGCTGTGGAACTAAAAGCACAGCGTACTTCACGCTCCCCCAGAAGAAATCATATGTACTTTCGTGTTGGTTATCAGAGCGAACACAGAAGAAAAATTGTTCTATAGAAATGTGATTTCAAACCTCCTCCCTAAGAAATTAGAATATGACTTTTAGCACTATGAAGCAAGAAAAAATGTGGGTTAAGCCTCCTCACAATTGCCCACCCCAAATGATAATAAAAACTGTCACGAAAATGAATAAATGACACACAAAAGTGAAGAAATGACACACAAAAGTGAAGAAATGACACACAAAAGTGAAGAAATGACACACAAAAGTGAAAAAATGACAGTTTCTCATATTTTTTAGATTAATTCACCATCAAAGTCATATTTCTGGCCCTGTTACTGATCTCTAAAAGTCTGACATGATACATATTAATTGTTCTATAGACGTCTGACAATATACATCTCAATTGTTCTATAATAGTCTGTGTCATTATAATGACATATTCTATAAATTTGTTTTATTACAATGACATATTGTTCTATAACAGGTTGTTATTACAATGACATATTATTCTATAAAAGTTTGTGCTATTACAATGACATTGTTCTATAAAAGTTTGTTATTATAATGACATATAGTTCTATAAAAGTTTGTGCTATTACAATGATATATTGTTCTATAAAAGTTTGTTATTATAATGACATATAGTTCTATAAAAGTTTGTGCTATTACAATGACATTGTTCTATAAAAGTTTGTTATTATAATGACATATAGTTCTATAAAAGTTTGTGCTATTACAATGATATATTGTTCTATTAAAACCAGATTACGTATAATCAGTAAATAATATATTTATAGACAAACCATTGTACAGTAAAACAACTGTAAAAATTGTATTTCATTTGCAGGTTGCTCACACACAAAAAATGACTTGATGAGAAACTGAAACAAGTGTCAAACAAGCCAATACATTTATTTATCAACTGTCACAAATTCTGAAACATCACACTTCTTTTCTTTCTGTGTTCCTCAGATTATGAGGATAAGCATGGACACCTAGATTGCTCTGATATAAGCTATGCATTGAGGGACAGTGTTCGTTAAGAAGATTTTTACAAGAGTGATTCATGGTTTCTATTTTACAAGACTGTTAGTACAGAAATGTACAGGGAGTTTGTGGGTGGCTTGTGTGATAAAGTGATAAAGGCTGCATGCCCCTTGCTTTCACCACATCGATCCGAGTCCTGCTGAACAGCAGCGGCGGCGGAGTCAGTAGCAACAGTACGAGAATCTCCGCCGCCAGGAATACGAGATCAAGAGCCGATCGTGTTGCAAAAAAAAAAAAAAGAATTAAAAAACAAAAATCCACAGGTAACACCAGCAGGCAAGCAACATAGCATATAATCAACAGCCAACCCAGACAGGAACAACACAGGGATGACACAACACAACAAAGAGCACCGACCAGACAGAATAAAGTCCTTATAAGGGCTATAAACTTCATTTCATATTTTAAAATAAATAAAAAATCTTTCTCCACAGGTACAATCAGCAGCCGATACTGCACAACCATTGTCAGCATAGACAACTACAGACAACATGTGTTCCAGACCCACTAAGCGAATGAACAGCACAGGAAAGAAGCAGAAGAAAGCTCTCGAACCAATCCTACACAAAATCTTTTTAAGGACTACCACCTTATAATCCAGACCGACACAGCGAAGGAACAACACAGCAAATAGCTCCGAATAGAAGAAAGAGCTCCAACCAATCCACCACAAAGTCCTTTTAAGGACTACCACCTTATAGTCTCATCAATACCGGAGACAGGCAGAGCCACAACATAGTCCATACAAGGACTGCAGCTAGGAGGCCCAACAGCGAACCCGGCTAACAGAGCCACATCCTAGCAACAACCAGGCAGACAAGCCACAAAAACCACAGGTCCCCAACCGCCTTGATATAACCAATATGGACACCAGTCCTAGGTTGAAAGCGGCGGGCCTCGACCATATGAGGCATAAACCCCTACTTAACAAACAAACAAATTTCACCACATCATGTACAGGTTGTTTCTTTTTGAGTTTCACTCTGACAAAAATCAAAAACCAAGTCCTCACTGGGATTTGAACTCTGGAATTCATAGTTAGGAGACCAATGCTCTAACCTCTCTGCCATGAACCACACAAGTTGCTCTCAGATTACAAGAAATTGAAGTAGAGATTAGAACAACCTGTTAAGAGACACAATAGATATATGAAGAGACTGTTAAGTCAACACCAAATTGATGCTGTGAGCCACTACTCTCTGATGTATTGATTGAGATGTATATCAGAGCACTCATGGACTTGTCCGGGTGTGTGCTGATGTATTGATTGAGATGTATCTCAGAGCACTTATGGACTTGCTCGGGTGTGTGCTGATGTATTGATTGAGATGTATCTCAGAGCACTTATGGACTTGTATGGGTGTGTGCTGACGATAACCTGTATTCAGAACTCATTATAGCAAAAGGAACATTGATACAAGTGGTCCACTCCACTCTCTATTCCAACAATCATTGGTCCACTCCACTCTCTGTTCCAGCAATCACCCACACAAGCCTGTAGATGGGAGGGGTGGGGGTAATGTTGGATGTCCATGTGTCATTAACCACCCCCCCCCCCCCCCAAATATTATAATGTTTACAAATATTAAACAATGCTGAAAGATGAACATAATTTTTAAAGGCCTTGGTATTGTATGTTCACAACCTTGTTGTCATCAACCATTATGGCTGTTCTATTGACTATTTTGATGTATTTTTGTATGGCCATTAGATCTAGGGTATAATAAATAGATTAGGGCAATTAAGAACATAGACTCATCACTAGGTCTATAATTTACTTAGGCATACAGTATAGAATAATATTATTACCTCATGTATACAGTATTAAGCATATCGTGCAATAGCACAGTCATCACTATGATTATGGTAATAAATAACTAGGCCTAATGATTCTGGTTGGCATCTATGTGCTATCAAATCTGCATAGTGAACGTCAGCCTTTTCTTTTGTTAATTTTTAAAATTATAATTATAATTTTAATTTCATAAATATGATAGCAGACAGGAGGTCCATACATGATCTGAGGGAAAATGCAAGTCCGTAGTTGGGGGGGGGGAGGAATTTAGACAGAGTGTTTCCCAGGCTTCAGGACATGGCAATGAAGCTGATAATCACAAAATCAGACCCAGGTCCTACAAGTTACTCTTGTTACTAACTTTTTTCCCCACAAATTCTTCAACTATTATTCCTAGAACATGACTGCACAATAATGCTACCAATAATTATATGTATAATGGTATTTAATTTAGGGGGTGGGGGGGGGGGTGAGGATAATACAGCATAAATAAAATCTCTAACCAGGTGATGGTTGATGCACATGAATAATATTCCTGCACACAAGCTGCTCACAAAACTAACTAAACACATCTCTATGCACATAATCCATGAAAGTTGTTACATTTGAAGCACAGAAACATTTTATCATAAATAACTAAGATATTTAACAATCCTATATTAAAATCTATTTCAATTATACTAATTAGCCATTCTGAATATTAATTAGCTTTGGTTGTATCTAAACAATTATGGCAATGTAATCCGCAGATTTGTCTAGTTTTCCCGAACACAAAAATATATAGTTTGTAGAATTTTTTATTGTAAACAACTGAAATCTTTAATAATTAGACTACCGGGGTACTCAATTAAATGTAACTATGCAAATTAGCCACCATTTTGAATTTTTAACCCTAATTTCATCTTAAAATTAACACAATGTAATAAACAAATGTGTCTTGTCTTTGTGCACACACAAATATATAGTTTCTGGGGTATTTAATCATATTCAATAGTTATATAATTTATTTTCATTTTAATTATGCTAATTATCTGCCATTTTGAATATTAATTAGTTCTGCATGCATCTTAAAATTACAGAAATGTGATAAACTGATGCATTTTGCCTTTGCGAACATAGAAAAATATATATTATGTGGTATTTAAATATATTTAATAGCTATATAATTAATTATTGTCTTTTAAATATGCTAATTAATTGCCATTTTTGAATATTAATTACTTGTGCAAGCTTCTGAAAATTACAGAAATAGGATCAACAGGGTCTTGTCTTCACAAACAAAAAATGTCTAGTTTGTGTGTTGCACTATTGAAAATACCAAAGATAATTTAGAAATTATCAGCTCCGCTACATTTTGTGATCACAAGTTTAATTTATATTTTCCAATATGTTTCATGTAAATTATTTTGATGTCAAATTAATTCGAGAAAAATTCATAACTTTTTTCATGATTGATGCACAGACTCGATTGAGGTATCATTGAATTGAAATTTTCAAAGGTTATCTAACTAAAGTATTTTTTAATAATGTAGCACTATTTTGAAAATTCTTTCCAGGTACCTACTTTTTACACTCTTTCTTCGCCATTTATAACACCCTTACTCTTTCTGGCCTGTCTTTAATTTGTCGATTTGATTTTTCTGAGATGCCATAAAAATTCACTCTGTACACATTGTGGTGACTGCTATGATAAAGTGGCCTTTATTTCCAATGTTTACAAAAAAACCTCACTGCACTCCTTAAGTGGGAAATATGCAGAAGATCATGGATGGCAGAGGCTGAAGACACACTGCGAATAGTATGTGAACTGGAAGAAATAGGAAAGGGCAGTGAATGGGTGGAGGTAGACACTGAGAAGAAATCACTGACTAAAGTAATAATACAACTAGATAAAGCGTGTCGAAAATGGACGGCAGTCAGGGCTCAGGATACAGTGCAAGAACTCGCCCAACTACACTCGAAACCACAAGACATAATTATATACACAGATGGATCTGTTAGCAGAAACACAAATAAAAGCGGTATGGGTTTTGTTGCCTACAGAAACAGCGTGAAGTTGGTTGAGAAATCTTCAGCATATTCTACTGTCACATCCAGCATGAGGATGGAGATAGAGGGAGTTACAGCAGCTCTTAATTAGTTGATAACTGATACATCAACACACTCGGTAATACTCACAGTTGCGCAAGATAGAAAAGTTCATGCTAAGAAAAGAATGGTGGGACTTATTGAACAACTCAGTTGTCCAACGCATTACATGGATATTCTGCCCTGGTCATGCTGGGGTCAGAGGAAACGAGAGAGCCGACTTACTGGCAGGCAATGCGGCGATAGACGGCACATTGCTGAGAAGAGATAAAGCAGATTTAATAAAGGCAGTAATAAATTCATTTCGAGATGCAGATGATGTCAATGAGGTTGAGAACATACACATACAGAGAATGTTAGAAATGGGAGTATTCAGAGGTGAGGGGAGGAAAAGTAAATTTGTTGGAAAGTCCCGAAGATCACACAATCAACACCTGACTGGAACTATGAGTCTACATACACTGGGATGGCTGCTGGAGCGGAGGGCAAAGCACTTATGGGAATGTCCCGCTTGCTGTGAAGCCAGTTTCTAATCAAGAATCAAGGAAGTATGCAGAAGAAATTTCTTTCTTTTGTACTTGTTCTGCTATTAGTTTTTTGACAGCGTTAAATGTTACAAAATAAAATTTGAAAAGATAAAACAAATCATATTGTCAGCAGTTTTATCTTCTTAAATGAAGGGCACTTTCTCAACTGTCATCAGCAAAGGTGAACATATTATAACAATAGAAACTTGCAGAAATTGCTTGTAAATCAATTATAACAATAGAAACTTGCAGAAATTGCTTGTATAATTGATTATAACAACAAAACAAACATGTTTCAGCATAAAATATGATGTGAATTCAGGAAATGGCAATGAAATTTTGCTAATTACTGGGAAAAATACATAACACACAAAAATCCATGTTTCGACCTAAAGGTCCTTACCAAGAACACATTCATAACATAATACAAGGAGTTAGAAATGGTACTCTGCACATTAACATGACAGAGGTAAAAAATACACATATTAATTTTGTGTGTATATATATATATATACACACACACACACACACACGCAGATGTTAAAAACCTGTATTCAGCCGTACATGTACAGTTTTTTGCAAGGTTCGATTTTGTATGCCCATACTTTACATTGTGCATATTTTTACATTGTGCTGCAGTTTTTTCCCTTCTTTTTAATGGTGACACTTAGCTTAACACTGATTTTTGAGATATTTGCAATTTTTGAATTTTGTCGACCCATCGATTTTTCATAAAAAATATCAGCAAATTTTTCTCAAATAGAGAGAAAAAAAATTACCACATGAATATACTCTGCCCCCCCCCTTTTTTAGGTAAAATTACCTTTTAAGAGTGATGCATCTACACCCCCCCCCCCCCCCACGAGATTCTATTTGTATAAGATTTATTTGAACTTTTTGTAGTTTTCAGACACAACAAGGCGACACCAATGTATATATATATATATATATATATATATATATATATATATATATATATATATAATTATTATATATATTAATACACATATATTATTGTATTTCAATTTAAGCTGCAGTTATTAGCTATTATCAAATATATCAAAAGTATGAATCAAGAATTGTTATGAATACTGAAAGTGGAAGAGGTTTGTTTGGTTTATAAGAAACATCATAACAAGAAATGTGAGTTTTTTTTTTTAGTCATATAAAGAAGCATAATAGCATGGAAAAATTAATAATGGTAGGCATGGCTGCTGGTAACATGGTTAAAGGTAAGTCACATGGCAGAAACCTAATGTCTGGGATGAAGGTAACTCTTCATGTAATAAGCTGCAGCAACTATTAGGTGAGTGACCAATTCCCTTACTTGCTGTTTTTTCCTTCTCTAACTCAGCGTCAAGTATCCATTTACAGCTGGGTTGACTGGAGGAGCAGTCATGTCAGATGATAAATCACATTTCAATTTTTTTTTCTATCGGGATGTGGTTTCAAACCTGGCAGGATGTAACCTGGCTATAGTAAGCAAGCTCACTATCAACTAGCCTACCACACTCCTATATCAGAAAACGGGCTGTCAAAGATGACGATGGACAAGAGACATTAAAGATTGCTTGAATATGTTCCTGACAGCAGATCAACTTGCCTGGAATTATGATGCACAATAAAGGTTATGTTACGACAAGAATATATCAACTAGACATGCATCATTCAAGTAGTACTAGTCAACATCAAAATTGTACCAGTAATAAAAAAAAGTCGATCTTAACTAATTTTGGGGTGCTGAAAATGAAATGATATTTAAAAAATGTTCATTTGATCTAATTTTTAGATATATGCGACTTTTGACTTTTTAAAATTACTGCATATATATATATATATATATATATATATATGACACAACAGTTGTGATAGACTGAATTATTGATACTGACCAATAAATCACCAGAAACTGACCAGAAACAAAAATGTAGATTTAAACACCACAATAACACTATTCAAAATTATTATTATGCCAACGATGTGCTACCACTGTCAAACATGGACAATGACAGGACAAGACAAATGTAAACTTGTGACAGTTGAAATGGCATGCTTACGCAGAATCCTAGGAATATCGCTAAGAGAAAGAGTGAGGAATGAGGATATTAGACAAAGAACCAGCACCAACCCAGTCTTGGAATATATTTAGAGAGAACAGATCAAATGGTTTCGCAACATCAACAGGCTACCATCAGACAGCATACCACAGCAAGCTATGCTACACAGATACAGTAAAGGCAGACTAGAGGTCGACCATGAAAACGATGGACCACAGATATAAAAGTGACAAATCCACAATATAATCAGTACGTACGAAGACCATCTCCAAAAAAACTCTTTTACCCCTGATTCTAAAAGGCAACAAAGGGTTTAGCGGATAGATAGATAGATAGACCAATAAAAATGTAACTAGAAGCATATGATGCAAACCTCTAGAAATCATACTTAAATCCTACACAGCCTCAATAACCTCTAGAAATCATACTTAAATCCTACACAGCCTCAATAACCTCTAGAAATCATACTTAAATCCTACACAGCCTCAATAACCTCTAGAAATCATACTTAAATCCTACACAGCCTCAATAACCTCTAGAAATCATACTTAAATCCTACACAGCCTCAATAACCTCTAGAAATCATACTTAAATCCTACACAGCCTCAATAACCTCTAGAATTCATACTTAAATCCTACACAGCCTCAATAACCTCTAGAAATCATACTTAAATCCTACACAGCCTCAATAACCTCTAGAAATCATACTTAAACCCTACACAGCCTCAATAACCTCTAGAAATCATACTTAAACCCTACGCAGCCTCAATAACCTCTAGAAATCATACTTAAACCCTACGCAGCCTCAATAACCTCTAGAAATCATACTTAAATCCTACGCAGCCTCAATAACCTCTAGAAATCATACTTAAATCCTACGCAGCCTCAATAACCTCTAGAAATCATACTTAAATCCTACACAGCCTCAATAACCTCTAGAAATCATACTTAAATCCTACACAGCCTCAATAACCTCTAGAAATCATACTTAAATCCTACACAGCCTCAATAACCTCTAGAAATCATACTTAAATCCTACACAGCCTCAATAACCTCTAGAAATCATACTTAAATCCTACACAGCCTCAATAACCTCTAGAATTCATACTTAAATCCTACACAGCCTCAATAACCTCTAGAAATCATACTTAAATCCTACACAGCCTCAATAACCTCTAGAAATCATACTTAAACCCTACACAGCCTCAATAACCTCTAGAAATCATACTTAAACCCTACGCAGCCTCAATAACCTCTAGAAATCATACTTAAATCCTACGCAGCCTCAATAACCTCTAGAAATCATACTTAAATCCTACGCAGCCTCAATAACCTCTAGAAATCATACTTAAATCCTACACAGCCTCAATAGACACTGTCTAACTTCAGTAAACCCTTTATAGCCACAGCAGATCCTGCACAGCCTCAATAGACACTAACTTGGACACTTAATAAAGCAGTAGAGAAAAGAATTGATTCTTTTGAAATGAAATGTTACAGAAGGATATTGAAGATGCCGAGGGCAGTAACTAAAGAAGTATGGCATTCTTATTGATGCCCCCAAAAAATGTTAGTTAGTTATCAGGTCATTATCATGACACTCCGGACAAGTATGTAAGTTCTTCAATCTCATATTCAGTATGTCCTTCATGTGGTAACTGATTGTTCCTTCAGCATGTGGTAACTGTTCCTTCGACATGTGGTGACTGACTGTACCTTCACCATGTGGTGACTAACTATTCCTTCAGCATGTGGTGACTGACTGTTCCTTCAGCATGTGGTAACTGACTGTTCCTTCAGCATGTGGTAACTGACTGTTCCTTCAGCATGTGGTAACTGACTATTCCTTCAGCATGTGGTAACTGACTGTTCCTTCAGCATGTGGTGACTGACTGTTCCTTCAGCATGTGGTGACTTGTGGTTTTGTGTGGGTTGATGATTCTTCTTTTGATTCCTATATGTCACTAATTTCTTGCAGCACCATACAAGATAACGCAGCATATTTGTGTTGAATACAACGGTGAATAAGTAAAACAGAAGACAAAGGTAAGAACTTGAGACAAGATATGCAGTGACAATAATATTTTAACATATGACATGTTGTCAGCTTATCCCTCAACTTTCCTTGGTCTTACACACCAAAAAACATGTTGCTACTAAAAGTATTTTGATAATCAGTAGAAATAAAATCAATCAACCAGCAAATTACATCAAGCAAACTAGTCTTTGTTTTTCTGTCCCAGAAACATCCACAACAAAAAATATTTATATAGAAATTAAAAAAAAAAAGTACAATAATTTATGTATATACATAAATATAGGAATAATTGCATAAAAAATCAGCAAAGGCAAAGGTGTTTTTTTAAAATCTTATAACGGCACCGGGGTATATAGCACTAGAGACTACAAAAGTACTATGGTTTACCATTTGGCAGGTACTCTCCATGCTCTCAAACTTATCTCTTGTGTAGCCCACGTTGCCACTCATTTTAAAGATGGGACAACTGTAGTATTTAAGTCAGAATATTGAACCCATTCATTTGTGTCTTTGAAGCAATTGCTCTAACTACTTGACCATTATCACAAAATTGAAAAAAGCATAATCATCTAATCAGGGGAGTTCTATTTGGCATCTAAACAATATGTTGTACAAAAGTAAAGGAATGTTACCCTGCAGTGCACATTTTTACTTAATTCAACAGACTCTCACCTAAACAATTTCACAAATTAAACTTTAATCAGATCACACACTGTAACTTTAACCACCTCACAACTTAAACTTTAACCAGGCCACACATGTCAACTTTACCCACCTCAAACAATCTCACTTTAACCATCTCACACACTTAAATGTTAACCAGGCCACATGCTGTAAATCTAAACACCTCATCCCTTTACTTTAACCATCACACAAATTCAAACTTTTACCAGAGTATGCTTGTAACTTTAACCACCATACACGCTCTCATTTTAACCACCTTACAACTTAAACTTAACCAGATTATGCACTTTTATTTAACCATTTCACATTGTCATTTTAACCAGATCATGCAATGTAACTTTAATCATACAACACACTGAAACTTTAACCAGACAACATATTCCGAATTTAATTACTCCCACATATCCTCATCAGCACCATATGACTTCCTCCAACACTGAATCAGCAAACTTCTGCTTATATTGAGCTGTTTTAGCAGAGCAGAGGTAACCAAATATCAACTACATAAGGCAATGACATATGTCACGATGCCAACGCAGGTACCATGGTAGGAATATCAAAGGTGGCATCTTTTCCAACATCCTCACCAAGATCAAGCAACACAGAGACAACATCTCCACTGACATTGATAAGGCACTGGCCCTAGATAAAATAAATAGATCACAGAAAGTGGTGCAACATTAATCTCTTTAGTCTGCATATTTCAGTCTTATGCATTAATATAGATGAAAATATATACATTACTAAGTCATTCCTCTCCACCTCCAATTAGGGTCTCAGGCTTATTCAAATTCACTGTTACTCGTGTTTTACACACAAAAATGTGGTAGACCAAACCCAACCACCAGGAAATGAGTTCCCACTAAACTGTGCTACCATGAGCTAGCACACACATTTTTATCCCTTGTCTCAAAAGGCTTGCATATTGAAATGTGTGTAAAAGTTGCTATGATTAAAAAAAGGATTGGTGTAAATAGAACATATTGAAGAAGATGAGCTTTTATTTACCTAGGTAGAAAGGTTTTCTCAGAAGAAAGTACTGTTCTAAATTTATCCGCCCGTAGAGAAAGACATTTTCTCACAGACACTCTTGTCTTAGAGGGAACATGACTAACAGTTTTAACATGACAATATACAAAAACAAAAGGCAAATCATAAATTCAATCTTCATACCAACATTGTGTTATCGATGTCATACATGAAAACCAACTAAAGAACAAGAGAGAAAGCTTACCACACTTGAAATGAGATGTCTAAGAAAAGCAGCAAATAGAACAAGAATAGATCATGTGAGGAATGAAAAGATAATAAGCACCGTTGGAAGAATTCCTGTGGTCAAATATATTGATAAACAGAAACTGAAATGGTTCGGCCACTTAATGAGAGTGAACCCTTATTGATCAGCGGCAAGAGCATATAACATTAAAATGGAAACATAAAGATGCAGAAGAAGACCAAGAAGAATATTGAAGGAGTTACCAATATTCTGAGTTGTCACAATATTAGTGTATATCAAGCAACCAAAAGTGCATTAGCCTGTAAACTGATTTTATGCAATCCTGTGATGAATCCTATGGCAAAAGCAGAGAAAAGATTATATAGATAAACAACATTTTAAAAATATTGAAGGAATGTCAGGGCTCAAGATCAGTGAGAAAATAATAAACAATCTGAGATATACAGATGACATAGTCCTCCTCTTAGCAAAAAAGTGAATAGGAGCAACAAAGACTAACAGATCAAGTTTATAAATCAAGTAAAGAATATGGACTAGATATAAACATCCAAAAAACAAAAACCATGATAATCAGCAAAGTCACAAAAGAAAGGTGCATAACATAAAAATACATGGAGAGAAACTACAACAAGTAAAACATTACCAATATCTTGGACACATAGTCACAAATGATGACAGGTGTTAAACAAAAGTTAAAAGGAGAATAGGAATGGCTAAAAGTACTTTCAATGACATGGGGAAAATATTAGCATCTAAACAAATTACAAACTAAAAATGAGAATTATAAAATGTTACATCAATGTATATTGTTGCTTGCCCATCACAAATAATGATGACCATTTGTTACATCCACTTTTGAATTCAGTTAGAGTTATGTCCTTGACTATGTAGATGAATAGTAAGCTCTACGCTGGCTGCAAATATCTTTGGATAATTCGACCATGGGATGATCACTCTAGATGGTTTTTGGTCTACCCATGAATTTCTAGCTACTTTCTGCTGTTGAGCTGCTGCATTTCTCCACTTTTCACAAGATGATGCTCTCATTTTGACTGTAGACCACCATGAAGATCTATTTTGTTCTTCCCTTGTATCTTGGACTATTTCAAAGGCTTTCAGTGAGATCTTTAACGAGTCCTTGTAGCATATCTTCTGACCACATAGTGAACATATGCCCTTCAGTCAATTCCACATGGAATTTCCATGAAAATTCTTTCTACATTAATGTATGGCTCAGAAACATAGACAATAAACAAACAACTAGAAGACAGATATACAACAAACAACTAGAAGACAGATATACAACAAACAACTAGAAGACAGACATACAACAAACAACTAGAAGACAGATATACAATAAACAACTAGAAGACAGACATACAACAAACAACTAGAAGACAGATATACAATAAACAACTAGAAGACAGATATACAACAAACAACTAGAAGACAGATATACAACAAACAACTAGAAGACAGATATACAACAAACAACTAGAAGACAGATATACAACAAACAACTAGAAGACAGATATACAACAAACAACTAGAAGACAGATATACAACAAACAACTAGAAGACAGATATACAACAAACAACTAGAAGACAGATATACAACAAACAACTAGAAGACAGACATACAACAAACAACTAGAAGACATATATACAATAAACAACTAGAAGACAGATATACAACAAACAACTAGAAGACAGACATACAACAAACAACTAGAAGACATATATACAACAAACAACTAGAAGACAGATATACAACAAACAACTAGAAGACAGACATACAACAAACAACTAGAAGACAGATATACAACAAACAACTAGAAGACAGATATACAACAAACAACTAGAAGACAGATATACAACAAACAACTAGAAGACAGATATACAACAAACAACTAGAAGACAGATATACAATAAATAACTAGAAGACAGATATACAACAAACAACTAGAAGACAGATATACAATAAACAACTAGAAGACAGATATACAATAAACAACTAGAAGACAGATATACAACAAACAACTAGAAGACAGATATACAACAAACAACTAGAAGACAGATATACAACAAACAACTAGAAGACAGATATACAACAAACAACTAGAAGACAGATATACAACAAACAACTAGAAGACAGATATACAACAAACAACTAGAAGACAGATATACAACAAACAACTAGAAGACAGACATACAATAAACAACTAGAAGACAGATATACAACAAACAACTAGAAGACAGATATACAACAAACAACTAGAAGACAGACATACAACAAACAACTAGAAGACAGATATACAATAAACAACTAGAAGACAGATATACAACAAACAACTAGAAGACAGATATACAACAAACAACTAGAAGACAGACATACAACAAACAACTAGAAGACAGATATACAATAAACAACTAGAAGACAGATATACAACAAACAACTAGAAGACAGATATACAACAAACAACTAGAAGACAGATATACAACAAACAACTAGAAGACAGATATACAACAAACAACTAGAATGGTAACAACATACATTAATGTATGACTGAGAAACATAGACAATAAACAAACAACTAGAAGACAGAATTGATGCCGTCGAGATGTGGATTTATAGAAGAATTGGGAGAACTTCACAGAAAGATAAGAAAGTGGTTCTAACACGACTTCGTATGAAAAAAGTAATATTAAAAGAAATAAAGATCAAACAAATAAAGTATTGTGGACATTTTAAAAGAAATGACACAATGCTGAAGACCTTACTTGAAGGTAGAGTCGAGGGGAATCAAGCAAGAGGTAGACAGAGATACAGCTGGGAGAGAAACATCAAGAGATGCATAGGTTACAATCTAGCAAACAACTGAGGCAAGAGATAGAGGATGTTGGAGGTCTGCTGCAGCAAACTTTTGTCTTGAAAAAGGCACTTGATGATGATGACTCCATGTAATTATAAACACTGCATTTTTGGGCTGTAGTGATTTTCTAGGCAATATAAATCTTCAGTAGTTTGCTATTGCTTTCTGATGCTCATGTAGCATCATGTAAAAACATGTTTTTAATTTGTGCATGCATAAGTTAAGCTAAATTGTTGTACCTAGATAACTGACCTGATTTTTATTTGGGTTGTACTCCAGAATACACTGAGACATATCATAGGCCATAAGAGCATTGCCTCCCAAGGCTGCTACATGTGCCCGCACTATCGCCATCACTTCAACGATAAAGATGTGCATGAAGCCACCAACACCTTCAAACTGAAAATAAATAAGTAACATTACATTAGTATCAAGAAATAAAAGAGTTTATGCTCTTTCAAGGTTTTAATGTATATCCCTTAACACGCAGAAGTCCTGAAAGTCTCACTGATGGTCTAGCAAACCAACCATTATGCGGCAGTGAACTCTTGGTAGATGGCATGTTTATATAGTAAGGCTTGCCCTTTGTGGAAGCTTCACAGAATCTCATCTCTATAATTATGTCTCTCTTTGTGGTGAAACATTTATATAACCCAGCATTGTACATCATGCTGGGCAAACCAGACCACATCCTGTCCTGACCATGGTGTCCCAGGTAGCAAAAGGTGGCAGAACCAAGGGGTGTTGTGATAAATAACTATGTGCAGGACATGACAATTTCCTGGGAGAGCCCAGAATCAGGCAAACATGTTAGCCCAGCATAATTGGAAAGCCCTCTAGAATGGTTGGGAATGCATAGCTAGCTGCACCACCAATTCCAGTGAAATTCATCCAGAACTGAGGTGCTATGGATGTTTTTCATCCATCACAAGTGATGATGACCATTTGTTACATCCACTTTTGAAAGAGTTTTGCCCATGCCTAATAGTTCATAGATGTCTAATAAGCCCTATTCGAGCTGCAAATGTCTTTGGACAGTTTGGACATGGAATGACCACTATAGATGGATTATGATCTATCCATGTCGTTTTTGGCTACTCTCCACGGTTGAGCTACAGCATTTCTCCTCTTTTCAAAAGATGATGAACCCTTTTTGACTGTAGACCACCATGTAGATCTATTTTGTGCAAGTCTTCCCATATATCTTGCTCTATTTCAAAGGCTTTTATTGAGGTCTCTAATGAGTCCTTGTAGCACTTCTTTTGGCCAACTTCAGATCATAATTGTGAACAACAAGAACAGTAGAGATGGACAGTAGAGAGATACCTAGATGGTTATTACAGGATTGACAGTTCCCTTTATGCTTATCATCATCATCATCATCATCATCAGGTGCCATGCAGGGTGGCGTAAGCGGTCATGGCTCTCCACAGCTCTCTGTCCACAGTATTATGTATCAAAGTCGTTGTTTTTTCCCTTGCCGTGACAGGTTTTCAAACTGTCTAATATTTTCTCACGTTGTCGCCCTCTGTCTCTGGTGCCTTCAATCTTGCCTGCTGTGATTATGTTCTCTAAACCTGCCTGTCTCATGAAGTGGCCAATTAAAGAAGATTTCCTTTTTCTTATATTGTTGATTAAGGTCTGTTTCGCATTTAACTCTTTTAACACCTCTACATTAGTTTTTCTGGCAGTCCATGGTATTCTCAGCATTCTTCTGTAGAACCACATCTCTGTTGCCTCCAATCTCCCACTTTCCAGTTTGTTTATTGTCCAAGATTCGCACCCATATGTTAGTATAGGGGTTATATAGCACTGCAGAACTCTCTCACCTCTAATGACAAGGTCTTAATACACAGTATGTTGTTTTTGCCTGTCCTATTCTGCATCTTATTTCTGTTGAACTTCTTCCATCTGCTGTAATAATTGTACCTAGATATTTGAATTGGTGGACCTGTTTTAATACTATATCATTCACTATGATCTTGCAAGGTGTGTTATTTTGTTTCTTTGAAATAACCATTACTTCTGTTTTCTTGATATTTAGGAAGAGGTCTTTCTCTTTACTTTCTGTGACTACTACTTTAATTAAATTTTGAAGGTCTTCCTCACTTTTATGCTTATACAGGTGTATAATTGTTGCATCCGTGAAAATTTGTGGAACAGCTCACTATAGAGAAGTATCTTTGGCATGAGATGTTCTGGCATACGTACCAAATGACCTGACCAACGAATCTGTGTCTGTATGAGAATAATGTCAAAGCTAGAGATATCAGATCTGTCAAGGACAGTAGTATCTGGAATGTTATCTTGCCATCTGATGTTCATAACTTTTCTGAGACAAGTTGGGTGAAAGTGACTGAGTTCACTCACATGGTGTCTGTACATAGTCCATGTTTCACTTGCGTAAACAGCACTGGAATTACCACTGCTCTGGCATGCTGAAGTCGGATGTGTCAGGCCGAAAGGCACAGATATCGCAGCAATGCTGTAAACCATGACACAACGCATTCCGTTCTCCGGACTACATCCTGCTAACCTGCAGGAGTTTGAGAACGAATGCAGAAGAAGAAGACCACTGCTCTGTAAACTTTCAGCTTACTCTATAGGTTAATGCCATATCTATGCCAAATATTTGCGTGAAGTCTGCCGAAAGTGCTGCTGGCCTTGACAATCCTTGTATACACTTCATCATCAATGTTTGCATTTTGTGATAAAGTACTACTTTGAATCTATTCACAACTTCCAGTGCTACGCCATTTACCTTTATGCAGGGCTCAAGATAGTTTTTGCCAGGTGCTGGTTGTAACATGACCTCTGTTTCCTCCATGTTAATAAGAAGTCCAAAGTAAGTACAAGCTTTGGAGAATCTACTTAAAATACTTTGTAGATCAGCCTCAGAGTTGGCATTTAGGGCACAGTCATCAGATCCCTGATTGTGAGTGATTTGACTTTGGTTTTTTCTTGGAGCCACCAAAGGTTGAACAATTTTCCATCTATGCGATTTATGATGTCTACTACCAAGTCCAAGTGTTTCTTGTGGTGACATATGGATGTGAAGTTTGGACACTAAATAAAACAGTAGCCAAGAGAATAGCATCATTTGAAAGTGCTATAGAAGAGTTCTGAGAATAGCATGGACAGCAAGGAAAACAAACAGGAGGTGTTAAGAACAATTAACGTCCAGGAAGGCTGGCTTCTGAACACCATATTAAAGATAAAGCTAGTTTTTTTCTGTACATTAAGAGACACGATGGCATGGAGAGTGTTACTAGAGGGGATGATAGAGGGCAACAGGGGCAAAGGTCATCCAAGATGCCATTGGACAAAAGACAAGAATGCCTGCGCATGTCACTAAAAGAGGCTGACAACTTGCGCAAGACCGTGGAGAATTCAAGATATCCATAGAGAAGACTATGTTCTGGAAAGAATGATGATGATGACTTCAATCACTGAAAGCATCATCCAACATAGTGATGCTAAACAGTGTAGAGTAGGTGCTAATACATATCACTGTTTTAATCCATTTAAGACTGCAGATGTTTCAGATAACTCTCCATCATCCTGAACTCTAGCTTGCATTCCAACATGCAATTGCTGCACCATTGTGATAAATTTCTGGGGTCATTCATATTTTGCCATAATCCTCCACAGCCACATTCTACTCTCTGTGTAAAATGTTTTTGTCAGGCCTATGAATGCAGTGTACAGGTTAGTGTTGTTCTTGACATATTTCTTGAAGTTGTCCTTCAAAAAGACCTATCAGTTGTACCACATTTTTTTCTGAAACCATATTGGCTTTCGGGTAATAATACTTCATAAAGATGAGATATTTCATAATATGAGACATGTAAGATGGTTCAAAATATCTTCCCAACGATGGACAGTAGAGAGATACCTCAATGGTTATTACAGGACTGGTGGTTCCCTTTATGTTTATACACAGGTGTATAATTGTTGCATCCCTGAAAATTTGTGGAACAGTTCCGATTTTTCATGACTGTTAGAAAAGTATTTGAAGTTTCTCAATGAGATTTTTACCACCATACTTAAATATATTGCAACTGGTATTGAGTCGGAGCCAGGTGCTTTTCCACTAGAAAGCTGATGAATTGTTTTACGAGTTTCCTCTAAAGTAGGAATGTCACCTAGCACTTCATTGAGAGGAACCTGTGGTAGTCGGTTGATAGCCTCTTCATTTATTAATAATGGGTTATTCAAAATGTACTTAAATTTTTCTACCCAGCGCTGCAAAATTGTATCTTTCTCTACGATTAATTGTTTTTCCTTTGTATTGAGAAAGGGAAAAGATCCTGATGAGGTTGGACCATATGATGATGATGATGTTCCTCCTTCGCAAGCGAAGATGAACAAGGCATAAAAACAAAAAAAATGTGAACAAATAGAAAAATAAAACAGATCATTTGTGGTTGTCTAATTTGGTTTTGGCTTGCGAGCTCGTAGATGCGAGATGAGTCCGATTTGTGTCAGAAAGAATCTATTGTAGTGCGTGCAAAGGGTCTTGAGAAGGAGAGTATTCAGATTTTTTTTCTTCTGTTTCCATCTCTTGTAAATTGCCCACAGTGTTCTTTCTTTTCTTCAATTTTTGTGATGCCTGCAGTGATCTGGGTGTGTCAAGCTGAGTGATCAGAGCTGTAGTCTCCCAGGAGAATGACTTGTACGATAAAAAATTAGTGATGCTAAAATCATGATCGTGTCACTGATGATGCATGTAGTGGATACCATCAACCTCAATCCCTATTGGATTGCAATACCTCACAAAGCACAATTTTATTACCTTCAAACAGCCTCATAATCTACCGATCTTGCACTGGCTGATTTTTTTTTTCCCTTGCTACTTTGACTGAAATCTGCACGAAAATATAGCAATTCAAGGATGCAGTTTATGCTATATCAACAATGCAACAAGACAACTGAGAAAGGTGTCAAAGAATGGGATTCATAAATGTTTCCAGCAGTTGTATGCACATTGGAAAAAGTATGTAGTTGCAGAAGGGAATTAATTTAAAGGAAATGTAGTGTAGGTAATTCTACTGTTATATTTCTATATAATCCACTAATTCCAAGAACTTTTTGAAGTTACTTGGTATTGTATGTCTTGCACTTCTGGCAGGACGTGTTGATCCTGGAATAACATTGTAACACCTCCCTTCGGAGACTAAGCATGCATCCATAAACCTTATGTGTTTGAGTGTCACTTCATTATTAATCCTTGAGGACTTTGTGTCATAAAGGCTATGGGCTGTTAAGAGCTACTTGCTTACAGCTAAAGGGATTATTTCATGATCATCCATTTAGTGAGCAAAGTAAGCTCACCACTACTAGCGAATGAATCTCTGAAAAATTGTTAATGTAAATATTACATTCAAGGTACCAGGTTCAAACCCTGCTGCAGGCAACTGTGCACCTGGGCTGTTCAGAAAGAAATTGCAACCTACTGAACGTGCCTATATTGCCTAGAAAATCACTACAGCAAACCAATATTTTGTTGATCGCTATGTTCTGAATTATCATCGCGTTGGATGTTACCAACTGTTTTTTTGTTGTTGAAGATTCCAAAAAACATACAAAAATACACAACTAAATTCATGCTAATACCAACCAAGGTTATGATGTAGTTACCTCTTTCATTGCTGTACTCTCTCGAATGAAGAAGAAATTGTAGTAGCCAAGGTATTTATCTATCCGCCCATTGTAGATATTGTTTAATGGAGTCAACTCAATGCCTAATGGTGGCTAAATGAACACAAGGGAAGATAAAGACAAAATATATATCACATGGTTATTTACCAAAAATGTTGAACCATTTAACTTTAGGCAGATTCATGGTTATGAATTCTGATAATCATTTATTTGTCTGCCCATATTTTCTTTTTCCTCCTCTGCTTCTTCCACCTTTGACTTCTCTATAGTATAATTTTGTACAATAAATCATGTTGATATACATGTCCAAACCATGCAAGTTTTTATCGTTTCACTATTGTAAGCAATGGTTCTTTTGGATCTGTATGCATCTCTATTTTATTTCTCAATACACATTTGTCTGATGTTCTCTATAGGAGAAATGCAGAATTTGTTCTCCTATAGGAGAAATGCAGAATTTGTTCTCTATAGGAGAAATGCAGAATTTGTTCTCTATAGGAGAATTGCAGAATGTGTTCTCTATAGGAGAATTGCAGAATGTGTTCTCTATAGGAGAAATGCAGAATGTGTTCTCTATAGGAGAAATGCAGAATTTGTTCTCTATAGGAGAAATGTAGAATTTGTTCTCTATAGGAGAAATGCAGAATTTGTTCTCTATAGGAGAAATGTAGAATTTGTTCTCTATAGGAGAAATGCAGAATGTGTTCTCTATAGGAGAAATGCAGAATTTGTTCTCTATAGGAGAAATGTAGAATTTGTTCTCTATAGGAGAAATGCAGAATTTGTTCTCTATAGGAGAAATGTAGAATTTGTTCTCTATAGGAGAAATGCAGAATTTGTTCTCTATAGGAGAAATGTAGAATTTGTTCTCTATAGGAGAAATGCAGAATGTGTTCTCTATAGGAGAAATGCAGAATTTGTTCTCTATAGGAGAAATGTAGAATTTGTTCTCTATAGGAGAAATGCAGAATTTGTTCTCTATAGGAGAAATGCAGAATTTGTTCTCTATAGGAGAAATGCAGAATTTGTTCTCTATAGGAGAAATGCAGAATTTGTTCTCTATAGGAGAAATGCAGAATTTGTTCTCTATAGGAGAAATTCAGAATTTGTTCTCTATAGGAGAAATTCAGAATTTGTTCTCTATAGGAGAAATTCAGAATTTGTTCTCTATAGGAGAAATTCAGAATTTGTTCTCTATAGGAGAAATTCAGAATTTGTTCTCTATAGGAGAAATGCAGAATTTGTTCTCTATAGGAGAAATGCAGAATTTGTTCTCTATAGGAGAAATGCAGAATTTGTTCTCTATAGGAGAAATGCAGAATTTGTTCTCTATAGGAGAAATGCAGAATTCATAACATTTGTATTCATTGTATGCTCTCTATAGGAGAGTCTAATAAAGGAAGTCATTGATTTACTACAAAGTGAAGAAGACTATGCTGGAGGTGATAATGTGCACATACATGAAATGACAGATATGGGAACAACCAGGGATGAGGGGAGAAAGTGTGTTCCTCTCTGGAAAGTTATGAAGATCACATAATCAACATCTCACTAGGACTTTGAGACTGCATACTCTTAGATGACTGCTGGAACGGAGAGCATAGCACTTATGGGAATTTTCTTTTGCCATGATGCTGGCGGGTTTCTAATCAAGAATCAATAAATACTGGAGCCATTTGTGGTTGAAAAACTATAACTGGGGATCGATCCTGGGTCACCTTATTCAGAAGTAATAAATGCTGAAATCATTTGTGGTTGGAAAACTTTAACTGGGGATCCACCCTGGGTCACCTTGTTCAGAAGTAATAAAAACTGGAGTCATTTGTGGTTGGAAAACTTTAACTGGGGATCTATCCTGGGTCACCTTATTCAGAAGTAATAAATGCTGAAATCATTTGTGGTTGGAAAACTTTAACTGGGGATCCACCCTGGGTCACCTTGTTCAGAAGTAATAAAAACTGGAGTCATTTGTGGTTGGAAAACTTTAACTGGGGATCTACCCTTGGTCACCTTGTTAAAAAGTAATAAAAACTGGAGTCCTTTAACTGGGGATCCATCCTGGGTCACCTTTTTCAGAAGTAAGGTTGAAAATGTATTGTATACTGTTATGTTATCTGTATGTTTTCGTACCAATACTCCATAGTCGGATAGTCTGTGAGTTATCATAAAACTCAGACAAAACTTGTGTTCTACATAAGTACTATTATTGTACAGTTTTACATCAGTCTTATCTATTGTTAAGAAGTAAGTGCACTATTGCCTTACTTATTGTTAAGAAGTAAGTGCACTATTGCCTTACTTATTGTTAAGAAGTAAGTGCACTATTGCCTTACTTATTGTTAAGAAGTAAGTGCACTATTGCCTTACTTGGGCATGCAGATTATTAATGATTTACTTTTATTCTCAACTTTGATATGAACAAATATTCTATATAAACTGGTGTTCTAGTTCAGTGATTCTTAAGATGAGCAATGTGGCCTTCCTGGGATCGATGGAGAAAAATTTGAAATTGGGTGCTAGAGGTGGGGGAGCACAGGAAGATAAATATTGCAATGATAAACAATATTTATAATAATAAAGTTTAAAAACCCTCCATGACTGAAAGTCAATCCCCTCTTTTTATTTAAGCACCATGTGGGTCAAAGAATTAGATTAGACCAAAAGAGGACCACAGATAAACAGGTTGAGTACCGATATTCTAATTGATTAACAGTTTAAATACAGTTTACATATACAAAGTTATTGATAGTTTACTTACACAGACTCGCTTCCCAGTATCCCTAGCTGGCTTTAGTGCTGGAAAAAATGCAGTAATATTTGAACAAAGTCGAATAAGTTTTTAAAAAAAAGTTTAATCTTTACTTTTCATGATTAGTTATGACACTGACTCCTAACATTCTGAGAAGACAAATAGATGCTAAATATGAAGATTTAAAGCAGACTTAAAAATAAAACAAGAAATATGTCTGTTGCTATAACAATGAAATATAAAGAATCTTCTATACTGTCTTGAAAGTAAAAATAATTGTGGACTATATTGCTTGAGGATCCCGGAATTTTGCTTCATTGTCATATGTGCTCTCACAGACACCGTAACACCCAGATGTAAATTCAGTAAATATATCATTTATCTACAGGACATACAGAATTTGGAAGTTGTCAACAAACATTCACTTTTCCATACAAATTAAACATCACAGAGATATCACTGTGACCTAAACATGTCATATAATACAGAATCGTTGAAAGAGTAACACCCTTCTAAATGGGCAAATCTTTGTTCTGTAGTGAGAATCCTGAAAAGCAACTCATATGTTCAGGATATAACAATTAATTCACAATGTTTTGGGCTGTATTAATTTTCTAGGCAAGATTTTACATTACTAGATATCATTAGCTGTGTAGTTAGTTTTATAGTGTTCATTAAAAACTGTAATAAAATCATGAAAAATTATAAAAGCGAATTGATCACGGTGCAGATTATGAGTCACAAAGTGATCTTTTAATAGTTACGAAGTACTACATGAAGTAATACTGGTGTAGGATTTGCAAAAAAAAATAATTCATAAATATAAATTGTCTGGTTCAAGTGTGGATAACAGGACAACCTTCCAACTTTTTTGCAATTTGTGGCGATCACAAATTTCGTGTAATTCTGTGACATCACTGGCTGCCAAATAATACAACATGGCCATCCTAATCATACGTTTTTTTAGCTTACCTGTGACCGATAAATATGTAGTACGTTTGTTATAGTCACGAGGACTATTGCCGGACAAGCAGATGTGCATGCCACACACTGAGAGCCTCACTTGTAGAACCTCATAAATAAATATTCTCACTCAATGATTGGTAAATATAACCAAGGGAAATAATTGCATAAAAACTTGATATTTTTTTCATTTTGCTTTCTGCAAAAAAAGGTAGTCCCTTTATCCAAGCATGAACCATTGGTTCCCATCATTCTCACAGATGACAACATGTATCCATCACAGTGAAATGGATTCTGTGATTCAATAATATTTGTTGGCAGGGCTGTGAAAATTTTCAAATACTGTATGGATGAGTCATCAATTACAGTGCCCTTGCCCAATAGGTGGTTGCTAAGCAACTGCAGTATGTCTCATATGAATCTAAAACTTGCCATCAATATTCTGCCGAAGATGTATGTGTCGGGCCATTGGTGCAAATAAAACAGTGACACAATGAATTTCCATTTTTTGGACCACATCCAACTGGAAATCTTGTAAGACCGTTGTCCAGTTTCACAAGAGAAATCTAGCAGGAGTTTGAGAATGAATGCTAAAGATGAAGTCATTAATATTTATCAGTTGCAAAACTGTCTACTCTAATCATGAACAAGCTACAAGTCACCTCTGCTAATGCTTGGGATACTATGGGCAATTTATAAATTTTCCTTATGAGCCGATATGCTCAAGAAGGCTCCACCTTGGAACATTAGACTGGCTCACTCAAATGCTGAAGATCTCATTTGAGATAGACATAGTTGACCCAAGTCCAACATTACTGACTATTATTTCTCAATTAAAAACTGACACTCAAGAAATATTTGGGTTATTCATCCAAAAGGGGCACAGTGGGGGGAATGAAGCATTGGGAACAAGTCAAAACACAATGTGTTCTGGACAGGTTGAAAGACTGTTACAAGTGGACAAGGTTGTAAATACAAAATGTTGAGATTTTGCATGGAATCTACTCCCATGCAGACGAAGTAGACCCAAGTCCATCTCAGTTAAGTAAAAAAAAAACAATCTGTCAAATACTGCATTTTTCCTGTTAAAGAGTTGCAGGGAAGGATTTTGCAGTTGTGTGATAATGGCCTCATGCTCTTGCTTCGTCATGTACAGGATGAGTTTTTTAATTTACCCGCAGACAGAAAAAAAACCCAGTTCTTACCGGGGATCGAACTCTAGACCTCACTAGTGTGAGACCAACGCTCCAACCTCTCCGCCATGCACCACATTCTGAGTTAAGTACCATTTCCAAAATGAGATAAAATTGGATTTTGCAATTGAAGTGCATGGTGGATGATAAACTGTTCTGGCACAGAGTCGATATCCAAAGAAATACAAAATGATCTTGTGGTATAATACAAACCATCGCTGAGTAGGAGGCTTCACCTCAAAGAACTAAAATCCACTGAGATTTGGATGTTTTGAGTATATACAGATCTGGGAATATCCCCAAAACTGCAGAAAGGTAACAAAAGCTCATCACTCATATGTACTAGTGTTGAAAAGCAAAAACTCACCTCTACTTAACTGATTGGCCCCACTGTTTAACCGGTTCCTGCCATGATGTGTCTGATCTGTTAACTCCTCTATAGGAAACATCATGTCCTCCATCTGACTGCCAATAACAACATGTGCTGAGTCTGTGGCACCTGAACAAATATCATCATCACATCATCATCATCACTGGCATAGGTGATCATGGATCTCCACAACTCTCTATTTCTAGTATCTTGTATCAGGATTGGTGTTGACTCATTGTTATGCCACACTATTCAACTATATATTTTCTCATGTTGTCATCCTCGATCTCTTATGCCTTTAATCTTGTCTGTTATAACTATATTCCCCAGACCTTCCTGTTTCATGTGTCCAAAAAATAAATATTATCTCTTTCTGATTATTATTAAGCAATAATATTATAATATTATTAAGCAACTCCTGTCTCGCACTAGACTCTTTGAGCACCTTTTCATTTGTTGACTCTTTGAGCACCTTCTCATTTGTTGACTCTTTGAGCACCTTCTCATTTGTTGACTCTTTGAGCACCTTCTCATTTGTTGACTCTTTGAGCACCTTCTCATTTGTTGACTCTTTGAGCACCTTCTCATTTGTTGACTCTTTGAGCACCTTCTCATTTGTTTTCCTGTAAATGGTCTATAGAACCACATCTCTGTTGCCTCTAATTTTCCACTGTTTATTTTGAAATAAACTTAAACATAGTTCAACATTCATAAATTCAATACTCAAAAGTAAAATTGTGAAAATGACGTTTGAAAATAATTTGTCTGATTGTTAGTTATTTATTTATAATTATTTTTTAACATCAAGTCTATATTGTTTACCCAACAATCCTTGGCAGAAAGTATAAGCAAAATCTGATGTGGGACTGACTGCAGTACCATACAAGTCAACCTGTTAAGGATTTCCCTTACAAAGAAACCTATCCAGACATATTTGCCAATGTAAACCTTAAAGTATTATGTAACCTTTTCAAATGATATTTAAATGAAAGTTTATTCTGGCAATGTATTCAAAGACAGTGATACATATTCTTCTGTGTTCATTCCCAAATTCCTGCAAAGTAGCAGGATGTAGTCAGGAGAGCGGAATGCATTATGTCACGGTTTACAGCTTTGCTGCGATATCTAAGCATTATGGCCTGATACATCTGGCTTCAGCATGGCTTCTGGTTCATTTTGACCCTATATGGGATCTGACAGTCAACTTCACCCCTACAACCTCCTTAGTGGCCTCTTACAACATGCACAGAAGATAAACACTGCTACTATTCTTTGTTCCCTTTTGAGCATTTGCAACACACGGGAGGATTACTTGAGAGTGAACATAACTAACAAATAGAGTCAGATATAGAAGATGGATAGTTTGACACGATGGTATGGTGGAAAGTCAGCAGTGAAACTAGAAGATGATGGATAGTTTGACATAAAGACATGGTGGAAAGTCAGCAGTAGAACTGATACATGAAAAATACTGATATAATATTGAGGAGATATATGATCACCTACACTAGCGGCATAGCATGCGATGATGATGTTTACACATGGAAACTTACTAGGCCTAACAGTGTCAGCTGTTTGAGACAATCTTGCAGCACTAATTGGTGCAGAGACATCTGGCTGAGATGTATCTTGTAGACCCAAACAACAACCAGTTACAACAATCTATGGACAAGAAGAAATAATTTTCACATTAAGATACAGATATATCTGTCAGAACTAGGCAAGCTGTACTTGAATTAACCTGTTTGTTGATAATAATGATATCATTTTAGAACCCCGGGGGAGTAAGATTTTTGTCATTTGTGTCCTATGCCAAGTGGAGTTTTACTTTCAGCCTCAGAAAGACGTTGCTGTAGCATTCTGTGTGATAAAGAAGCTTTCCAGAGTTATGACAAGTATGAGAAGAATGTGTTACTCAATAGAGCTGGACATCTATAATCACCTACAACAGCGATATGTGGTGATGTTTACAATTAGTGATGTACTAGGAGTAACAGTGTCAGCTGTTTGAGAAAGTCTTACAGCAATAATGGGTGTAGAGATATATGGCAAGGGGTGTATTTATCATCATGTCACATTTTTTTTCCAGAAAGTGGCCTTCCTTATGGATTATCTGAACACTCTGTGATTCTGGGCGAGTTGATCTGCCATAGCTAGAGACATGTTTAAGCAATCTCCATGTGTCAAACATAAACTTTGTTTTACACTGCATGTGTTCAGAATATCCAAAATAGAATTACTAGGCACATTATTCTTGTAGTTTGCCATTGCTTTCAGGAGGAAATTCCATTATCGAATAACACACAAAGAAAACAAATTTAATTTCTATGTCATTTTTTAGATAGGGGTGCATCCTGGTGTAAAATACCAAAAAATGTCACGAGCTGGACAGTCATATATTCCATAGTTGATAACAGGTAATAACTGCAGCAATACATTGTGAACGTGTTCTTGATAAAGACCTTTAGGTTGAAACATCAATTTTTGTGTGTTATCATATGTGTATCCAGTGATTAGCAATACTTCATCACACTGTTTTCTAGTTTCACCTATTCTATTAACAAGTGAGTTTTGCAGTGTCTTTCTTGCAATCTCAAGGCATAATATAGACAATAGGGTTGATGTGCTTCCAGCAGCCCAGGCTCAAGTGACAGAAAGAACATTTTCACTATAATTAGGGTTGATGTGCTTCCAGCAGCCCAGGCTCAAGTGACAGAAAGAACACTTTCACTATAATTAGTGTTGATGTGCTTCCAGCAGCCCAGGCTCAAGTGACAGAAAGAACACTTTCACTATAATTAGGGTTGATGTGCTTCCAGCAGCCCAGGCTCAAGTGACAGCAAGACCACTATCACTATACTTAGAGTTGACTGAACTTAGGAGGACCTGTGCTTCTATCAACAAACCATATGAGTCCAAGTATCACCTCAGTTAGTGAACTGAGGAGGACCTGTTCTTCTATCAACAAACCATTCATCAGTCTAGGTATCACCTCAGTTAGTGAACTGAGGAGGACCTGTGCTTCTATCAACAAACCATAAATGAGCCCAGGTATCACCTCAGTTACTGAACTGAGGAGGACCTGTGCTTCTATCAGAAAGACTATAGGCTGTTGAGATTTACCTGCTCATAGCTAAAGGGAATGCTTCCTTATCATTACCAGTCTTGTTGTTCTGTTATCTGCAAAACTCTACTGTTTCTTATTTCTCCTAAAATTTCTTCTAAAATTTCTCCTAACATTTCTAACTAGTTGCCTTACATTGACTTCATCCTCTCCAGGCAGATCAACATTGAAGCAAACATTCAGCAAGCAGCAAGGGGTCAGGTCTCGCAACTTGAAAAAAAGTCTCTAAAATACAGAGATAACTAAGATAACAAATTTATAATATATAGAGAGATAAATGAAGGTAACAAATTTATAATATATAGAGAGATAAATGAAGATAACAAATTTATAATATATAGAGAGATAAATGAAGATAACAAATTTATAATATATAGAGAGATAAATGAAGGTAACAAATTTATAATATATAACGAAGGTTGGCTGCAACAGACCTTCAACAACCCCTGTCTCTTGCCTTGATTGTGCACTCTGCTAGACTGTAACCTGTTCATCTCGTGATGTTACTCTCCCACTTGTATCTCTGTCTACCTCTTGCTTGCCTCCCTTCAACTTTACCCTTAACTAAGACCTTCAACAAGATGTCATGTCTTTTAATGTGTCCAAAATATATTATTTGCCTGATCTTTATTTTCCTTAACTCCTTGAGGACGGAATTATTTCCGGGGTTTGGATATAATTAATTTTAGGCTAAATTTTTGGACCTCACCATGATTTAGACACAAGCTTCCCAAAGACAAAGTATTAGCTACAGAAAGCCATATAAGGTATTGAAAGATAATCGAATGTGGAATCCATATACAATATAAAAATATAAGAATTGTAACATCAAAATAAAAAAAATTACACCACAAACAAGGGTGTTAGATGAATATAAATTTTTTGGACATGCATTTTGTTCTACTATTCCTCAATTTTAATTGTCTTGAAATGTTGATATCCAATCTTACTAAAGTAGATGCCTTGACTGTCTGTTTACAGATCATAATCTGTTTATTTGAAGTAAATATATCAACAGCCTAGTGTTTTATGTCATTTTTGTGTGTGCCATGTCCAATTTAAGAACCGAACAAAATATTTAGGAAATATGCCTATTCCCAAGTATTGGATTTCCAAAGTTTATTGCACTCAATATTATCATTTGGTTTAACATAGGTTTAACACTAATTTCTTTATAACATAATGCAAAATTATCAATGCTGTATAGAATAATAAAACCCAATTTTTGCTAAATATTTGAGCTCTCTTACTAATGGAAGATAAAGCCATTTTTCTAATTTCATGAAAGCTGAATCTACCGTGTTCAAATTTTAATTTGAAATAAATATGTCACATGCATCTGATCACACAGTACCACAAGGATTTCCTTTCATTAGCCAGAATTCTAATGTTTAAACAGCTAAATAAGTTAATACTAATTCATTTATGATCCAATAAAAAGAAAATTTAGATGGCATATCTGCAAGACCGATACACTGTGGATATGTCCGGAATGGGGGTTCTATCTATCTGCAACGATATCTTTACGGGTGGATTGAGTTAATAATTCTTTCTTCATATTAAGTGTTGTTAGAACCTCTTTGATTGTTTTCTTCTCTTTCCATGATGCTCTCCCTATTCTTCTATAGGCTATATCTTCATCTCAAAGGCATCAATTCTGTCTTCTAATTATTTGTTTTTTTTATTGTCCATGTTTCTGAGCCATATTATAGAATAGATGTAGCATTTTATAATTCTCATTTTTAATTTGTTTGTAATTTGTTTAAATGCTAATTTTCCTCATATCACTGAAAGTACGTCTAGCCATTCCTATTCTCCTTTTAACTTCTGTTTTACAATTCTATGAAAATTAAGATAACAAACCTAGGTTCTTCTTCTTCTTCAGCGTTCGCTCTCATATAACCACAACGAATATTCCGTGTGATTTCCGCCAGGGAACGTGAAGTATGTTGTGCTGCAAGTTCCACAGTAGAACTGTGATTATTTGCACCCCGGTTGGCCACTTGTGGTCAGGACATCAGAGGTCCAGCACATCCGTTTTCGTCATGCCTTTAATTCAGGTAGGCTTCCCTAGTCCATGACAGCCTGTCTATCTATCGCCGGTCACGCTGGTGTGTAGTGCCTCTTTGCCAAGACGTTTGTCGAGCGCGTCTATCTGGTACGAGGTGTTCCACTGTCTATGAACCCAACTCGTGCAATTGAACGTACTCTGCCTGTGTCCATCGGGTACTGAACCGTTTCTCATCTGTGAGCCTGGTTCTGTATGAGGAAGAACTCGCCAGAGGAGTTGGACCCTGGCTCGTTCGCCCTCCTACCCGAGGCGTCGTTCACAGACATCATGAACCCTTCGCCCAAGTTCGAGTCTCACACCACGCGTTTGAGAGCAAGGCATTCTTGAGCTGAGCGACCTTGTCCCAATAGCGCCTGACCCCATCATGTACTGAACCCTTTCTCTCTGCAAGTGTATTTCCGGTATAGGAAAGCTTGACAGTAGATTTGGGCCAGGGCTAAAATCGTTGTCCCTTTTGTGCCTGAGCCCATCAGGTACTGAACCCTTTCTCTCTTCAAGTGTATTTCCGGTATAGGAAATCTTGACAGCAGAGTTGGGCCAGGACTACCATCATCCCTTTTTTGCCTAAGCCCATCGGGTACGGAACCCTACTCTTCGCGAGCATATTTCCGGTTTAGGAAGGCTCGACATTAGAGTTGGGTTAGGTCTTCATGCTTTTCCGAACGCCTATGATTGGGTCTGTGTATCTGCCTATAAGGAGCACAGGTAACTAGAAGCTCGTCTCGAGCTAACAGAGCTGGTAGTTCCCCTTTCCTAGGTACTTCTGACTTTCTATTTGCAGTTCGCGCTGCATTCTGGCGCTGTTCTGCCCTTTCATTGTGTCATTGTACTCGGTATGAACTCTATTTGTCTATCTCCATGCATCTACCTTTACGTGCATTTTACATTGGCCACCCCTCCAATGTTCGGACTAGACTGACTAGCTTCACTGTATGTCGACAGTGTAGCTATATGTGGTAATGCTGGGGGTGTCAGAGATATTGTCTGTCTTTTATGCAGTCAAATATCTTTCCATCTGCTACCTCCACATTCTCGGACACGATCCCCAAATGATTTGGCCAGAATCAGCTCGAGCTGCTGTATTTATGTTTCCAGGGTGCACAGCGAGGAGGTACATTTGGGATCTTGGTTATCTGCTAACCCTGGGTCCGCCGAGAGCAATGTGTTCCCTTTGCACCCCAAATCTAGGTTCAATGCAGGGATCCGTGACCAAATCACATGACAACATACCAACTTTTTAATTTCATATGCTATTGCACAAAGCGTCCATTACTCAGAAATTTCTTCTTCAGCGTTCATTCTCAAATTCCCACTGGATCTCTCTTGTAGCAGGACAATAGTTCAACTAGATTTCCAGCAGGATGTAGTCCAGAAAATGGAAATGTGTTGTTTCGCCGTTTTATTTGCGCCAATGGCCCGACACATCCGCCTTCAGAAAATTTTTAAAAAGTAACTTCGGATACCGATCTAGCGATTTACATGCAATGCATTAGCCATTCACCCCCACTAAGTGTATAGAACTTATATTGAGTGAACAGAGTTTCTCATCGTGTAACGTGTAGAATGTTGGAGGTGTCGGTATATGCATTTTTAGCAGAATTTCGTTGCACTTAATTATGTTAGCTTTTAGTTCCGTAGAAACCTGGACACTGATTCTTGTAGACTAACCAAATCTAAAATAACAGTATATGTGATGATAATAAACTAGAATACACAGAGATAAATGAAGTTTCTAGAACACATAGCAAAAGCAGTACATCTCCCATTCTGTTAAGGTCATAAGGGTGGTGAGGAGGATGTCTAAACATATAGACATGCCCATTTTCTTCTGTTGTCTGTGGTGTAGATCTTCTGTTGTCTGTGGTGTAGATCTTCTGTTGTCTGTGGTGTAGATCTTGTTGTCTGTGGTGTAGATCTTATGTTGTCTGTGGTGTAGATCTTCTGTTGTCTGTGGTGTAGATATTGTTGTCTGTGGTGTAGATCTTGTTGTCTGTGGTGTAGATCTTCTGTTGTCTGTGGTGTAGATCTTCTGTTGTCTGTGGTGTAGATCTTGTTGTCTGTGGTGTAGATCTTGTTGTCTGTTGTGTAGATCTTCTGTTGTCTGTGGTGTAGATCTTCTGTTGTCTGTGGTGTAGATCTTGTTGTCTGTTGTGTAGATCTTCTGTTGTCTGTGGTGTAGATCTTCTGTTGTCTGTGGTGTAGATCTTGTTGTCTGTGGTGTAGATCTTGTTGTCTGTTGTGTAGATCTTCTGTTGTCTGTGGTGTAGATCTTCTGTTGTCTGTTGTGTAGATCTTCTGTTGTCTGTGGTGTAGATCTTCTGTTGTCTGTGGTGTAGATCTTGTTGTCTGTGGTGTAGATCTTCTGTTGACTGTGGTGTAGATATTCTGTTGTCTGTGGTGTAGATATTGTTGTCTGTGGTGTAGATCGTCTGTTGTCTGTGGTGTAGATCTTGTTGTCTGTGGTGTAGATCTTGTCTGTTGTGTAGATATTCTGTTGTCTGTGGTGTAGATATTGTTGTCTGTGGTGTAGATCTTGTTGTCTGTTGTGTAGATATTCTGTTGTCTGTTGTGTAGATATTCTGTTGTCTGTGGTGTAGATCTTGTTGTCTGTTGTGTAGATATTCTGTTGTCTGTGGTGTAGATCTTGTTGACTGTGGTGTAGATAAGTGTGTAGAATTCCAGTTCAGTTTATTTCTAAATGTCCTCAATCAATGTATTTTTTGGTTCTATGATGTAAAGATGTGCTCAAAAATAATTCTATCATAATTTATATTATTGAATAATTGCAGAGCATATCAGATCAATGCATCAACATAACATTGATGGTTGATAGAGAGCTTGCTTACTATCACCGGGTTACAGGTTCAAAATTATGTCAGGACAAAAAAATCTGGCCTGTGATTTCTCACCTGCTACAACCGTTCCTCCAGATCAGCTGTAAATGGGTACCTGACGCATGAGTACAGGAAGATAGAGACAGCAAGGAAGGGAACTGGCCATCTCACCTAATAGTTGCTTTGGCTTAGTAGTATGTTAAAGAGTTATCTTCATTTCCAATGGCAGATTGCTGCCAAGGACATGTCTTTACCTACCTCCAGTGTGACACACCTATGACTCTGACAGATTATGGCTCTTATTATTATTATTATTATTATTATTATTACAATAATGAAGACACATATGACTTACCCTGAGAACAGTGTTAAAGAGATCTGAGAAATCTAGATGAGAGTAGAGACTGGGCTGATATTTAGCTTTGATTGCTTGTGTAAACATCTGGGGAAATGTATATGCAGATATTAGAAATTTGATCAAGCATATTTTGATGAAAGAAAGAAAGCTTACTAAGTGTGAAGTATGTCTAAGAAAAGCAGTAAATAGAACAAGAGATCATGTGAGGAATGAAAAGATTACAAGAACCAAGAACTGTTGGAACGACGTCGGTGGTCAAATATGTGGGGAAAAAAAGAGAGTGAAACGCCGTAGCCATTTAATGAGGATGAACTCATATTGGACAGCAGAAAGATCATATAACATAAGAATGTAAGTAGCACGAGACAGAGGAAAACCAAGAAGAACATGGATTGAAGGAGTTACCAATGTTTTGAGATATCACAATATTAATACATATCAAGTGACCAAACATGCCATAGTTAAAAAACCAATCGTCATTCAATCCTTCGATGCCTAGCAGCAAAAGCAAAGAAAAGATAATAGATCTTGCAAGACATACACGATTTATTAGAAAATAGAATAGTAGCACAGGGGACATTCCCACAAGTAACCTGCTGTCCATTTCTTCTGACATTCATGAGTGTAAAAAACACAAAATCAAAATCTCATGTTGATTTCATGAACTCTCCAGAGAGGACATACTTTCTCCTACCTATTGGTAGGAAATCAAATCTTTCCAGCTGGCAGCAGCAAATGAGTGTAGAAACTCAAACTTGATTAAGGTGTTTACAATGTTGATGAATGAAATCTTATCTAAGAGATGAGCCAACCTTTTGTAATGTGGTGTATAGAGGGGGGGAGAGAATGGGCCACGTAGCACAGTGGTTAGCACACTGTTTTTGTATGAGTAGTCTTGGGTTCATTCCTAAGGTCTGCCGAAGACAGATGTGTCGGGCCATTCGCAAATAAAACGGCGACACAATGCATTTCCATTCTCTGGACTACATCCTACTGGAAATCTAGTAGGACCATGGTCCTACTACAAGCGGGAGTTTGAGAATGAACGCTGAAGAAGAAGAATTCCTAAGGTGAGGTGGCAATGTTTTTCAAATA
The DNA here is from genome assembly GCA_034231615.1 of Meghimatium bilineatum. NCBI lineage: Eukaryota > Metazoa > Mollusca > Gastropoda > Stylommatophora > Philomycidae > Meghimatium > Meghimatium bilineatum. The sequence goes on along the minus strand of CM067318.1, from coordinate 43,411,393 downwards.
TCAAAAGCTCCCAGATCGACTCAGACTTAATTGGGTGCTACATTAACCAAGATGTAAAGACTGTGAGGGAGAGGAATTGGCTACCGCCATCATACAGCAGAGCCACTGAAATGTGACATCGCTAACATCTCACACACTACGGCGTTAATAAATGATATGGGTTAACTTTACAAATGTGGTATATATATATATATATATATATATATATATATATATATATAAATATATATATATATATATATATATATATATATATATATATATATATATATATATATATATATATATATATATATATATATATATATATATATATATATATAGTCAACTTACTGTTGTTGGTGAATGAAATTTTGTTTAAGAAATGAATCAACATTGGGTAATGTGGTGTATATATAGTTAACTTACTGTGGTGCATATATGTATATATATATATATATATATAAATAATTTAATTATATATAATTACTTTACTGCTGTAAAAAAAAAGTAAAGAAACCCATAGCATTTATTAATGCCATAGGGGTGTGAGATGTTAGCGATCTCACATTTCAGAGGCTCTGCAAATGAGGGCGGTAGCCATCTCCTCTCCCTCGCAGTCTTTACTTCCAAGATTAATCCGGTACCCATTTAAGGCTGGGTCGACCCGGGAGCCGTTGCGACCTGAAAAACATTTCCGCCTCAACTGGGAAATGAACCCAAGACCACTCATATGCGAAGCCAGTGCATCTATATATATAGATATATATATATATCTATAGTTAACTTACTGTGGTGTGAATATATATATATACAGTTAACTTACAGTGGT